>VZRF01003729.1:236840-733188 GCA_013396875.1 Vireo altiloquus | reverse complement strand
GGCTGCCCTGGATTTACAGGGAAAGGGGGGCGGTCTCGGAGAGCGCAGCCGTGACTCACCCCTGGGGGAGCCCAGCCTTGCAGGGCTGACTAATGCGCGGTGCCGACGTAAACAGCGGGGAGAGCGCGGCGAGGCTGCTGGGTGTGAAGAGAACGAGCGTGGTACGGGAATGCCCCGAACCAAGCCCAGCTCTGGGAGCCCACTTGCAGTGCTTCTACGTCAGTGTTACTTTGAAAGCAGGATGTTAGTATGACTGAGCATCAAACTCTTGTTCTTAGCCCATTGTTTTGCTGATAGCAGCGCCGTTCTCTTCTCTCTCTGGTCTGCCCTGACCAGACCAGAGAGGTGGAGCCCTTGATTTCCACTGTGCTGCTCAGGTGATCCTTAGGTATTCGTTGGTGATGATCTTTATCTCGGTCGTGTTTCTCAAACCTCCCCCCGAGTGCTTGAGGTTACATGGGACTGCTGGCCCTTCACCTCAGAGATAGTGTCCTTACCTCCAGGAGTGACCTCTGGCACAGCCAGGGCAGAGGCGGAGAGGGGCACAAGGTTGTGTGTGAACGGGGAGAGGAGGAAGGCAGCATACAGGTATCCTAAAAGCGCTTTGAGGAGATCCATTTAGGTATAGGTTGTTACTCACATGGCAAATGTACATTTGGATTTGAAATCCAAAATGGAACTCACAAGGGAAAGTAGATGTGAAACAAATCCAGCCTTGCACCAGGGGAAAAAAAAAAGAAAATTGACCTGTGTGATTGTTAGAATTAAAAAGGCAGAAATTCAATACCTGCTAATCCTCTTAAAAAATGAAATCCTGATACTCTTCCCCTTATCCCCCCCCGAAAAAAAAAAAATTGTGCTCTGCACTGTCCAAATGACAAAGCATGGAATTTATCAAAATGTTGACAGTCTTGTTCTGAGTATTTTTCTGTGTTGAAATTTGTAAAGACACTGCCCCTTCGATTAGGGGGACTTTTTGTGCCTTTTTTCTTTTTTTTTTTTTTAAGCACCATGACAAAGCCATTGAATGTGGAGTGTTGCCAGCAGGTCAGGGATGATGATCCCCTCTATTCAGCCCTAATGAGGCCACACCTGGAGGTTTGGGTCCAGTTCCGAGCTCTCCACTGCAAAAAAGAGAGTCCAGCAAAGGCTCATAAAGATGATGAAGGGACCAGAGCATCTCTTTTCTGAGGAGAGGCTGAGAGAGCTGGGACTGTTCCTTCTGGAGAAGAGAGGCTTCAGGAGGTTCTTTTCAATGTGTAGAAATACCTGCAGGGACAGCACACAAATGATGGAGCCAGGCTCATTCCAGTGGTGCCCAGTAACCAGACCAGAGTCAATGGGCACACACTGAAACACAGGCAGTTCCCTCTGAACATCCAGAAACACCTTTTCACTGTGAGAGTGACCAGCTACTGGCCCAGGCTGCCCAGGGATGTGGTGGAGTCTACATCCTTGGAGACAGTCAAGTACTGTCTGGACCTGGATTTGGGCAATCTGCTGGAGTGATGAACTCCAGAGGTCCCTTTCAACCTCAGCCATGCTGTGATTCTGTGACTGTTTCTTTTTTCTGGGCAGACTAGTTTCTTTCAGTTTTCAGGTCCATGCTAGGTAACAATTATTAAGTAATTTAATCGTCTTAGCTGTAAAACTAGCCAAGTTTTATGTAAATGCCATAATCTTACTAGTAGCTTAAATTGCATGGGACTGTACGGGCAAAGGCATTTCTGCAGAGCAGCCACGAGGGGACAGAGATTCACGGGGTTTTATGTTGGAGGAAGAGCTACAGAAATCCCAAAATAAGTATAATAGCAGCCGTCGCTTATGCAGTGTGAAGTCTATTGACAGCAGCAAAAAGTCTATTGACACTTCTAAGAGCTGATGATGCAGGGTAACAGGATATTCCACGGCAGCAGAGGGATGGATTTCCTGGCCAGAAGGATGTGTTGTGATGACCCAGCCTGAGAGCGACCTGACCAGGAAGGGTCATTGCACTTGAAGAAAAGTTTTTCTTTGCTTTCTCCGCTCCCCTGTCGATCTTCATCTAAAATTACTTCTGCCACTTCAGGAGTGATTCTGGATTATCTGAAATGTACACCGAAATTAATCTTTGCTTAGAAAAGCAATCAGAACAGTAATCCTTGACTCATTGGGGTGGCTCAGCTGAGCCCTTAGCAGGGAAGGAATTTATCTCCCTCCTTCCTTGTGGGGAGCACATGGGGATGTTCCTATCTCTCTGTCTGCGTACCATTGTGATGACCACTCTGCTGCCCTGGGCACAGAGGAACTTGACCTTTCTCTGATAAACTTTCCTTCTGGACATGTGCCACCTGCAGCTGATTTCTCTGGCTCTGCATTAGGAGATCAGAAGCCACAGGTTCAGGGTCACTTTCGAAGGTGGCATAGTTGCTGTGATGGGGGAAGCCAGCTTTCCTTCACCACTGGTAGTCTCAGACTAATTCAAGTCAGGCAAGACATCTGCAGGTCTCTACTCCGACCTCTGCTTACACGTGACCTTCTCCAGTTAAGTTTTAAATACTTAGAAGGTTGGAGAACCCATAGCCTCTGTTCCAGTGTTTGATCATCTTTGCTTTTTCTCGTAACAGATCAAAATTTCACTTGTTCCACACTTCACTTGTTGCCTCTTGTCATATCCAAATGGACTTTGGAAAAGAGCCTGGGTTCCATCCTGCTACACCCTCAGGCTAATGGTTGAAGGCAGTAACAAAATCTCTTAAGGCTTTTTTTTTACCTCAGCAGCGTGGTCTCTTTCTGATCCAGAAATACACTGAATTTAGGTGAAACACAGAGAATTGTTTTTCCTCTTATCTCTACTCCCGAGTTGCCTACTCACTGGAGGTGTGTGGATGTACATAACTGCCTGAGGAAAGTAAAACTGCCTGGTCATACCGGCAGAGGGTGAAACTGGGAGGCAAACTCCATCATGTGGTGAGCCCTAACACAGCAGAAGGTTTCTTCCTCAGAGGGGTGGTAGTAGCTGGACATGGTTGTCTCTCTTACCCATCCACACAGGGTTTGCCAGGGTGTCAGTGGGAAAACAAAGTGCTTCACTCGTGGGAATCATTCTGAATCTTTACTGTTGCCCTGATTAGTTACAAAACTTGGAGACCTTTGCCACAAGTGGGGCAAAATGAGGTCACACACTTGCACCATCTGTTACTGGAATGGGATTAGCCTCAGAGAGCTTGCAGCAGCCATCAAGCATGGATTTGCTTTGCATTGTTTTCCTTTTAACTTAGTACTTGCTATGTCACTTGCTTCAGAAAACTGTGGGCTCCCCCACTGCTTGCAATTAGTAATTTCTTCTTCTGAATGGGAGCAGGACGCAGTTGGTGGACCCTGTTGATTTGGGCAGCTGGCAGGACACAGTGCAGCCATTCCCACGGGCTCAGTGCCACCACCTCTGAGCTGTGCTGGTTGGTGGCTTCACACCTGCATTTCTGTCTGCTTCAAGATGGGTCCCACCACAGACTGAAAGGTGACAGGCTATGAAGCTGTGATTGCTACGGGCTTAGACAAAGCTTTGCTTTCACTTTTCACTGTTTGTGAGAGTTGTGATCTGCCTGCCTGTGATCTCCCTTGGTGTCTTCACATCAACTACATGGTACCCAGGGGCTGGGGAGATGGTCTCAGCTGCTTACAGTAGGAAGGGGTGGGGGACACTGTGAGTGGTGAAGGCTTTTCAGGTGCAACTGTGCCTTGAATTCAGACTGAGGCTGTTAAACATATGGTCAGGTTGTCTAGGAAGGGAGGTCTTGAGGCCCTTGAATTCAGAGGTGGTTTTGTTGCTGCTAAAAGCTGGAGCAGAGACCTCTCAGTAAATCTACTCTCCAGTGAGAGTGTAAAACAAGGTATGAAGCCACTTAGCTCTTCCTTTCCTCCCAGAGATTCTGCTCTGCTCCCCTGCAGCGGTAAGGCAGGCCAGGTCCTGGGAGCTCGTAAGTGCCAGTGCTTTGGGACCACCCAGGTCTTGGCTCAGATTCACAACAGTTGGGTTCTGGAGCACCCTCAGTGCCAGCATGTACATCTCTGGTGTTTGTCAGACTGAATTTGACCCTTTTCCATACATCAAGTGATACGCGAAGGGCATTTATGGGCATTGCACGTGGCTCCACGTTGTGAACTGGAGAGCTTTCTTGGAGATTGGCTTCTGGCATGGCAGCTGTTGCACATTATCACAGCATTTCTCAGCTGGGCTTGCAGTGGGACCTGGCAGGCTCACAGTCTATCCAGGGCTGTTTCCTCATTTCCATTTCCTTCTGTGATTTAATACATTCACCTTCATGTAATACCAGATGTACTTCAGTTTTAAAAGCTCACACCATTGGGTTTGGCTCCAAGGTGCCCATGAGGTAGAATGAGTGGAGGGTGGAAATACAGAGTTTTCCATTTTGTCCTGCAGCTGCCAGTGCTGCTTCGCCTCATCTGTGTTGGCCTGGTATTTGTGTGCAATGCAGTGATGTGGGCAGTCTTCACAAAAGCCTTACGCCTCTCCTCCTCCTCAGCTGCTGCCTCCGTGACAACGACAGCCTCCAACTTCATCTCTTCGGTGAGTAGACCCCTTCCTCAGGCATCAAAGCCTGGGGAGCATGGCAAGGTGGGAATGCCCACGCTGGTTGTAGCTCATTTCCCAGTGCAACCAGCATTGCTGGCCACAAAGGGAGAGTTACAGGCAAATGTGAAGTGATTTAGTCAGGCCTCATCAGCTCTGATAGCTGTTCACGGCACAGGCAGTGGAACTTCCCTGGGTGGTGCAGGAGAAAGGGTGCTACTGCCCAGCATGATGCCTTGCAGCAGTAGCACAGTTTACTGAACTTTCCTAATTGCCAGTGGGAGCTGGAGCCAGGAGCTCTTACTTCATTTTGCTTTTCCTTTGCAGCACCTGACTTGGGACAAGCCAGAGTCATCCTAGCTGGGTATGAAGATGCATCACCTCTAGTGACAGCAAGAGCATCTTTGACCTGCAGTTTTTTTCTGCTTGCTGTTCGCTCTTGGCAGCAGTCCACCTTGTTTCTGTGCTCCAGCTGGCAGACAGTTCATGGTGGTGTCCAATAAGCCACTGTAGTTGCAGAGTCAGTGGGAGATTTGGCTCCTGAGAACTGCTGGGAAGGCAGCAGAGCACATGTGCATCTGCCACATCCTGCCCTGGGACAACAATATGGCTGTGCTTCCAGGCTGGTGGTGGAGTTGGTCATCTCCAGCGTCACCTTCAGCATTCCTGTTGGTCATCCCAGTCAGAGTTTCCTCAAACAGGTTTTTTCCAGGGCTGTTTCTCCCAGAAGTCCTCACAGCTCTGGCAACACAAGAGGCCTTGGGGGAGCTTGGCCCAGCAAAGCTTTGTCTCTCTCTTTTCCTTCAGGCTATCCTGGGAAAATTGCTCTTCGGGGAGACGTGGACGCCTCTGTGGTGGGTCGGCCTCGCCATGACAGTCTGCGGGCTCATGCTGCTGCACACGGCTGCACCCCAGCTGGTGCAGGTCCCGGCGGAGAAGAAGGAATGATAGCTGCTGGAGGGGTCATGGTGCCCCTCTCCAGCCTGTCTCATGACAGCATCCCCAGTCCCCACTGGCCTCTGAACATGTCAGCCATGGAGCTGCTAACCCCTGCTCACTGCTGATCTGCTGACTTGCAAAATCATGTTGGTCACATCTTTCCTAGTGGTGGTGTGGTGGCAGTGATAGCCTTGGAGGGAGCTGGTCAGCTCTGAGTCAGTATTGTGAAAATCAGAGGCAGAGGCTTATCAACTGCTCCTCCTCTTCACACCCTGTGGCTGTGGAGCTTTCCCAGCTTGGGGAATGCTGAAAGTAAACATGGTGGCTGTGGAACGTGCTTGTGCATCAGTATTTTTCCATAAAAGGACCTATCCCAAAATAGAAAAGCAATGAGAATTAGATGCTGAGGGCAGCTGGTATTTCTGCTCTGCTGTTTCTGACTTTCTTTCTCTTGAAATGGCTCCGTGCCTGCTGCTACCTGTAAGGCTATGGAGTCTTTCATTAATTTCTTCAGCTTCTTCTATCAGTTACATACACCTTTTAACTTGCCATTTGCCAGTTACCTGACATCTTTAATTTTCACTTACCCATTCCTGACATGTTACTCACTGTAAGGTTACTGCTCTTTCCTTTAAACCATTACACAGAATAGGTTGACCCATTCCTGCTTTGTGTAGGTCAAACTGTAATTTCAGGACAATACAACAGGCAGCATATGAACAGTCAGCTGTTCACTAAGATAAAATGGACTTTGATAAAATGGAGTTTCTCAAGCAGTGTTTTTTCTACTGCTCTGGATGATGCTTATTCCCATTCATGTGATGTGATCAACCAGATCACTGGTATCCAGGTATCTGGTAAATTTTGCATTAGTGATTACTCTGTTTTCTTGTATCAGTTTGGTGAATGTGTCACAAATCATCATTTGTAAGGTATCGGCTTCATTCCCCTGCCCACATATTTTTTTTTTCCTTGGAAATTCTTCAGTTGGTATCGTAATTAAGAAATATAATGATGCCTATAAATGTATGCATCATGGTGGTGATATCACTTGTTTGCTCTGGGCTTGCCAGGTTGTCTCTGTCATCTTGTAACAACAGAAGGTGAGTCACGGTTGTAGCATGTGCAGAAAACCTAAGGACATATTTCTGTCAGCGTCTGTATCACAACCTGCCAGGTCTGTCATGGCTGGCAGATCTGCTCTGTGTCAAGTGTAAAATAGACTTCTGGATGGAAATGCCACTGGAGTTGGGTTCATGCCTTTTTCTTCTTTGAATCAGAAAGAAGAGTCATTGTCCTGTGGAAGAGGCCAAGAGCTGTTTGCTCCATTCCCTCCCATTCTAGCTCACCACATCTGGCAGCCATGTTCAAAGAGGGGAGCTTCATATGTGGTGGGGGAGAGGGCAAAGTGCTCTGAGTGCCTTTCCTCCCTGCCACCATGGGTCTTTACACCTGGGGAGCTCTCTCTGGGTGGCAGCGGTGGTAGAGTGGGACACATCCAGTTGCCTGGGAAGCTGAGACTTGACGCAGGGACCCAGCATCCCTCACTGGTCTGCAGACGTGACAGCCAGGAACTATGCACTTCTAAGTGCATCATGTCTCCTTAGATCTTCATACATGATGGAAAATTAATCAAGCCTCATTTATTTGCCCTTGTTATTAACCCTCAGCCCTGTAAGCCATGCCTGCCTTCGTGCAAACAGCAGTAGAAGGACCAGGCTCTCTGGTTTATTTGGCTGTTGCCCCATTTCCTTATAACCCATTTGGAAATCTTTTTGACCTGGATTGTCTCAAAACTGACATTTCTTTATTACCATCATTGTTGGAGGTCAAGGTTTAGGAGTTGTTAGTTTGTGTGCAGAAGGCATGAGCAGCACTTTACCTGGTGATGCTCACTTTAGGGCAGATGATTATAAACCAGGGCTGTAAATTCTGTCATAAATGCTTAAAGGTGGAAACGGAAGCAAGATTTCCTCCAATTCTCACGGGAAGAAAAGATTGCCAAGCAGGACTCACTTTACAGCAGAATTCCACTCCTCTTAGGTACACGGGGTTTGGCCCATGTCTGCCAATGGGGCCAGGGCTGCAAGAAAGGCTGCAGTCACTGCGTGGCAAAGCAGTGCACCTCTGGTAAACAGTTCTGGTGTGATCATCCAAAATGTGGTTGAAGTTAATTTAAAAAAAAAAAAAAAAAGATGCTAGCATTTCCAAAATAAAACAGTGTCCAAAGCTCAGTGGCTGAAATTCTTTATTTACAGATATTTTAGACATCACACACATGCACACAAAGCAGTGTGAGACTAACGAATGAGCTGTGTTTGACCAGTGGTTCAGATGTGGTGGACTTTGAAAGGTTGCTGAAGATCATGGCCAATCCTAAGACCTTACCAGGGAAGAAGGTGGATTACCATTATGTGGCAGCTACAGTAGTGTGCTTGTGTGGAGTTCTTGCTGAGCTGAGGCGAGGTATTATTAGAGAAGAGCCTTGGGCGCATTTCCACTCAAATTCCAGCAAAATACACTTCTGTGCGCACCTTTCAGAAAAACACAGTGCTGTATCCACAGCTCTGGTGGGTAGGGATTTAACCATGGACATTGCCTGCCTGGGCCAAAGCATTAGACACTGTCCTGCACAACATCCTTCTCTCTGAATTGGAGAGACATGGATTTGATCCCGGGCACACCTACAGAGATGTGATTGACAGCAGCCCTGTGGAAGAAGGACTTACGGGTGGTGGCTGACCAGAAACTCAACATGAGCCAACAGCGTGGGCTGGCAGCCCAGAAAGCCAAACAAATCCTGGGCTGCATCAGAAGGAGCGTGGCCAGGAGGTGAAGGGAGGTGATTCTTCCACTCTACTCTGCTCTTATGAGACTCCACCTGTGGTGCTGCATCCAGCTCTGGTGCCCCAACACAGGAAGAACGTGCAACTGTTGGAGCAAGTCCGAGAGGTCAGAGAATTGATAAGGGGAGTCTTCTTCAACCTGGAGAAGAGAAGGTTGTGTGGAGACCTCATAGCAACCTTCCAATATCTGAAGGGGGCCTACAGGGAAGCCGGAGAAGGACTCTTCATCGAGAACTGCAGTGATAGGACAAGGAATGATGGGTACAAACTGTAAGAAGGGAAATTCAGGTTAGATAGACAGAAAGAAATCTTTACTGGAACAGGTTGCCTGGAGAAGCTGTGGATGCCCCATACCTGGCACTATTCAAGGCCAGGTTGGATGGAGCTCTAACTGGTTGGTTGGTTGGCTCTGAGCAACCTGGTCTAGTGGAAGGTGTCCCTGCTTCTGGCAAAGGGGACATGAGATTTAAGGTCCCTTTCAACACAAAGCATTCCATGATTCTCTCACCTCCCAAGTGCTGGCTGTAACAAGCCTTTCCTGCACCTACCTCTCGTTCTCAAACACAACACTTAAATTTTTCCGCATCTTGTTCATCATCAAGCATGATGATGAACATACTTTTAAAGAGTAGAAGAAGCAGGTGCAGGTTAACAGGAAGGCTCACAATGACACTCAGGAATATTCAAATAAGTATACATGTGTTAATGGTGGGAAGCATTAGAAAAATCTGTTGTATAAACAAGGTCCAAGGGCATTGTATTCTAAGGTAAACAGTGTCTCGTATGCCTTTACAAGGAACAAGCTAAATGAAATTATAGTTTCAGTTGAACCATAAACCATAATTTGACTGATTAGATAAGGAAATGGACGTAAAAAGTTTTAAATGTCCCTGTGGTCATTGACAAGGAGTCACTGAAACTTGAAAAGTTTATACAGCATCTTAGTCACAGCATATATTGAAATCACTTGAAGGATGGTATGCTTGTCCAGGTGATAAGTATTTGAAGGAGATGCGATAAATAAGTTTGGTAGATTGTTCTGCTGAGTTTTGTATTTTTTAAAATTTCAAGGAATTTGATTCAGTGCCCTCTGTTGACCCTTCAGAGACCTTAAATGAACACATTGCAAGAGTGTCCCACATGCCTAATTACAGGATCTTACAAGCAGTGGGGTGTTTTTGAAGAATGAGGTCCTGTGATGCAACATGCCAGAAGACCTTGTCTGACCTTGTCTGGCACAGAAAAAACATGAAATTAGGGATAAATGGGTACTAATCCTGACATGTTTGGGGTTCCAGGTGCTCTGCTTGCCTTCTGCAGAAGAGCAGGTGGACACCTTCATTTTGGGGATCTGAGAGGTGCAGAGGGAAGTCACACAAGATGGGCGCTTATCCATAGCTAGTATTGTGGTGCCTGCAGCTCACTTGGTCTTGGAGAGAAATCTGGGGTGAGCTCAGGTGAGGCCAGGTCAGTGGTAGGAGAGCCAGAGCTTTTCCCCTAAAAATGAAGTGTATGAAGTGTTGAACCACGTGACTTTTTAATGGAAAGGATTGAAGAAGACAACATCCCTGAAAATGTTCTCCTTCCTGAGGAAGGAACAAAGTACTTTGTCTGTAAAACAACACCTTCTAGCTCTGTGGTTGTTGGGCTGGGTGTTTCAGTGCCCTTTCTAAAGCAAGTCTCTTTCTAGATACCCTAACACCAAAAAACACAGGTAAAATCTAAACTGGGGTCCTGGGTCATGGGCAGGCAGGAGGAGAAAGCCCTGTGGGTTGGGCAGGGGCAACCAGTCCCAGTGGTGCTCCCAGAGTCCTGACATAGTCAATGGTTCTACCTGGAGTGTCTTTTCCAATGCTGGACCCCCAAGTTCAAGAGGAGTGTAGGAGACTGGTCTGGCTCAAGGATTCCAAGATGGCAGGGGCCTAGGAGGAGAGGCTGAGGGTTGTGGGCTGGTTAGAGACGAGGAGGGCCCAGGCTGGCCCAGGCTGACCCAGTCAGCCTTAGCAAAGAGTTACAGAGGCAACATAGAAATGTCCAGTATTAAACAAGGCAACAGGCATGGGTTCTGTCTTAGGGCTTTCAAGCTGGCCATCAGGGGAAAAAATGTCTTTAGGAGGTTTAGGAGCACAGGCAGCAGAGTCTCTGCTCTTGGAGGTTTTCAAGACTCAGCTAGACAAAGCCTCAAGTGACTCAATCTGATGTTGGTGACCATCCCATCTGGGCAGACAGTTGGACTTCCTGTGACCTAGGGGCCGATTTCACGATCAGTGCCATCTATAATTGGAAACTGGTTTGACCTTCTGCCTCCATGTTTAGCAGTTCCCATTAAATCCTGCTGTGCCACAGAAAGAAGGTTCCTCCTTAAGGCACCTTCAGACCTAGGCTGCCTGAGGCTTGTACTCTAACTACAGAAACCATAATGGACACTTGCATGTGCATTCATAGCCTGAAAACAAATTTATCAAAGGAGAAGAACTCCATGATAGTGAAGTGCTTTGTGAATTTGAGCCTTTGCCGGTTGAGGGGACAGCCAGGGGGGTGCAATATTAGCGATGGCTCCTAGGCCTGGGCAGTGCTGACCAGCTGCAGCACCCCAACATGGGGTGTCCCCAGGGATAAGCCTAGACCTTGTAGTACTCCGTCCTGTGGCTGTGTGCAGCACCACAGTGACCCATGGCCAGTAGCAGCACTCGGCATACACAGGAGGGTGTTTGCCTGGGAGCAGCCAACCAGCCATGCGAGTCACTCTCCAAGGAAATTTTTTGGTTTCTGACTGTTTAATAATGTTATTGGTTGTTTCAATTTTTCCTTGAGGTTTAAGGAAGGGTGTCTGCGAGTGGCTGTACTAATTGCCAAGACTTCCTAAGCAGCTCCCTTCATGCCCTTGAAGTCTTGAGGGATTGCTGGTGCTGGTTTAAAGCCTGAGGAGCTCCTGGGTGGGGCCTCCCACTCCCATTTTGCTGGGGGGAAATGATGCACACCCTGCTTAGCCCTGCACAGGTTTTGCACGACACAGAGGCTCCACTGCACCCTGCAGGCATAAATCCATGACAATGGAAATAAGCGAGAGGGAAGGGCTGCAAAGAGTGGTAGTAGGTGGGGCGCGGTAGATGGAGCTACCACTTTTTGTACATTTTGAACCTGTTGCTCAGTCTCACTTGGCTCAGAGGTCACTACGAGACATCTGACGGTCAGGACTAGGGCTTGGCCATGTTAGCAGCCCAGGTCCTCCCTTGGCATAAGCAGAGCATCTCTGGTTTTGTAGTGAAAGGTGGGAGTTGTACAGCTCTACTTGGCACTGTGACCTGCAGTGTGCAATGTCTGAACAGCAGCCACGGCTTCGATCCTAATTGCTTTCAGTAAGTGAAGGCAACACTTAGGGAGAAATGAGCAGTGCCCCAGGGATGGATGAGGCAAATATCACATTTTCCACTGCCAGTCGACTGTTTCCTCACCCAGATAGGAGGTATTTTAAGTGACTTGTTCCCTTCAGGACACTCCAGACTTAGGTGACTGTTTCCTCACCCAGATAGGAGGTATTTTAAGTGACTTGTTCCCTTCAGGACACTCCAGACTTAGGCAATCACAAGCACGATTCTGCCAGGAAGCAGTGTTGCATGAAAATGCTTCCTAGAAAACCCTGGTGGGCATGGAGTGAGAACATCGTGAGCTGCTGTAAAGGACAGCAGCCTGGATGCTGTGACGAGGGGTGGGTGGGAGTGTGCTGGCTTGGTTGCTTTTCAGGGCAAATAGCAACAGATCCCTGGGCTCAGTCAGTCCCACCATACCTGGAGACTGTCACTTGACGGTTGCATTCAGGGGTGGGACAAAACCTTTGTATCTGCTGTGCTTTGTGTCTGCTCTGGTGCAGCACGTGAGCCAGATACCCAGCACTCTGCGGGACCATCTCCTTCCTACAAACTTTGTTCTAGGAAGTTTCTCCCTTCCCACCACGTGACAATTTCAGTGGCAGTGCTGGCTGGCGGGAATGTGGCATGGCACAATGTGACCTGTAGTCTGTAGACCATGTGCATCTCATTGTATAGAGACACTCACACCCACCCACACAGACAGGTGGGAGAAGCTGTTACACCTCCCCTGCAGAAAGAAATGTTACTCGAAGACACTGGCATGCAAGTTTCTGTTTTTTCTCTTAGACATTTGCAACCAAACACATATCCTGTAGGTGGGAAGGTATTCTTTCAGTATTTTCCTTGTTCGCTGGAGCTGTTTTTAATACATGGATAAACTATTTTATCCCTGATTCAATATTTGCGCTGTTGATTTCCTTGCCCTTACCATTTATTTTTTGCAGCCCTCTTTAGCTTTATTTTTCCTCGTACCTTTTCATATTGTTTGCTTTAGGTGTAGGCTGTGGGTATGTGTTCACACTGCAATCAGTCAGTGTGGTCATACATGCAAGCAAGTTCATGGGTCAGTGGCAGTAGGGTGGATACAGCCCTGGAATAACTACACCCACCCCGTTGGACCCTTTCCAAACACACATTGTAGATTATGGGATGGCATGGTGAGAGGGGGTCCTTCTCCCCATTTCAAGGCTCTTGATGGAGTGGGACAAAAGTGTGAGGAAGGAGTTAGCAGGCTAGTGTCATTCAGAGTGGAAAAGAGACAGTGGTGGTTTGTAATAGGGGCAGAGAAGACCCTGATTTACATGGAGAAAGTAAGCTGGAATAATGGAGAAAGTAAGCTGTCGATTGTCTCCTCTGCCACGAGGATGGGGGCCACAAGGGAAGCCAGCAAGCATCAAAGCCAAAGGAGCTTCCTCTTCTTGTAGTGTGTCATTTGGCTGAGGAACTCCTGTCTGCAGGAAGCAGCAGAGGCTAGCTGGCTCATCAGGTTCAAAAAGTGGTCAGTTATTTTTAAAATCTACTGTCTGGAAAAGGTGACATGATGGAGCTCTTTCTTTGTAATTTATTGCACAAAATTTTAAAGTGTTTTGCAGAGAAGCAGAAGTACTACATGCTGAGTTATTTTAGATTAATACATAATGTCTTGGCACTGGACCCTGCGAATTGCGATGTTTCCAGTACAACAGTTAAACTAGGGTCAAAAATTCATAGTACTGAAATTCCAAGTTCAGCCTTCACACATTGTTGCTTCATATATCTAGGCTGATACTGCAATTTTGCCTTTTGCACTCCAGCCAGGAAAGGGATATTAAAAATATTTTATCATAGCATTTTGGCTTGCTCTTAAAGCAGCTCTCTGTTTTGTTAATGGCCTAAAACCCCCATTTTCTGTGATGCCCACAGAACTTGCCTGAGTAGCCATAAGTCTACATTTGATATATGTGTGGGTATGGTCGCTGTTTGATCTCTGTCTTTGCCTTCTTCAGGAGCAGAGTCCTTGGGTGGCGCTGGGTTGGGCACAGGGTGATACAGTTTTCATTCCTTCTGTAGGCAAATGCCCAAAGACAGTCACCTATATCCCTAACTTAGGTCCAAAAATCCTCCTTCAATGTTCAGTGAGAAGGAAGGAGTTGGACTTCGAAGACCCAAGTGGGTCCTTTACAACTCGGGATATTCTGTGATTTCATGATTCTATGAAACAGTGGAATTTCCGTAATAATTATACTAGCATCAATCACTTCTCTGGTATTTGCCTGTGAGAAACTCATTACCAGGTATCTGGGGCCAGATGACTTGGAATCAGTTAAGATCTGGGCTTGGCCATCTTGCATCAACCCCTGACGTCCGAATGCCTGCCACAAGTTGGCTCATGTTGGATTAGAAGAGAATCTGCCTGCTGGATACACAGGATGCCCTGTGGGCACAGGCCACTGTCATGGTCCATGGTCGGTGTACATGAGTGGGAAGTGATCAAATCAATTCTCCTTTCAGAGTTAGAGCAGCACTGGCACGTCAGGATCATGGTGTGGATGTGATGTGTCTCGATACTAGGACATTCCTAAAGACTGAGGTGCAGCTTAATGAAATTGTGAGAACAGGACCAACACAGCACCTCAACTCCAGCTCAGAAGAGATGGACCAGATCCTCTGCTGTCCTCCATCCTTGCTTTTTTTGCCTTTGACATGCCCAAGATTTCTTACTACTTATCCTTCCCTGGGCTGTGATTCAGGAAGGACTCAACACGTACTTGGTGGTACACAGAGGAGGAGTCCTGCTGTGGTCAGTGGAGGACATCTCCTCGCCATGGTGCCCCTCAGGACCCAGACAGGAGCTGTGTCCGTGTGTACCATGTCCAATGCACTGCTCACCCTCTGACACCTCAGAGCAGCTCCATGGGAAGGCTGAGAGGATGAGTTCACCTTTCCAGGGTGCTGAAAAGGAAACTTGTGCTGCTTTTGATCTATTTATTTTGAGAGTTACTCTGACTGGACATAGAAAAAAAACCAGACAAAACAAAAGCAACTTGAAGCCTCAGGTGTTTATAAAAATTGTAGCTCAGCAAATTGATGTTATAAAAGGCAACTCCTCATGGGGTTGCAAATGAATGAAAATGTAAAGTGAAGGATTTTTCTTTCCTACTTGGCATCAATACCTGTGGTCATGCTCTGGAAGTTTGACTTGTGTCATTTTTGACACACAAAATAAACAAAACCTGAGACAAAGGGCAAGCTTGTAAATAGGGGAGCAGCCACTGGGGAATTTTATTTTATTTGTTTGCATTTTATTACCTTCTCATGCCATCTAATAAGGTGACCTTGCAACAGACAGATGCAGATAAGACTGACCACATCTGTTGTCTTATTTTGCAAGCTGGAAAGTAAGTTGCTGAAATTGTTGGGAATAGGGAGATTGCCCGTGAAAAAAAAATAATCTCCTGCTACTGTTAATTAAAAGAGTATCGTTTTATGAGATAGATTGAAGTGATTTACTGTTACAACTGTTTGGGGGGAAAAAACAGAAATGAAAATGGGCTGGTATTTTTCATTGCTTTACCAAGAAGAAAAAAGCCATGGTGAACCATAGCCGAACCATAGCCAGCCACTCTGACCAGCAAAGGCAGAAGGAGGTTTGCCTGTAAAAGGACAGAGATCACCTGCTGACAACATGAAAGAATTTGCAACGACGTCTTTTAAAAACATACCTGTAGTTTAAGCCCAAATTCTTCTTCTCAGACCTTGCCAACAACTCTTGGAGAGTATTAGAGTTCAATGGCCTTTCCTGGCAGGGCAAGCTCGTACGAGCCAGGGGCGGAAGGTTGTGTTCGGAGCGTGGTACCATGTGCCAAGTTTAGTTTTGTTGAATTGAGATACTACCAGTGTGTTGAGAAAGATAATGGCAATGGGCTAGACCAGCAGCTGCTCAAATCAAAAGGAGAACTGAAACCATGCCCCAGTGGCCAACCTCCTCCCTCCCCCACAAAGGTCAGCCACCTTCCAAGATGGAGTAGGTTCATGGCAGGGCAGAACATGCACCCACGTAATTTTTACAATCTTTCCTCAAACTCTGAGGTTTAAAGTGAGGGTCAGAACATGCACACTGTTGAAATCAAGGTTTTGCAACTCCGCAGGACTGGAAGTATGACTGTCCCTGGTGAATACATGCCCTGCTTCCCTTGTTCACCTTCCAGCACACATCTAGAAAATTTTTTTCAAAAGCGAAGTGTTACCAACATCAATCTGTTCCTGTTTGCAAAAATCTGTAATTTTGCTGCAGGACTATTTTGTCAACACAATTTAAGATGCCTTCAACCAAGCATAGAATGATGTATAAAACAGGTTGAGACTGGATTAGGAAGCTACTGCCAGTGACTTCAGATGATGTGGATTAACTGTTGCTGCAGTTAAGTGGAAACCAGTAAAATATATCATAAATGTTCAGATTACATGCATTACTGATTATGTTGTCGTACTGACATTCCGCGTATACTTTACTTCATCCCATACTGCTTAACAGAAATGTCTTTCACCCTCTAGGAGGAAGGAAATGCAGAATAAAAGCAACGCTGAAAGGTAAATCAGGGTTGCAGTGTTTTTGTCAATAGTGAAATGCGTAGTTGCCAGCGCATTGTCTGGTGCTGAATGGTGAGTGATGCTCCATCTGCTAAGAACGTTGGTGGTTCAGATATTCTTGCAGATGTCCTGCGAGATTATGGATGCGTGCTGAACCCTCGGTGCCCTGTGATGCCCCAGTCACGCTCTCAGGTAAGGACACCCAACACCCAGCAAGCAGTGACATGCTCGGAGGGTGGCATCTGCTAACTCAGCTCCTCATTCGCACCAAGGGAAACAGTCCTCCTAAAGCAAGTACCTACTTACCTAGATCAATGGAGAAAAGGCTTCCACAGGGAGATCCTGTCTAGGGAGAACCTATATTTAGACATGGCAGCCTTGCAAACAGAATTCTACCTTGCTGAACCCTGGGCTGCTGCCATTGAGGGAGACATCAGGAGGCTAAGGCTGCTCCCACAGCTGAGCCGCCTCTACATTTCTGGGTGCCTGGGGACATTTGTATCTCTTTCTGGACACTGTGTCCATGTCACTGGTGGCCTGTATACCACCAGCTCTCCCCCCTGTGGGGTAGACTCATCTCTTCATCTTTGGTTGCCCCAAGGACCAGGGTGGCAGTGGGGCTTGTGGGGTCCAACCACATCCTGGCAGAGACCTTTGGCAGAGCTGTCAGCAAAGAGCAGCCAGCAAACAGCTCCTGTTCCACCACATTTCTTTCTCCTCCTGGACATAGCCTGATTCTCCTCTTTCCCACTTGGTGCTCCCACTGGGCTATCTCCCTTGACATCCACCTCACTCCGTGAGGTGGTGGTCAGTGCAGGGATCCTTCAGCTGTCCAACCCACATGTGTAAATGCTGTATGTATGCACAGCTCCAAGTATTTCTGTCCCAAATGTGATGACAAAAATCTCATTAACTTAAAAGAAAGTAGACTGCTCCTAATGAGGAAGTCTGTTCTCCTAAGGATTAAATGTTTGTGGGCTTCCTTGTAAAGTTAGCCCTGGAATTGCAGTCCTGGTGACCTGGATATTAGGGCATAGGTGAATTCTTGTTACTCACCTGGCCCATGATTTTACTGTTTGTCAGTGAAGGGTCTGTCCACTTGTCATCTGATTGTGCAAATTCACCTTCCATGTGAGTCGGGATTTAAGTTTCGCTGTTTTTCAGGGGCTGACTATGTGCAGAGGGAGTTGTACTCATTTTTTTTTTTTCCACGGGAACTTCCTTTCTCGAAACACCACCCCTTGGCAGTGGACCTGCTGACACCTCAGAGCAAGACACAGATAAAAAGGGCAGGTTGTTTCTTCCCCACACTCAGAAGCAAGTGGCAGAGACTTCTTGGGAGCTTGGAAGCTGCTGGCATCGAAGGCATCTCGGGTAGAAACTGACAAGAACCATGTTCAGCAACACTGGTGAGTTTTTTATGCTTGATATGAAATGTTAGGTGTGAAGTTTGGCAAGTCTCCTGCAAGGAGGATGGTAGCCCCAGAGGTTCTTACCCCTCTGATTGCCATGGGTGACACCTTGGGGAAAGGAGAGCAGCCAGTGTTGCTCACAGGGGATCAGTTTGCTCTGGCTGTGCAAATTCTACTTTTGACCACCAGCTCTCCTAACTGCAAGATGCAACTCATTTTTCATCACCATTCTTCAACCTGTAGGCATCTGGTTCTGTCAGTGATAATGGGAAGGAAATGCAGCTCTTTTAAACTTGTTCCACATCAATGTTAAAAGAATTTTCTTTCTTTCAGGATACTTAATAATGTAGATTATTTCTCCTTAGTGATGGCTGATAGCATCTGATGGGAAGTTTCAAATTAACTGAAAGGAGGATTTATGTGGGCTTGATCTCTGTCCCATGGCTGTCCTGTGTGCCCTGTTGTCAGGAGATCCTGTACCTACCCAGAAAGGTGCCTGGGTCACTCCTGCAGCAGCTGCTGAACCAGCACCACTGGCCAGCCCAGCCCCAGGATGTCCAAAACTCCTGGGGTTTGGGATGTGCAGGTGCACATGTGGGCTGGGTGGTGCCTGCAGCAGAGTTGGGAGCAGGTCTCCATGGCCCTCAGGAGAGTAGAGGTGTTTTGGCACCACTCCAAGTCTCTCAGTTTCAAACCTCTGTACTTTGAGTGTGGATGAGATGAAATTTTCCTGGAAGTCTTGGACAGCAGCATCTTTGGGATGTGATCTCACACCTTGGGATGTGCATGAGTGTTTGCCTGGAGGCTGGGCAAGGATCAGGAGTAAATGCGGATATCCAAATTATGTTCTCTCTTGAAAAACTACGGTTCTCATCCCACTTTCCTTCTGTCCTTCTGAGCAGCCCTTGTTCCCAGGGAAGGCAGACATACTATAAATACTCTGCTCCATATTAATAGGTTTTTTAAACCCCACCACCTCCTCATCATCAGGGAAAAAAGCCCCCAGATGCTTACTGGTGCCAAGCCATCATGTCCCTATTTTTGATCTGGGTGGTCACTGTGCTCTTTAAGCTCTGAACATCTCTCCAGGCAGGTAGCAATGCAATGGGGCTTGTGGGTTAGCATAGGAAGGAGCTCTATAAGTGATAAATCATGGAACTAGGAGATAAAACACTGCCTTGAATTTTTTTCCTGTTAAAAAAGGAAAATAAATCTGAGAGCATTTGAGGTTTGAGTTTGCTTCTGGCCTGGCCCAGGAGCGAGCACAGACAGGACTGCCTCTCACAGCCTGAGCCTCCATCCTGTGAGCAGATGCGTTCTTGGTACACTCAGCTCTTCTATAAATCATTAATTTCCGTGTTGGCAAACCGAAGTGCCTGCAGGCAGCTGGACACAGGGTGTGTGGGGGCCCAGCTCTGTGCCCAGAGCAGGAAGCAGAGCAGGAAGACAAAAGCAGCAGGTGAGGGTAGACAGGCTGCAGCCAAGGCCCCTCGGATGTGGTGGTGGGTGCGCCACTGGCTGGCTCTGAGGCATTCCTTGGCACAGGACACCGTGCCAGTCGGATCACAGGGCATCGCAAGTGTGTTTGCACAGGAATAAATGCAGCACAATTGATGGGCAGTGTTGAGTGGTGACAGGTCTTTGGCACCTTGCTCAGCACGGTCAGGTTGTATTCCAGGGCAGCTGTTGTCAGTGAATTTTCCCTGTGCATCCTCAACAGAGGTTGACAACACTGGCCTTGACAACACTGATGTCCAGAAATGGGATGGGTATGCAGTCCCTAAGTTAAGAAATGCTGGAAGGATGGATTTCCCAGGGCCCTTTCCCACAGCCATCCTATGTGTTCAATTCCCATGTCCCTTTGCAGCCCTCTCCCAGGACCAGGGCTCTTTTCTGCTCTCTTCTTAGCCCAGCATCAGAGTTTTCCATAAAGAACAAAGTTGAGCAGCTTTAGTGTTTGGAGCTTTCTTAATGCTGAGGAAGATGCACTTCCTCCTTGTCCTTAAGAGGGTTAAGCAGCTAGTTCCAGCTGAAATTTTTTGACATAAATGCACACACACCCCGTTGCGCAAAACATCAGCCCGAGGCCCGCGACTGGCATGCAGCAAGCAAACAAAAAGCACTCCAAGATTAAATTGGTTAATAAAAGGTGCTGGTCAATTTTATGTCTATTTGTTGTGCTGCTTATATCTGTTATTTAATTAAGATAAGTATGGTTTATATATTTGCTTAGAAGAAATACTCAGAGGCAGTAGTCTGGTGGAGATCCATGGGTAGTCAGTTCAGTTTACTCAAGGCTGCAGTTGCTGCCCAGCACAGGTCCCAGCAAGAAGCATCCCACTGATTTCAGCCTGCCCTGGGACCTGCCCTGCGTGTGGCATCTCTCACGCCACAGCAGCTACCAGCAGATTCCGGCCTCTTCACTGTTAGGGATGTCTCTTGTTGATACTCAGATTAACATGGTTGCCTGGTACCATGCAAATCTGTCAAGACATTTGGTGAATTTAATCTCTTCAACCATTATGCTTTTGACTTGCTAATTTCAAAGTTACCGTAACCTGTTTTTGCCTCTCCCATGTCTTCATCTGAATCACTCAAGAGAAAAGTGCTTATGAGGTATTGTTACTCCCTACCGTTCACACAGAATTCATCCTTTGAGGATATTTAATGGACAGGTACAAGACATAAAACGCTCCCGAAGAAATACAGCTCAGCCACATTCCTGCATGCTCTGGCTTTTCCTGTCACAACTGGGCAGCCTGCCAAAGCCTGATGCAGTGACCCCCAAATCTCCATCATCATTCAAAGCTGAGGGATTTCTTTTTGCTCAGGTGTATCACTGGGTTGTGCCTCTGGCAGCTCCACTCCTGTGACACAACCCTGAGCCACAAGCCACTGGGCACAGAGATGCTGAGGCTTTTCCTGGGCCTGCTCCCATCCAGAGTTGCAGGAATAAAGGGCAGTTGAGGAGGCCATAATTTTAAATGCTGTGTCATAAAAATCACGTGAGAATGAATGGGAGCAAGGCACTTGTAAGGGATTCTTGCTGGGGAGTAAAACTGTGCTGAAACCAAATGGGAAAAGAAGCAGTTGGCATGAAGGAGGGCAGTGCTCTGTGGTGAGTGTGCTACAGCAATCCACCCAGAGCAGGGACAAGCCCCTGCCTTGCCCTCTGACTATTCGTCCCTGCAGCATGATTCTGCCTCCTTCTCTCTCCATCTCTGTGCAGGGAGTCTGAGGTTCTCCTCAGAGGTTTTCTTTTCTTTTCTTTTCTTTTCTTTTCTTTTCTTTTCTTTTCTTTTCTTTTCTTTTCTTTTCTTTTCTTTTCTTTTCTTTTCTTTTCTTTTCTTTTCTTTTCTTTTCTTTTCTTTTCTTTTCTTTTCTTTTCTTTTCTTTTCTTTTCTTTTCTTATCATATGATTTTATATTGTCTTACACTGTATCACTTGTTACTCTAGATATTTTGATGACTCACAGGGCAGCATTAAGAAGAGAAGAACTGTCTTTACTGAGCGATTTACCATCAATCTCATCTTTTTCCTTTCTCCTTTTCTCCTAATGTCTTTCCAGAGAGCAGTCTGAAGGTCACTGGGGTTGACTTTCTGAAGAGCCAGAACACGCGGCAGCACCACACGGATGGGTACAACATCAAGAACCTGGTGGTGAGGCGAGGGCAGCCCTTCCAGGTGCAGGTCAGCCTCAACAGGGAGCTGAGGGCTGGCGACAAGCTGTCCCTGCGCTTTGGCATCGGTAAGCAGGATTCCCCCTGCGGCCACCAGGCAAGGCCAGAGAGCCCCAGAGGCATCCAGCTGCCTCTTCCTGGTGCTGCACAGGCATTTCAGACCCGTGCAACCCTCACACATATTGTCCTGGGTTTGTTTCTAGGTGAAAATCCAGTGAAGAACAGGGGGAGCCTGCTGTCGCTGAAACCGGAGCGGGAAGATGTCAACGGGTGGAAAATCTCTCTTGTCAAGAAGAACGGCAAAGAGGTAGAGCCTGTGGGCAAGGGCCGCAGTGCCCAGTACCAAGCCCATCAGAAGCTACAAAGCAAAGCATCCCCATACCCCTGCTTTCCCTTAGTCATGATTTTAGATGGGCAGCAGCCTGGTCCTCCTTGGTTCATTGCTCCCCCCGTGCACAGGCAGGCTTCGCCCAATCCCACTGCCTTCCCCTCTTTCCCTGCAGGGACCTCCATGGCCCCCAGCTTTGCCACTCGTGCCAGTGGCACTGTGTTTGTGCCTGTGGCCATGGTGGGGTATCCCTCATGCCATCTCTCCTTGTTGCCTCCTCAGTGCCTGCTGTCTGTCTCCAGCTCGCCCGATGCCCCTGTGGGCAAATACAACCTGCATGTGAAGACTGGCGCTAACATGTTCAAGCCTGAAAATGGTGTCATCTACCTTCTGTTCAATCCTTGGTGTGAAGGTGAGTGGTCCTGCCACTGGGAAAGACAATTACTGCTACCAGGGATTGTCCCAGGTGGAACTTTGCCTCATATTTTCCCTCCTCTGTTTCTTCCATTCTTTGCTTTTTCCCCATAAAACACTGCAAGCAGCATCCTCATGGAGCCAGTGGGAAGCTGGGCAATAGCAATGAGCCAGCTCCTCATTGGATATTCTCCAGTGCTGGGACATGGAGGGACATCTATCTGTCACATCTCTTTGTACCTCTGTATCATCCCTCTCCATTTCCCTGAGCCAGCCAAAGATTACCTGAGAGAACTGGGTTGGCTTAAAATCCAGACAAAAAATAACTGGAGTAAAAAATTGTGTGGTTGGGTGACATCCATTCCCCCGTTCTCTCTGCTGTCTACCCGGTACACTAAAGTGTTCAGAAATAAGATTTTTTCTGTAATAAAAGAGTGGTCATGTAGAAACAGACCTGCAGAGGGAAACTAAAGATTAGTCTTCTAGGAAATTCTTTCATGAAAGGAGCAAAACAATGGGAGTGCTGCATGGTCATCAGTTGGTGTGAATGTTGCAGACCCTTGGTTACCCCATGGAAATTTTCATATTGTATGAAATAGGTGTATTTTCATATACCACCTGACATCTGAGGGTTTGGGGTTTTTTTTTTGTCCAGATGATGTCGTCTACATGGCCAATGAGGCACAGAGGAAGGAATATGTGCTCAACGACACCGGATACATCTATGTTGGGACTGCCTGGAGCATCTACGACAGGCCCTGGAATTATGGGCAGGTAAAACACAGCTGTCTTGTCAGCCCCATTACCCTTCTTCATCCCTTCAGCATTAAGCTCATGAATTAGCTCAAAGTGCTGGAATGACCCTGCCAGCTTCACTGGGAGGGCTCACCTGCGTAGGGTAATCTCTGTGCCTGTGTGCTTTCCCAACTCCACCACTGGAGAATGGGATTTAGTGGCACATTTATAGTCAGATCATGTGACCCCCGGGCAAAGGATGTGGAAACTGGGGACAGGATATTTCTGACTGAAAAAATTCCCATAACGGAATTTTTACTCTCATGGAACTGTAGTTGTTGGTAGTCAGGTAATGAGACATGGAGAGGGCTGACGGGGGAAAAAAATCTGATTTATCTGTTGCGTCATAGTCGGGAATAAGAAAGGTAAAATTACTGGTAGAGGTTATCACCTTTCAAGTGGTGCCTTCACTGACAGCTGTGTGCAGGGCACAATCAGCCACTCTCTCAGGAAGGGTGTTCCTGCATGCTGCCTCTGAGATAACTCCAGAGCAGCGAAATGTCAAATTGGCTTGGGCTAGAGATAAGAGGTGGGTGCCAGAGCAGATTTATTTGCATCCTGTAGAAAGCACACAGGCACCCAAGCAGAATATCCTGCACCCTATGCAGACAGAATTCCCCACCGAAAAATGTACAAATTCTGGAGTTTTTGTTTTGTTTTATAAGTCTGCAATTTTTGCAGTATATCTTCAGAATATATATCTGCAAGACATACACAGCCCAACAAAGGTGCTCACACTGATGTCTTTACACAAAAGGGTCCAAAGGGCATCATCTGTAGGGCTGCTCCTATCCTAATATTTATTCTGCTGTTAAGCAATGAGAATTGATATTGATATTCTGACAAGCTTCATTGGATCGAATGTTTGTCATCTCTCTGAACTGGACCTCAGGGAGCTTTATCAGCGATTGCTAATTAGAAATCTTTGCTGTAATACTTAGCATTTACGTACCTTTCTTATTTCCAAGGTTCATTTTGTACCTATGTCAATAGACTAAATACCTGTGGAGATCTTAAATTTTCATTACTCTTGTGAGTAGTTTGCAGGGTTGCGGGGAGATGACGTTGGTGACTTTGTGCTACACACAGGAATAAATATTGCTGGGTCAGGTTCCAACTGTGTTTGCAAGACATGTGAGACAGGCTTTTGTCCTCAAAGGCTGGGTTTCATTTTAGCCCTTTTTTGGAGAGAAAAGCTTTGTAAAGCCCCACAGCCTTGGAAATTCAATATCATAAAGGAAGTTTAGAATTTAGAGCTAGTCAGACATTTTCCTCCAAGTGCATGCTTTACAGTGACAAGCAAATTCTGGTTTAGAGCGGCACATAAAAGTGTCTCCATTTTCTCTCCAAAATAGTTTGAAGAATTCGTCTTGGATGCCTGCATGTATCTGCTGGAGAAAAGCAAACTCAGTCTGACTGATAGAAAGAATCCTGCAAATGTATCCAGAGCCATGTCTGCTTTGGTAAGCCTCTCTCAGTGAAGTGCTTTGCCCCTCCAGCACTCCCTCCTCCTTCGTACTTGCTCTTCTTTCCCTGGGACCATGAACACCATTTCAGGATGCTTATGAAATAGATTCCTCTGGGATACTGCAAGCAAAGAGACGGAGGCATTTTTGGGTGAAGGGAAGAGGTGAACAAAAAACAGCATGTCCTCGTCTCCAAAGCTTACAGCTGCCCCAGTGGTTGTCCTTCCTCATCAGTTGTGTTGGTGAGGCCAGCACAGGGGTCATGTTTCGGGGGGTGACTGATGTCTGTGGTGGGACCCTTTAAAAGCCCTGTGGTTTAAGATACAAGATGCAGAGTTAACTTTTACTGCCCCCAGCAGAGGTGTCACCTTCCTCTAGATATCTAGATGGAGGCTTTCCAACCAGGGGAACCCCCAGCCAGCACCAGCCACCACTCATCCTTGGTGGATCTCAGAGGGCTGTGGAGAACCTGGGAAGCCCCAGAGTAGGCAGAGACCCTGGGGTTTAAGCCTCATTCAGCCTCATCCCTTTATTTTTCTCCTTTGTGTGTGTGGCCACAGGTTAATGCCAACGATGACAACGGTGTCCTGATGGGGAGCTGGTCAGGGAATTACATCAGTGGAACATCCCCTATGGATTGGATTGGGAGTGTCACGATTTTGCAGAAGTACTACAAAACAAAGAAGCCAGTCCGTTATGGCCAGTGCTGGGTCTTCGCAGGAGTCCTCAATACAGGTGAGCAGTGAACCTCCTCCTTTCTCTGACACCCCAGTTGCTGTGCCAGTGAGCCAAATTACTGTGCCTCTGAGCAACAGAGGGGACAGGGCCTGTCTGTACGACGAGGCTGAGGGAGCCAGGACTGCTTAGCCAGGAGAAAAGAAACCTTTGGGTGTCTGATCCTTGCGTGTAAACACCTGATGAGAAGGAGTGGGGCACAGACAGGCTCTTCTTAGTGATGCCCACTGACAAGACAGAGGGGATAGACACAGGCCGAAACATGGGAGGTTCTTTCTGAACCTGGGAAAACAGCTTTTTTCACTGTGAGGGTGACCAAGCAGTGGCATAGGGTGACCAGAGAGGTTATGGAGTCTACATCCTTGGAGATGTTCAAAAGCCATCTAGACACAGTCCTGAGCACCTGCTCCAGAGGACCCTGGGTGGGCTGAGGGGTCAGATGACAGGATCCCCAGAGATGCCCACCAGTGTGAGGGATTTTGTGACCCTGTGTCTTGTCTGTGTGTGCTGCAGTCATGCGTTGCCTGGGAGTGCCATCCCGCTGTGTGAGTACCTTCAACGCAGCCCACGACACGGAGGAGAACCTGACAGTAGACGTTTACCTGAACGAAAAAGGAGAAAAGCTGAACTCGCTGTCCTTCGACTCTGTCTGGTACTGCCAAATGGGACTAACACTTCCTACCCCCTGTGCTGCCTTGCAGTGCCCCATTTCCTAGCCCCATCAATTCCTTTGAGAATTTCCCTACTGCTCGGGATTTGTTGCCTAGGAGAGAGAGAGAGAAAGCCTGGGGTTTCACAGGGTTACATGCAAATACCCATTAAATCTGCCCTTGCTAAAGGATTAGGGGAGGAGATTGTGACTCTTCAGGCTGTAACACCTCACTCCTTTTCTTTCCAACCCAAATGCATGCAGGAACTTTCACGTGTGGAATGACGTCTGGATGAGGAGAACAGACCTGCCAGAAGGGTTTGATGGCTGGCAGGCAATTGATTCAACCCCTCAGGAGCAAAGTCAAGGTAGGATTTGCCTAGAAAGGCTCTTCTGCAACTCCTGAGGCAGGCACATTTTGTGTGAAAAACATCCTTCCCAGTCAGCAAAGCAGGTACTCCACATGCACACCTTCACGTGCTGGGGCAGTGACACTCTGAAGCAGCAGTTCTCACTGCTGCCACCTCAGCCCAGGATGGAAGGAACAGCATTTCTTGGCAGGCAGAAAACCAGCCTTGTGGGGACATGATTGTTGTTTCAGAGGTTAGAGCACATCCAAGTCAATAGGGTCATGAGGCTGTTCATTGGTAGATGAGAGGAGTGGCCACCAAAATTGGTGACCACATTCCCTGCACAGGTTCAGGGAATTTGAAGGTGGAAAAAAACCAAGAGGTTAATCCTCAGGGAAGTGCAGAAAGTGGAACTTGTCTAGAGATCAAACACAGGTGTCTGGATGCAGTTGACTTCATAACCTGATACTGAAATTGGGTAATGAAAAACTTTCTAACACAATTTTGAAGCATTAGAAAGCAGGCATTCATTATTGCAGCACGCTGGACACCTGGAGGATATCTCCACTAATTGGGTGTATCATGAAATTTTACAACAAGGTATTTATTCCATCATGATCATACATATTCATTAGAGTTTGCTTCCTGGCTAATACATAAACATCACTTCTCCTAGAACTAATTTGCGTGCATCTGGAAGGCCTTTTATGGTCCTGGAGTGTCATCTGAAGGGGTCTCTGGTGATCAACTCACCAAGTGCCCCCAGCGTTACAGATGACACTGCCTTGAACTTCTCTTAGGGCACGTGCTGTTGCTTCTTGTCACATAACTTTGCCACAAAAGCCACTATATTCCTCATTATCTGTTTATCCACTGGTACCAGCTACATTTAGCATCCTGTGTGGCTACTTTTACGTTGTTTTATCTACTTCTTGAAAACACATTGTTCCCTTGTTTGGACAAGGCATCATTATAGTTTGTTCCTTTTGTCAAACCACACTGTGGCTTTCTAACCTTAAAATTATCTAAGCGAAGGGAAATATGCAAAAGCTCCTACCAGACCTTGTTCACCTATAAAAAATTCCCAAGCAGCTGTGGGATAAATGAGCGGTTTTGGAGTTCATTACTGAATTGGAGGACTATTTACTGCTAAGTGTCAGCTGCCGTGGCCACAGATTCCCACTTGAGTGTGTCTGAGAGTGGAGCAAAAGTTGGAGTCACTGCTGGTGTTTGGAAAATCAGCTGGTATTGAATGCCCTCTCTAGGTCTTTTCCAGTGTGGCCCATGCCCGGTGAAGGCTGTCCGGGAAGGAGATGTGTATCTGCCCTACGACGGCAAGTTTGTGTATGCCGAAGTGAATGCTGACCAAGTCTACTGGCTCGTCAAGAAGGTGAACGGCAAGGAGAAGTACTTCAAGCTCGGCACGGAGATCAAAGACATCGGCCAGAACATCAGCACAAAAGCCGTGGGGCAGAACAGGCGGGAGGACATCACCCGGGAGTACAAGTACCCCGAAGGTAACTGCCCCCCTCCCCTAACGTAGTGCCAAAGAGGAGACCCCTGAGCATGCAGGTCACCCCAAAGCACTTGCTGTTTCCAGGAGAAAACTGCAGGAGTAGCTTCAGGGGTAAACCCAGAGTAAGGCCTGCAGACCTTAGGGCGGCAGCACTGCTCCCGGACATCCCCATGCCCGCAGTGACACCTATAGGCTGCTCTTCAGGGACACGAGCAAGGCTGCAAGCAGTGAAAGAAATGGGCTGAGCAATTAACCCAGTCGTCACACAGACCTTTGCTTTATTTACTCATTCTTCTCCATTTTGTCTTTCCATTCCCAAAACCATATTGGAAAAAAAAAAAAAATCCCACATTTCCTCTCCACAGTTCTCAAGATCCAGCTATTTCCTAGGCTGTTAAACCCTTCTCACTGAGGAGGGCAAAAATATCAGGCTGAAAAATGTAAGAGTATCCATCCTCTAAATTGTCCCTTCCAGGAAATTCTTCTGGTCCAGAATGCTACAGTTAGATTTGGTGGTAGCATAAACCAAGAAGCTGTCCTGAGCAGAGGCTGGAGGTGCTCTGACATCCTCTCTGCTTATCAGCAAAATCATAAATAAAGGGAAGAGAGCTCTGGGTGAGGAGACTGAGATACAGCTGTCACCCATATTTTTCTTCATCCAGGCTCCAAAGAGGAAAGGATGTCTATGCAAAGAGCTTACAGCTTCATACGCCCTGTGGGAATGGGGCCTCGTTCAGGCTACGCTTCCAGTAGGCAGACACTAGGCGGGAACACCCAACCTTTGGTCCTGAGGGACCCAGTCACCAAGACTGGGCTCCACCTTCAGATAACCAACACAGAAGCTTTGCATCCTGGCAATCCCCTTGAAATGGCCATCACAGTGAAGACCTCTACTCCTGGGAACTGGACCGTTGAACTTACTGGCTCCTGCCAGCTGCAGTACTATACTGGAAAAGTTGAGGCCAATCTTGGAACTATCAAGGAGACCATCAGGCTTGAAGGCACATCTGGTAAGCACAGAAAGCGTGCTGTGTTCTGTAGACTAATTTACTGTGGCAGTCTGGGGTTCGTAGTGGCTCCGCTACAGACCAGTGTACGGCTCTGTACTTTGTGAAGAGCAGAAACTGCCTGCCTAGAACCTGCCTCCCTCATTACTGCATTTGGGAAGTCTCAGTTACAGACTGGGATCCCTCTGTAGCAGGGACCACAACATGAAGGCCCTGCTGCTGCTTCAAGGAGGTGGTTAGAAATACATCAGCGTGGGCAGACAGAGGTTTTCATGGTGTGAGTGAGGTGTGCTGGAGCATCTCCCTCCTGTCCTCATTGTGTAAACATCAAAGATGTCACTACAGGCTTTGTGTGCATCCATCAGATGCCTCAAAGGATTTAGATGGCTGGAAATTTCAGCCTTTTTTTGTTCTTGTGTTTGCTGCTCTAATTTCGGTGGTGGTGATGCTGGTGAGTGTTATTTTCTGAATTCTTTGCCCAAGCAAATTCCCACTTCACAACTGCCTGCCTGGCTGATCACTGGAGCTGTTTGCTGTTGTGCTTTGCATATCTTTGAGTAACTTCGGTTGCATTTTTGATCCCCAGCAATGTAACTGAAATTTGCTAAACAAGAGACTAACGAGTGATGAATAATTAACAACCCTTGCTGATTCCAAGCATGAGTCCCTCACCAAAAAAAAAAAAAAAAGAAAAACCAATCTTTGCTGTTGATGAGTGCTAACTGTTTTCGCTCATATACTGTTGCTGTCAAAATGCAGCAGAGCAGAACACAAAGGTAGCCACATATATACATGCATACATATATACATACATACATACACTTAGGAAAAAGAAAAGGCATTTTTGGTTTTATTCCCAGAAGCCAAGAAGCTTTGCAGCTAAAGCAATGCTCAAGCACCAGCACAGCTGACTTCAAGGCTTTTCTAAGCCACTGGAAGTTTGTCCAGGCAATTAAAGATAAAATCTGAAGTGAAAGGAAAGCCAGCAATTTTATAGCAAGCAGAGAAACCCTAGGGGATGCAGGCATGGATGTACCCAACCTCCTGCTCCTCTGCCTCCTCCTGAGTGCCAGGGCAGCCAGGGATGAGGGCTTCTGGTGTGCTGGATATGAGCCCAAGACAGTGCTTGTCTGAGCAGAGAGATGGTGGCACTCAGCCACCCTTCCCATGGGCTGCATGGGCCAGGTACCACCCACCCAGCCAGGGCTTCCTCCCACAGGGACTAGGCCCAAAGGGAAAGCGGGATGGGCTCAGCAAATACGGCTCATGCCACACCCTGGGACACCAGCCTCCAGAGCTCACTTTGCCACCCAATTCCTGGGCGTGTGATGAAGCATCAAGTTGTGTTTTCTTTCCTGCAGAGATGCAGATCCCCCTGAAAATAGCACCTGATGCGTACATGAAGACGCTGTCCTCCATGGACGGTGAAGTGCTCATCCTTGTCACTGCCATTGCCGAGGTCAAGGAAACGAACGACAAACTCACCAAGGAGACCTCAATGAGATTTGAGTACCCCCCCATCACTGTCCAGGTGAGGCAGCCACCAGCCAGGCTCCTGGGGCACGAGGCTTAAAGCCCTGCTCACTGCGGCACCATGGTGGTGTTAGCATTCCCAGGGGGATCTCCCAAACAGCTGCTGCCTGGGATGCTCAGTTCTTGGCATCTTATTTGGCTGTTCAACCTTCATTTGAAGTTTGAAAGCAGTCATGAAATTAAGGTTTTATTATTGTCTCATCCAAGTGGGGAAGGCAGGAGCTGCTGGAGGGAAGGGGATGAGAGAGGACAGTTTGTATAGGGCCCATCTCCAATCCCACAGCTCTCTCTCCTGAAGGAAAAACTAGTTGAGAAACCAGCTGGGAAAATACAGTGCTTCAGGAGGGTGGAAAGGATATGAAGGGGTTGTTCCCCACCATGCTGGTGGTGAGGAGTAAACCTGCAGCAGCTCTGGCATCTTTATTACCCCTCTGACCCCCAGTCTTTGGGTTTGTTTCTCTCTTTTCTCCTCTGCCAGATGCCAGAAACAGCCAAACTGTACAATGACTTCACCTGTGCACTCATGTTCAAGAACAAGCTGAATGTTACACTGGAAAACTGCAAGCTGCTTGTGGAGGGCTTGGGCCTATTTAAGATGACAACATTTGATCAGGGGTAAGGAGATGAGCCCATGAAATGACCACGGCAGGACTNTTTTTTTTTTTTTTAATATCCTTGAAGAAGCGGTTAGAGGATTTGGAGTAAGAGGGACCTTTGCCAGCTGTGTTTGAAACTGCACCACATTTGGGCAGAATGCCACACAGCAGTTGGCAGGCTCAGGGCAGATGGGCATGACAGGGGCTCCCCCCGTGCTCCTGCTGTGCCACCCAACAAGTGTGAACACAGCTGCTTCCTTCAAAGCTCAGTTTGGTGTTTCAGTAGTATGAGGAACTCTGGGGAAGGTCCCCAGGATCAGCAGGACCACCAGGCAGTACCACTGTGCCAGGCCCCATTTGCTGCACGCTGGTCATGGGGGAAGGGAAACACCCACCCTAAACATATGCAGCGACTATTTCTTTAAGTGAAATTACTCAAAAGTGGTAAAGAACCCTAATTCATGCTGGGACTTGTTTTTTTCTTTATCCTTAGGGATATAATGCCTGGCAGGATCATGAAGTCTGAAATAGTATGCACTCCGACAAGATTGGGAGAGAAGAAACTCGTAGCCAAGCTGATCTCAAACCAGATCAAGGGGATTTCCTCAGAGAAGGCCATCGTCGTCACTGAGTAGGATCGGTGCCTTGTGGGAGTGCAAATGTTGGCCTTGCTAAATGTATCACATCCCTGGGCACTTCTTTTCTTCTTGATTGCTGCACAGTACTTTTAAAGAACAAAAATGCCAAAAAGCTAAGGGAATTAAACTGGCTTAAGGGCGCAGTTGCATTGATTGCAGTTAATTGTGATTCAATAAAGATTGTTAAAATTGACTGTGTGATTTGGTTTGATGACATTGCCACATTGGGATGGCTCTGAATTCACAAGGGGATGTTCCCATCTCAGCCCAGGGATCGGAGCTCATGTTGGAGCCAGCTTCAGCCAGCGACAGGTGTGAGCCTGGGAGGGGCCAGCAGTGCTGTGGTCCCACGTGGAAAGACACACAGGGACCTCCCTGCACCACAGGCTGCTGCACAGCTCAAGGAACATTTCAAGCAAATCCCTCCTGGGCAATTCCCTCCTCCTTCCAGCTCACCATCTGGGGAATGTACCAGCACGTGCCTTTCCTTGTCTTTAGAGCACAGAAAAAGCAAACCCGGCGCAGTGTCCCAAAACACCATTTTTCATACATCATCCTATCCCACTTCTTTTAGGGATTTTCAGGCATTTTTGGAAGAAGTGCCACCTCCAGCAGCATTCACTACCTATGCTTCCCTAGAAATGTACAACATCTGTTCTTCCCCTTCCTCCCTTGAATGCTGCTGGACTACAGGAAGAACCTCGACGACAGCGTACATCAGGAGCTCTTCCAGACATAGTCCCACTGGAGAGGACAACAGCTGTGCACAGCTGGAGCCCACCACTGCACTGCACACCCCAGCAACTCCTGAGCCCACCTTTAGCATGGGATTGCTCTGTCCCACAGTGTTGCCAGCAGCAGAGTGGCACTGGGGTTTCCAGCGTTTCCGCAAGTAAAGATGAAATTAGGTCACACAGTAGCATAGGGGGCAATTTATTTGTTTATTTAAAAGGCAAATGCTCAAGCATTAATGCAGCAGAGTGGAAAAAAGAAAGGGTGACTACATCTGGTTTTGTGCCAGCCCATAAAAAGGGAAGAGGAAAAAAAACAGGAAGGACATAAAAAGGCAAAAAGGTTTTAACCACTCTCTTGTATTTCAAAGATTTGGGGAGCTCCCAGAGGAGCATGCAGGTGGCTGCCAGGCCACAGACAGGGGTCAAGGCTGCCCTGACCCCTGCTGCCCCTCTGCCCATGGTGTTCTGTTGCTCCACAGCAGCACAGGGCCACCAAAAGGCCACAGTAGGGAGTGGGAGCTCCTCTTCACAGGCAGAGCGGGTGCAGAGTCCATGTGCATCCTGTCCGCAGGGTAGGGAGGAGCAGCTGGTCCTTGGCAGATGAAGCATTAGTTCTTTAGTAAGTGCAACAGTGACCGAAGGCACCCAAACGAGTTACAAACAGCAAAAAATGTATTTTTTCAAGAGATGTAAATTCTCTACTTGCATAGAAAACCTGCTGTAGAAGACACCAGGTAAGAAGTACGAGAACACCTTCCACATCTGCCATGACTCTGTCCATCACATATTAACACCTCATGTCAGAGCAGTGACGGGATCTCCAGCAGACCATGTCCCACTGAGCAGTGCAGGGGGAGCATCCTCCCCAGCCCCACACATTTAGGGCGCCACAAGCAGGCTCCCAGGATGTCTTTCCTGGGACCTGGTGAGCCAGCCAGGACCATAGCAGCATGGTCTGAATGTGAAGGCATGCTCTAACAAAGGGCATGAACTGTGTAGAGGGAAGGGAAGGCAAACAGTGAGCTTAGTTTCAATCCCATGAAAATCCTGTTTGGTCTCAAACTACCAGTCAATCATTAAAGAAGGATGTTTATACAAAAGCTGTGGATAAAACAGGTTTTTTTCAGCTTGTGAAGACTTCTGTGATTTCTGACAGTTGTCACACTACATTGAGATGGAAAGGAGATACTGGAACTTCGGAAGGGGACAAGGGAGACTGACAGACAAGAAACACCAGAACTAATTTCCTGGGTATAGGAAGTTGCCACATCCTGGGGGCACCCAGAGCTGGAGCTGGCTGTCCATACTCTGTGTAAGGCACAGCAACACGTCCCTGTCTCTCACTTAGACTGTACCTGGAGGAAGGGAGATGACTGTTCTGGCGCTCACCCTCCTCTTCACACTACTTTTCTTTTACCCCTATTAAAAAAAAAAAAACAGACCCAGAAATGCCAGCACCTGAGGAGAGGTGGGAAACAGAAGCAAATGACAACTGTTCCTATGATGAAGGGAACCAGATTTGAGAGTGGAGGAGAAATTAGGCTGCCTCCATCCATGCCTACCCAAAGCCATGTCCCAGAGTGGGGTCCTTGTTCTGAGAAGCATCCCTGGAACGCAGCACATGCACCTGTCTCCAGGTGATTTTCTGGAAACTAGCTATGAACTAGTCTCTCCCTGTAGCACCACCACTCCCACTGCAGACACAGCACCAGAGGCAAGGATGTTAACTGAATGCAGAGGTGGAGCAGCAAGCCAAAATTAGAAAATGTGAGCTAAAAAGAGCATTCTTATTCTTCCTCCTTGAACATCCCCATTGCTCCCTACAGGAAATCCCTTATAGATCTGCGTATGTCCCTGACGTCCCTTTCCTGTGGGATGCTGACAGAGATGAACATAGGCTAGTGCAGAAGGAGGAGAGCTTCTTCCCTCAACACCCTGCAGCATAGGGCAAAGACATTCAAGACCTCCTGCCTAAATGACAAAAGAGGATGTTTCCTTGTTTCCTCTCCAATGTGGGGTGTTTCCCTTTATCCCAAAGATTATAAATACACAGCTCCTAATGATGTTTTCTAGATCTATTTTGCACTGACAAAGAGAAGAGATATCCAGAGGGAACAGGGGCTGGGTAACTATCTGGAAATACCCCCTAGATTTTTAGTCCAGCTGTGCTCCTGACAGTCAAGGCACTCTGTTTGTTCCCAGTACCTTTGCCAGAAAAAGGGACTGCTGTGACAGAGGACAAGTCCAGGAGAGAATCTCATCCCTCCACAGTAGCCCTGAATGTCACACCATTAATGCACACCAAGATGCTTTCTGAAGGGTTAAAAAAAAAACAAAAAAAAATCTTGCACAAATTCCATTTGATATTATTCCTATCAATAATAAAAACTTCATATAGGTGTTTCACAATACCATGCTTTCATCCCAAAAACTCCTTTCTCTTACTTTTGAGAGGAAGCAGTTATCTTTGGTCCATGTTACAGGGGAGGGGGAGATAAAAGCAAGCATGTTCTGTGGGGGGGAAACCAGGAGCACGTCTCCAGTCTCCTGCAAATTTAATGACAATTAATGTAAGAGACACAACAGAAGAGAAAAAACCAATTGAAAAACAGTCTAAATTAAAAGTACTCTTACATCTGGAGAATGCCAAGTGTTTGCAGCGCATCTGAATTCAGAGGCTGAGAACACCTCTGCATGACTTTGCTGCAACTACTGCCACCTGCAGTGATGCCCTCTTCGAGTGACGAGTGTACCTCCTACAGGCTCACCAGCATTCCCCAGGAGCTGGCTGCAAAATCAGTGTAAGGAAACCCTGTGTAATGGCAGGGACTACTAGGAGAGTGTGAAACCCCAACAAGATCAGGAGGCACTGTTCATTCTCTACCAGCTCTAGCTACCAAGAAAAGAAGAAAAGAGGGACATCCAAATTAGAGAAGTCGGACGGAGAGAGGCAGTACCTCCATCGCAGGGTGTTCACATCGTCCTCTCTTTGACAGTAGAAATAGCCCTGGTACCTGGCCTAGACCACTTCCCTGCTCCCTGGGCTGCAGAGCTCGGCCCAGCAGCTCCTGATTCACACATCTTACAAGCAAATGAACCACCCTGGGGCAAAAGCTTCCCCCCACCAGCACCAGCAGCTCAACAACCCAGCCGACATTTGCCCATTCTTGGCTGCACTGGCCATGGGTGAAAGCTCCCACCAGCCTGGCACCATCACAATCCTGCCACCTCCAACATGCACCACCAGACCTGGGCAAGTGCCACAAGTACAGAGGATAAAAATTTACCCCTGGAGGTATTTCAGAGCCAAAAGGAATTACACCCAGGGTGAGCTCACCTATCTGCTGCATCCATAGCCCTGTATTGCACCTCTGCTAAGACCAGCGCTCCAGCAACTCTCATAACCCAGAGGCAGCACCCATGGGATGGAATGGGCTAAGCAGGATGCATCTTTCCAGAAAACCTTCAGAGCTGGCCTAATCTTGCCATCACATATTTAGTCCTCCAAAGGGCTGTAAGAACAAAGATTAACTGGACTCCCTAGGATGGCACATTTCTGGGAACTGGAACCAATCTATCTGACAATTATAAACTGTCCTTAAAGGCCATGTAAGAAAAGCTCGATAAAGCAGTTGACACAGGTCTGAAAAGGGGCTAATGAACCCCATCACTTATGAAGCTCTCTCTGGAGATTTGCATTGCTTCTGCTAGTGCTGTAGGTTCTGTTCCAGACAAGTACTCCTGAATTTTTTAATGCACCAGAAAATGCAGTAAAAAACAACCCTTAAATCTCCAGCACAACTAATTGTTAAAAGGAACACCTGAAAGCTTCTCCTGGCATCGTGGAGGATGCTTAGCTTATTCACGCAACATTTGGATGGCAACATCTCGAGCCAGAAACTGCTCAATTTCTTCTTGGGTCATAATTTCAGACGCAGGAGCTGCTGCCACTGCTTCAGCTGGCGCTGGGCTCTCGCAGTCCAGGTTTGAGAAAGGGTTGAACCAGCTCAGGGAGAAGGCCCCACCAAACGCCAGCTTCATTCCTTCCCAGCCGCTGATCTTTTCCCAGGTGGGCTTCTGGTTTTTAAGTCGCTCAATACCCTGCAAGAAGAGAAGAGTTTATGGTCATCTCATGCTTACAGCAGGTATTTGGGCACCAAGCACTGTAGCACATGCAGAACTGCCTACCTATAGCCAGGCTGATGCTATTCCAGTCTGAGTTAACAGTGAAGACAGACACCCTGCATTACTGAAAGTTTCATCTCCAAACTCAAAAGCAAAACCCTTACACAAGATCAAATTCATGGACAATCTAATCTGAGTCTTACTGATGTATTTTGGCATCAGTTGCTATTGATTTTTAGGGTACAGAGACAGCTTCTGAAAAGCCAGCCTTTTTGGAAATATGGACTTCTTCTCACACAGCTTTTTGAATACTTCCAAGGAGTGACAAAATAGAGTTACAACTTAGGAATTTCACCTTGTTTGGGCATTTTTTTCAGTAGTGCAGACACAGCTAAAATACTGCACCTTTTTCCAGTGATCAGGAATTTACCACTGCCACACCTAGGCTTTTCACTAGAAGCTCACTCCGTGCCAGTCAAAAGCATATATTCAAGAACACAACTTCCATTTACCAAATTGTCAAAGACAAATCACAATGCAAGCCAGATAACCTGCTGGGAGGTGAGAAAATCTGTACAGGTGAAAGTGGAGGTTTCAAAATCGGACCAGAGCCTTGGTCAGTCAGTATTCCAATTCATTCTCCCTCCAAGAACTTTTAGTAAAGCAAGCATTTTAAATGTACTTAAAGAACAGATCTATCAAATTTAGGCAGTGACATTTTTTTCCTGGTAGTCTTCTCCATGTAGAAATAAGTCATTAACATTTATTTTCTTAATGATTTTTTTTAAGGCTACCACTGTGTGAAATAGGACACCATTTTTTCTGCCCATCCTCTGCATTGTGTAAGAGAGGAGTCAGATCTGCAGCTGTGTATGATCCACTCGTGATGATATACAAGTGACCACACAGAAAGTCTGTTCTTAGAGAAGCAAGAATACTGGATCCAAGTTTTGTGAAACTCAAGGAAAGGAAAAAAATGCACAAATTCAGTTAAAACTGTAAGAAAGAACAGTTTCAGAAGAGCTGGATGAATACTACACTTGTCACATACTAATTCTACAGATTATTCTTGACAACACACAGAACATTCAAAGCTCTGCAGTGAGAGGAAAGGAATACAGGCAGCAGCTCAGCAGCACCACAGCTGCACTCACTGTCAGCCTCACAAATAACACCACAACAGCAGCAGCTCAGTTTGCAACAACATTGAGTCAGCACGAGCAGGCCCAGGAGAAAACACACCATAAACCAAAGCACTGCACGAAAAGCTTTGGGGAACTTCATTCCATCATTCATGCCCCGTTTCTCGTGCTGACTTAGGAGAAACCCAGCAGGGAATGTGCGGAAAGGAATGATGCAAGGCCAAATCAGAATTCCTCAGGGTTGTAATTTGGGCAAAATTCAAGCCCTGAAGGACTTTAAATGCAAAGCACTCGCCTGCAGCACCTCACCCTGCTCCCAAGCTTGCAAATGTACCGTTTCAAGTGCTCCAGGGAAAATCCCTTGCAGCCCTTGTTCCCTTGGGATGCCACACTTGGTATGCCACAGACAGGGCCCAACCTTACCTCCCTGCCAGGCAAGCTGGAGAGGAACAGCTTGTGCACAGCAGACCCTTGGCAAAGCCTTCTAGCACTATCATGAACTTTTCCTCCAGAACACTGCATTTCTAGCGCCCAGTGGCTGTGCAAGCAGGAGGCAGAGGCTTTGGCAGCCCAAAGCAGGAGACCACCTTTGGCTGTGCGCTGTTCCTTAGCGAACTGCTGAGGTTTCCCATGTGTTAGTAACAAACCGGCTGGAGCACGGCTGGAGCACTTACTGTGAGAGCATCTAGAGAGAAGGAAAACAAGTAGCACAGAGCAGAAGGAGAGACAGACACCAGGCATTTAAACCCCTCCCTGCGAGCACAAGCTTCAACCCTACCCTCGCTAAATTGTGTAATCCGTTTCAATCCCTGCTGCCATCTAGACTGGGAACACAGATTTGGGATGCTTCTGGGCAGCAACCTATCCTTTCCTCCTCAAAAAACTATTGCTCACCTGCTCCTATCAGCATCTAACCAAGGCAATAAGCAAGGTCAGGCTGAGGTTGTGCTAAAAGCCAATTAGGGAGCAGTTCAGCAGAGCAGCCAGGGGCATACTTTCTCTCTCCCAACCTGACCTCACTAATCCCTTCACAGCATGTATTCAAAATAAACAGAAGTTCTATAATTGTATCTTGATCTATTTTTGGCTGCCAGCCACATGGTCAGTAGGGCATGAGGTTATGCCTTAAAAAGAATCTAAGGGAGATGGAAGGAATGCACAGCTGTTGAAGACATTTCATTACTACTTAATGAAACTTTTTTAAAAAAATATACTCACAGAAACCTCTCACCATTATTTTAGAAAGTCAGAATTTTCTGTATTGAATTAAACCAACACCTGTTTCTCCTTCCCATCATGCAGCTATTCCACTTAATGAAAAAAAAAGTGCTTAGAAAGCATCATCTTTCCCTATTTCAAATTACATAATATTGAACCAATACTGAAAAGAGAAGATATACATTGAGAAATACAAAATACTGGACACTCCTCTTTAAGAGGCACAACACTGCAAACACGGGGACAGTAAGACAAGGTGGACCTGTGACCACGGCAACACTGCAGGATATACCCTGTTTCTCCAACTACTGCCCTCAGTTTCTGCTCCTGCCCAGAGCCAGAGAAGGATGGTGGGCTGCATGGTCTGACCCAGAAGCAATCTGCAGGACAGCTCTTGAATGTTAGAAGAAACACAGTAATTTCGTTCAATGCACTTTTAAGATACGATAGGAAAGAGCAAATCAAAAAGACAAGCATTGAGACAAATTGATGGTTAAGGAGAAGACACAGGAAGCATTGCCACTGGAAATCATGATTAAGGCAGAACTTCTCTTAGGGCAGTTCCTTACACTCATTTCTGCTTGGAGCACCACTTACTATTCCAGAACAGAAGTGCTCTGTTTGAGTTTGTCCTTCTGTTTCTCTTGGCCACACTAAAACAGAACCAGCACCTGAAATCAGGTAGTCCTGACCAAGAAAACACTTTCCATCAGCAAACCAGTAAGTCTGTCTTTCTCATATTAATACTGACCTAGTTTTAGTACCATTCAAATTGCATCAAACCAAGTCGTACAGCACAAGGAAATCTGAATGCCATGGTTATTGCCACACACACGACAGGTACTGGTGGCCTTTCTGTGATGGTGCCTTGTTTGAAACACAAAACACAGTTTGACTGAAAATATCAGTACTATGCACTGTATAACAATTTGCATTTGGTTTGAAACAAGAAAAACTCAGTAGTTTCACATTTTTCCACAATGGTCAAAATGCCAGAACAATGTAACCAATCTTCCTCCAGAATGCATAGCTAATAAGGGTAATTAAAATAAACCCAAACTGGAATGTAGAATTTGTAATCAAAACAATTTTTGAAGCAGTGAACTACAGAGAGATGCATTAATTAGTTAATTGCCTAGGTGACTCAAAATAAAAAGCCTCTCCCCTCATCTTAAGGCCCAGATTCTCTACCAGTTCAAATTATCACCTCTGCACGTGTCTCACTGGCAGGACTGACCATGGCCCAAGATCCAGCTCAACTATTCAGCTGGGAGCTTTCTCTGAGAAACACCATCACACACTAAAACCAGAGTTACAGCCTCTCCCAACTGGTGAAATAAACCACTGATTAACAGACAGTATATTACCAATTAACTCACTTCTCAACTTGGAAGCTGAACACTCAAGTTAATTAACCTTTATATGCTTCTGCCTGCTTGCATATAGAAGTGAAATTTCAGGAAACCATTACAGATTTTTCCCAAGATTTGGAGCAAAGAAAGAAAGAACAGCAAACAAGTTTTTGGAAAAGTTTTATTGCATTTGTTTTCCATATGGAAGCATTGACAGCTTGAAAAGATGCAGCATTCACATTACTTCCAAAATGAGACATCCATTAAATTTCTCCTTCCCTGATTTCCCTCCCTTCTCCCGTGGCTTTGAAGCAGTCTAAACAGGTCAGTTTCCAAAAAAATATTTTAAGCCAAGGAAAGAAAAGATTCCTTGGAAGTCACAGACGCAGCTGATTTGTGTATCTCCTTTGTTTGCAATTCATTTGATGAGCCCATGGGAGTTGTGAATCAAAAATATAATAAAATTCCTGCCTGAACACAAGATGTCAGTTATAATTATGAATGGTTTAGCTCTACCCGTTTTTGGAATGCCTTCTGTCCCTCCCACTTTCATCACCACACAGTTCATAACAGCATGCATGCTCCTTACCATAAATATTTCCCAATTTCAAACCCTTATACATATATGTGCGTGTGCTTACACACATACACATGTATGCATAAACAGGAGAAAAGATTTACAAAGCTCTAAACCAGGGCAATGCTAACAGTATAGAATCAATCACCCTGGAACACTTACACATCCCATCAATATTAGTCTTTATAGGAATCTGGGCATTCATGTCAGTTTTTCACTTAACACCGTCTAGCAGGCATTGCTCTAACAAGTCATTTACCAAGACAAACACACACAAAAAAACATGATTCTGCTATTCTAAACATTTGAAAATTAACTTTCTTTCTTTCCTGGAAGTGTAAGGCATGTAATAATCCAGAGAATCTTCTACATCTGCCACAGTTATCCTAAAGGGGCAACAATTTCCTGCACACAAGGGAGGGAACAGATAAAATAATGCCAGAAAGATGGAATCAGTTCTGTGGCTGGAAGGAAAAAGGAGGGTGGAGTGGGAATTGGTGTTGGCAACGTTTGAGTACTTTAACTGTTTGTGATCACCAGGTCAACTGGCTCTCTTGCTGTGTTGCCTTCTGGTCTTGCACCTTTTGGTATCTGCTTCCCCGTTCAAGTTCACTTAGGAAAGAGCAATGTGCTCCTTCAGGAAGTCCAAAGGTGTCTGTGTAGGGCTGTTGGCACTCACATGTCATCCACAGAGCTCATCACAGTCAGGAGACAGCATGAGAATTTACTCAGAAGAGGTGGGTCATAACAGAGAAGAGAGGATCCCCTTCACATTAGTTATGCCATACAGAAAGCAGGGAGAAACAAATGCCAGTAAAGTTAATATGATAAAAAAAGAAAGAAAAAAAAAACCAAGAAAGGGAAAAAAAAAAAAAAGCAGCAGCAGTTTCAGCCAAAGATACAGAATTATCTAAAATGGTGGAATACAGGGCTTGTTTTTCCTCTGCAATTATCAGCCATTTAATAGACATAAAAAAAAGTTTGTTCTGCTTTTTGTTTTCAACATTCATGGAAAATTTGTAACAGTAGTGCTGTAATATGTTTCTATTTTAGTGGAAATGCTGGTCAGGAATTCCTCAGACCACATACTGGTATGGGTCTGCTTTTCCTTGGTCTGGTGTTGCGAATGGGCTAAGCCATGCTATAGAGAACGGATGGCCAAATACTGCTTTCATGTTCATCCATTTTGTTTTTTTAGCCCATCTTCTCTCTTCCTTTTTCAACTGTTCTATTCCCTGAAAACAGAAATATCACATTTTCAGTCAAATACTCAGATTCTGTAGTTCTGGATTCGGGGAAAGGTCTATTCTCAGTTACCCCTCCTCCAAAGGACGGAGTAAGAAAATACAAATGCCTCTGTACTGCCAATCCTTTTCTTCTCACTGTTTTATATTAAAAAATACTAAAGCTAGAAACTGTTCCTTCGAAATAAAATTGCTTTCATTTTCTTCAGACCTACATACTTCAGAAACATTTTAAGACCTGTCATCCAATTGCCTCTGATGCCAATAAAAAAAAAAACAACCCACCACTTAAAACCAAACAGAAAGTATGTGCTTTAATGGCTGAATGCACTATGTGCTAACCAGATGGAAAAGTTTTAGAAGAAACCATTACAAGCTTGCAGACAAAAAAAAAAAAACAAACCAAACAAAAAACCAAAAAACCCACAAACCCAAAGATAATCTCTATAATGCTCCCAGATTCACCAAGCAAGTTCAGGAAGTGCCCATGGCTCAGTGTAGCTGAGTCTACCTGGTGCCTCTTTATGTGTCATTAGAATCACTGCTAAAACATGCATGGGCTGACAGCAGGGAGAGAAGGTTAAATATGATTCTGATTTGAAGAAATCATTGGCATTGCTTAGTAAAGGTTAGAGGCAGAACAAAAATAAGCCATCAAGCAATCAGCTGAAACATCCACTAGTGAAACATTTAAAAAAAAAAAATCCACATTGCGTCTAAAGCCCAGGAAGTGAATTTGGTCTTTTGGGGAAGCCATATATGCCTGGCTGCCACAGAAGCACCATGAGTAAGAGCAGTAACTGGACAGCACCACTCTCCCACGGGCAGCAGCAGCAGCAGCTGGCAGTTCCTTCACTCTGCACCTTTTGCAAGGTGAGGTTTCTCCTGACCTACGTGTCTCCCACGCTACGCAGTAACGGGCTGCAATGCAACTCTGTGCCTCGAATTACTGATGCTGGGAGCTCTGATAAACAACAACAGGGGTCAGCTGCAGGAGTTGTGCTGATCCCTGGTAAATGCCAGCTCCAGAGACAACGGCAAATACCAGGGTTCTGGGTCCCTCCAGGCAGAAAGGAACCATCTTGATGGGGCAGCGTACTCAAGATGAGGAATGAAGTCTCCCAGTGACCGGAACAGAAAAGTGGAAAAACTGCAACACACAGCCCTGTCTCTAAAATGGGAATTACAACACTGCAAGAGAGTACTCCAAGAAGCACTTCACCTGGAAGTATTTCTCTGCTCAAAACAGACAAAACAGCTCAATGCTGGCCAACCAACAATGAGACAGTCCATGGAGCAAATCCTTACTGATACATATTAAAAAAAACACACTAAAATAAAAACCAACAACCTAACAGAGGGAGACCATATCTCATTTTTTTATTTTAGAATGTGGCATTGTTCCTTTAACATCTATGAGTCCCCAGAATTAGAGTGGAAGGGAAAATCTGGGTACTTATTTGGGTGCTCAGCTGTAGGAAGCATTTTCTAAAAATTCTTGACAGGTTTCAAAGATAGAGAAATTCAAATTATGAATTTGAATTTAGGCAGCACTGCTAATTTACACACTTATTGATGAACAGAAGCTCAGCAGGATCTGTACCACACTGTACTTCTTCCTGGGGCTCTTCCCATCAGAAAGAACAGTGAAGTCTTCCTCTGAACACAGAGAGGTGGAACATCAGCCTCTTGCAGAAGCCAAGCATTAAAAAAAGCACTGCAAAGAAAGGCTCAGAGCAGTGGGCCCACATGGCATATAATGCCAGCCACAGCTCTCTGATAGCAGCAAAAATACTTATTGTAGCTTCAACTGGCCATGGGCAGACAAGGGTAAAGAAAGCTAAAGGAGGCAGGAAGGAAAGAAGACTATCACTTCTCTCCAGCCACTCCAGTTAATTTAATTACCTGAGCATGCTTGGTGAAGAGTGGAAGTATTCACAAGTGTGAGAATACCCCCAGGAGTCACCAGCTCCATCATTACAGAAGTGGGCAAATACACGGATTTAGGACTGTAATATTACTGTCTGATCTCTCCTATGCCACCTTTGAATTCGGGATGACTGGTGGATTTGCCTGTATCCAGCAGGCTTCCATGATCCTGCTCCACTCCCTTTTCTTTTTCCCTCTGGCAAAAGTTTTTGAACTGTTCAACAGGCAGCTAAGACTGTAAAATCTTCTAGGCTAAAAAAACTCTCTGTCTCTGCGTGTGGGTGTATTGCTTCCCCACCTACTCATCTTGGCTTATCCGCAAATAAACCTGTGCATAGTGACAACCAGGACACACAGCTGAATTTCAGACAACACCAATGTGAAAGCACTTTATTAAAGGAAAAAGGTTCTCCAGTCCACAGGGACAAACACTGTCTACAGAGTAATCCCGGCTACCCATGCCTACTTTATGGGAGGTACTGTCAACACAGCACTCCAGCCAACACATAGGAGTACCCTACTTCCCACAGTGACCTTCAGAGAGCACCACCCAGCACCATGCTAGCTCAGCTTTACTACACTGGATCTCTCCTCAAAGGGTACATGGACTCCCTGTGCCATGAGGTAAAAACCCTGCAGCGCATCACTGCTTCTACCAATGGTGAGAGACAGGGTAAAGGAGAGAGCGCGAGACACCCACCGTTTCATCAGTGCAGATGGAGTGTACTTGGGTCCCAAACATAACTGAGGTGAAGATGAGAAATAGGAGAGCCTCAAAACACAAGAGGATGAGGAGAATCACTGTGGTTGGCGGAGAGAAGGAACTGCATTCTGTGAAGACAAAACAATGGAGTTGGAAGGGTAGACATCAAGTAATGCGCCAGCTGCAAAACACCTGCTAAGCCACAAGTTTTCCGTACTCAAACTATCAAATAAATTATATGAATTACATTCCCAGAAAGACACACAGGGAAGCTCTTACATTCGAGCATAAAATGATCACTCCCTCAAGTTTAAAAATAAGCCAAAAAAACCACCGAAGACCCTGCAATGCTTCAAGACTGTAATTTTCTTTTCCACTTTGGAGTTCCCCCAGCACACTGGTGAGGACTCCATTCTACTCAATTTCATCTGGAGCTTCTCTCTTAAACCTTAGCCTTAACAGATTTTCCACAGTGATAAGTCCATTAGAAATCTCAAGCTGGCAGTCAGGTGTGGTGAGCTGGAGCTGAGTTGATTGATGGGCTTTCGGTCGAATGCGCTTTTGCAATTTTGTATATTTAAACCTCGCGGAGATGCAGGAACTGGCCTTTGTTCTTGCTCCCCCAGCCGAGGGGTGGCTGGGCCGGCCGGGGTGGGGCCTCTCCTTCCCGGTGCCCTGGGGGCTCCCCGGTTCGCTGCAGGAGAACCCCTGAGAGCCACAGGTGGCTAGGAAAGAGCCATGAGCTGCCATAGCACCGACACCACCCGGAGCGGCCTCCAGCACTGAGGCTCTCCTACCCCTTCCACGCGGCCCCGCACAGGTCCGGCGGGGCCGATACAGCTTTCTGCAACTAACGCAGCCCCTGGCGAGGATGAAGAAAGACACCGAACAGCCGGCAGCATAAAGGAAAAGAGGCTTTTCTCCAACATAAAGCCTGAAGAAACTGACTCTTCAACATGGCGGCTTCAAGGTCAGAGAAAAGAGAAAGTCATGTGGGATGGAGCCGAAGATGGTGGCGGGAAAAGAGGGCGGAGTCGCACCTCAGCATGAAAAGCTTAAACTTGCTTTCTGCAGGTCTTGGTAAAGACTGTAATAACACAAACTGGTTTTTTCTCTTTAAAAAGACAAGGGGGAACAAGAATTCTATGCGCAGCCTGTGGAAAAAGAAAGGTGACCGTACCGTGCCAGGTCACCTAGGAGATTGTGAGGAGCTGTAAGAGACTTTTAGAAATTTTGTTAATAATAAAGTTGTTGATTTCAGGCTGGAATTTGTCTGTCCTTAAACAAGAGACACCCCATGTGTGGCCCATGGCTGGCAGTGTGAAAGAGACTGAGTTTTTGTCATGGGAGTGATACCTTTTCATGGCAGCAGAAATCCAGGTGAGTCTATTGCTAGCGGCAGTTCGGAAACCACAATAAGCAAAAGAAACCTCTTTCTCCTCAAATATTGGAGAGACTTTTAAGAACTGCTTATACTGACAAAAATCATGTTTTTCTTATCCTTTGTGCAAGATGGGCAAAAGGGGGAGGTGCTGGAAGAAAAGGGGGTCTCTTTTTAATTTCTTATTATTTCTTTTTACTTTTAATTCTGTTAGTAATAAACTTCTTTGTATTCTTTACAGTTCTAAGCCTGTTTTGCATTTCTCCAAGTCCCGTATCTCACAGAAAGTAAAAGAGGTAAACAAAACCACTACACTAAATGGTGCTTCAGCCCATTTTTGAACTGAATCCGCTACATCAGGACACAAGCATATGTAGCACCAACATAAAACCAGAGTGTGCTTCCTTTCATAACCACTCTAAGCCATAACTTAAAGAAGGTCAGATTAAGCCAAATTCCTATTTTTCCTCATACTCAATTACGCAAACTCAAACAAGAGCTGAAAAAAAAACCACCCCAAGAAGGTAATTAGAAAGGAGAAGCAGAAGAAGGGAACGTAATAGGGCCAAAGTCATAGTGTTGAGTGCTGTAAATTGTAAATTGCTGTAAAATGTTGAATGCCTCCAGATTTTTCCAAAATATAAGACTCTCATCAAAAGCCTTTATTTTTCTCATGAGATGTTAAGCTTAAACAGAGTCACCATAATCAGGGACTAACACAATTTGCACAAACACAAGGCAGCTGATACAACATATCCATCTCTCCCAAGAGCTCTGTTCTGCCACCTAAACCTGGGACAGGTAGGAAAGTGCTTTCCCCACAGGAACAGGCTCTGAGAAAGGAGGTAAGGGAAACTACCTTTTGATGTATCCTTCCCTTATGGACCTGGCCACTGCAGTCAAATGCAGATGTTCTCAGTGACAGCTGGCAGCTGTTTTATTATAAAGTTTTGAAGTGCAGAGCAACCTCGTCAAATTCAATTCATATGTGTATCCTCTGCAGCACTATGAATTAAACCCAGTCATTATACTGAATAACATTACTGAAATTCCAAGGAAAAAACCCTTATCCTTTTCCAAAAAAAGTCATAAGCAGCACATACATGTGCAGCACATTCTTTGACACCTTACTGTTCAACTCACCATTACCTTGAAGTAATCACATCCACATGTGATTTTAATATAGATAGACTGACTTTGTGAAAATTTACTCACTGAGTACTTCAGAGTGATGCTGAGGTTTTTGGTTTGGCTTTTTTTGAGCTGCCTGGGCTCTGGTTTTGGTTTGTTGGGGTTTGGTGGTTTGGTTTTTCTTTTTGAGGAAAGGAATTGTTTGTTCTTGTGAGGGTGGATTTTTGGATCTGAGCTAGCATGTTTTCCTGGCAGTCTTGCAATAATGATTCACATTACCCTTTTTAAAAAAGCATACACATTCTTATCTTTTGTTGGCATTCAGGAAATTAGTGCCATGTTCATGTCAACAGTAGGTTATTGCACACATGCTCCTTAAGCGTCTTTACACATCAGCTTTTTCCAAGGCATTATTAGGTGTAAGTTAAAACAGGACTTTTCAGGAAAGAGATTCCAGTAGGTGAAAAAGAATTATGAAGTTCCAGGACTGATCATTAAAAATAAAAAAAAAAAATAGAGATAGCATAGCAGAACCTCGATAGCATTCTTCTGAAACAAGCAAACTGCATTGTAAGTTCTTATTCAAAGAGTAGTCTGTTATTTTAATAAGGTATTTTGTTTATACTCACTTGTCCAGTCTTCTTCAAAGCAGTACAAGAAGTGAAATCCCACCATGATTAGAGCATGCAGGGAAATCAGTGCTATATACATCTGAAAAATAAAGGATGTCATACAGGTACCAAGTGAGTTCAAAGACCAAAACACTAAATCTTCCCAACACTTCATTTAAAAGCATAGTATTAAGATTTCGAAATAAAACCAAACCACAAACAACTCCCAAAACCATCAAGCTCTCCCAACTCCCCTGAAAAAGCACCATAAAGCTGGCAAGTGCCAAGACTACACAGACTCATTCTCTCCTTACTAACAGCTATGAGCGACACACAAGGCAGACTGCTGAGTTCAACGCCAGCTGGATCCCAACCCAGCCTCCTGTGTCCCAGAGTGGCCTTCCACACAGCTCACTGTCCTTACCTCAGCTGAGTACTGCACGGCTTTCAGAGAGCAGTAACACTGCTCAAGGTATCCTGCTGTCAAACCTTACATCCTTGCTCCTGACAGCACTACAGTTTCCCAGAGAAACAACAGATAATTTATTTTAACCAGAAAAAGCACTTTATCTGTTTTCCAGTATGAGGTTCAGAAAAATGGAATGTTTTTTTAACAGGTACTTTCTCCTGAGGCAGACTCTGGCATGGAAAGTTTTTCTCAGGCTTTAATACTTCATACTTAATCATTTTTGGTTTACTAAGTTTTAGCTTTGTAATAAAAAGTGTATGTAACAAAAAGTTAGAACAAAAGCTATGTGCCATGCTACACATAGATTACAATTTACTAAGACAGGGCTAAAAAAATTACTCTCCTGAATCTACAAACTCTGACAAAGATAGGCAGATAGTAGAGCTGAGAAAGACTTTGTAACAAGAAACACCTCTAGAAGCAATAAAAGGCAATCGGGGAGTATTCTGGTTTTCCTTGCAAGTTGAGCATGCTGCTGTTCTTTCACTTCCTCACATGCCAAAAAGAATATCCAAGGACAAAACCAGCAACCCTTATTTTGTTCCTCTCAACCAAATTAAGTGTTAAATACAGTCTGCTTGTAAGTGGATATCAAGTTTTAATAGAAATTCAAATCCTTTTGATAGGACAAAAACACTTAGCTCACTTCTCAAGGTAAAAAAAAACCCGCTTGCTCACAGGAAAGAAATGGGATTAATTTTTTCTGTAGTCCACATCCTTGCAAACCACACCATAAAACACTAAGCCTTTCACTTAAAAGAAAATCTCCTCCTTTCTGCTTGGTAATATGAGAACATACTTCCTCAAACCTACAGATGTCTCAGAAGATTTATTAATAAAACAGAGCATCACTGAAACTCAGCCTTGTAATGTTCACACTACTCCCACGGGATATTTGCAGTTCACTTTGATGAAACACATTTCAAGCCTTCCAGAAATATCCAGCATTCAAGTTTGTACTCTTGTTTTCTTACTCATGATGGCACAGATATAGTACAAAAAGTCAAGCACCTCCTTGGTTTTCAAGTACAAAAATAAACCACTTGCAATTAAAAGGTGGGTAATTCTTATCCAAGGGGATGCAGACTTCCCACTCCTTTGAGATGTGGCAACAGCTCATATTAGGTGATCCCACACAGGTACTCGTACAACTATAATGTTTAGGAACCATACATATGGCCTGGGACCCTACCAGTCACTGTTTGATGTAAAGGGATGCCCCTGCCTCAAAGAGCTCAGCACCACAACTAAACTACTCGCATTACAAAATAGGTGCTAACAACTAGCAATACAAACCTCAAAAATCCCTGACAAAGGCTTCCTGTGATGCCTTTTCCCATTGCTATGGATGGATGGGTGGGGGTGTGTGTGTTTCCTAATCAGCAAAACAGAAGCCTGTGGCAGGTCCCCATAGAGGTCTTCCAAAACATGAATGAAGAGAATGCCAGCACTGGGAGCTGCTTCACAGACTACACACTGCATTTCAGCACTTCCCACTGGACAACCTCAAGCATCACCTGCAAAATACTTACTGTAAACAGTACAAAGTACTTCTGGTTATTTTCTCCTACACAGTTATTGACCCATGGGCAGTGATGGTCCATTTTCCGAATGCACCTCTTGCAAACACTGAAAGAACATAGGTCTTTATTAATAGCACTTTTCATTCCAGGAACACAAGATTTCACAGGGGGTTGGGGGATAAAGAAATTAAGGAAAAGAATCAGAGGTGAAATGCAAATCGAAAAGAATTTACTTGCCACCATATTTATATTTATGGTTTGCTTACTTGACTAAGCCTGTTCAAAATGAACCAAACAAAACCAAACCGCCACTACAAAAATTAATGCCACACATCAGTGGTTCTTTCCAAAATACGGTTTGAACCATACATTGGGGAAGATGGAAAAAATTTCTTTTAGTTTTAATCTATTTGGCCAGTAAAAAGGTCAACAGATTAAAACCAAACAGAAACTACAAAGATATAAAAGGCAGTAATGAATAAAGATACTTTTCAAAGTTGCTAATTACAGACTAAGGTTTATTTGCCAACATTTGCTGGTAGCAGGAACTTGCAAAAAAAGAAAATTAAATAAGGCATTAGAAAATATTCTTGACACCAAGGTAAGCCACATACTAGCAGAAAATAGCTGTGGCAGTCAGTCAGGAACATGGTACCACAATATACATTCAAGGTGAAATTAGATGTTAAAGAACTTCACAAAACCAGACTAATAAAATCAAAATTCAAATTCTTGCCAGAGTGCAAATTGTGGCTGGAAGTCAAATAATTAAAACATTATTACTTTGTCTGAACATCATTCTCTCGCTTAGTCAGTAACTGCTTCAACTCACATAATAAAGGAAGTCTTTTTCTCTGCTGCTTTCTCATATGACAGGAGACGAAAGACAGCCTCCTGATACCACGTTGCACAAACAAGCACAGAAATCAAATATGAAAAAACACAAAACCCCAAAGCAAACAAACAATAGACCCAGAAAGGAAACAGCCATTCCAGAACAGTTCTGGCAGCAGTGAAACAGAAAGGACTGAGTGCTCTGCTAATTTTATTTTTCTTCTTATAACAAAAACCATCTTGACCTTAATATAAATAATAAACTTCAACACCCAAACACTTAAGGGAAACTCAAACAAAAACATAAGCATGTTCTTATCAGCATGTATGAATAAATAATAGCAAACATCTCTGACAGAGCAGCCTTTCACTCACTTTACACGGTGGGAGAGGATAATCCTCAAGGATATGTGCAATGCCTGAAAAACAAATGAGTTGCTATAGGCCTGATCCTAAATCAAAGTCCAGGCAGGCAGGCCCCAGCCTCCCAGCACGGGGCCAGATCAGGAGCTGCTTCTCCTCAGGCAAACCTGGGTGCCCTATTACCTGTCAGCCCCAGGTGCAGCGGGAAACAAGAAAAGCCTCGTTTTGCCAGAACAAGCAACTTTAAATTATTTTGAGCTACAGGGGGTCTAAAATCAGCAGGCACAGTAAAAGCAATTTATCTGCTGGATAATGTACTCCATATGACAAGTATCTACCATTGTGATTAAAAAAAAAAGGACGGGGTAAGGTGAGGCAGGTGGTAAAGGAGGAAGATGCCTCCCTGTGTACAAGTGTGCACACACTTCCCTTGGCCTCTGAGAGAGGTGAGTACACAGGCAACCCTCCAACTGCTCCTACTTCCCCAGAGAGACAACCTGAAGATGCCAAGCCACAGATGTGAAAGGGCTAGGAGAAGAGGCTGGAAGGGCAGGTTTTATTCTATGTGCACATAGCAAAAACAGTTGGATGACAGGCAGAACAGGAAGCTAGCTGGTGGAAAAGGAAACACAGAAACCACAACTAAACTCTACAGGCAGCAGGAATATTTAGACACTTTCCCCCACTCAACCACCCATCTTCCAAATGCTGGCAGGATTAGTTTACTGGGCACAGGGGACTCACTAAATAGCACATTCATCAATAACACCCTGGTCCCTCTGGCATACAGCTAGCAGTATCTCCTGATGATGCATACACTCAGTCTTGATGTGTTGAAGTCTAATAAATCTCCCCAGGCCACAAAAGAAATGTTTGACTGAAGATTCTCAACAACATCAGTGGTCAGCGGATCACCTTCCCAAATCTTAACGTCTAAAAACTTATCTTAAAGCCTAGAAAAAAGGACCATGGTGACAAGATTTTGTGTTTAGCCAGGGTCTTTTCCATTTCCCTACACTGTGAGTCATCATCAAGACAGCCTTTTAGATGTGAAGTTTCATTCATAATTGAAAAGCTGTCAGAGGGGATTTTACAGTAGCATTAATAAGTGATGGGCATGATCACATTGCTCCTGCTGAATAACCAACTCCTGATTTTCATTAAAATTTTAAAAAAACCCCAAGAACAACAACAACAAAAAATTGCAAACTGAAGCTCTGAAAACAAATACGAAAAAAGCAAACAGCAGGACAAGTTTGCTCAGCTCATCAGCATGTATTTTCCCTCCCCACATGACCACTGCATAAATCAGCAGCAGCCCAGGTGCGAGTTCTCCCTGTATACATTGTTTTTTGAGTAGGTAAGGAAGTGACACCAGTGCAAACTTATTAACTACTTACTGGAAAGCACGTTTGCTTGCTTTAAAAGCAGAAGAGAATTTTAGGAAGTAGTTATTTTTTTGCTCACTGCCTTTAGTACTAAAAAGCTCACTACCAGTTACTCTCTTCAGGGAAGTTTATCCTACCAGAAAAAGAAAGGACATGACAGATCAGTAGGCATACTGATCTATCACACAGCACAAAACAAAGTCACAGTACTCAATGAAAATGTGAAAGTCTGAACTCTTAAAAAATATATAGTTACCTGCACTTCAGTTTTAACTTAAATACCACTTGTAAATAGAATACAAAGTTGGACAAATGGGTTTGGGAATAAAAACAAAAATGGAAAAGACACTGACCTTATGGATTTCTAAGCATTTTGTCTCTTTTCTATGCATTATGTTTCTTTTCAAGTCACGTTTACTTGAAAATTTATGTAATGTCAGTTACAAGCTGGGAGCCAAGGCAGCACTCAAAAATTTTAAGTGTTTCTCACTTTGCACGAAGCAACCTCGGCCTCCTCTATCTGAAAATTTGTCAGAAAAGGTATGAGATTTCTTCCAAGAAGCTTAAATGTGTCTGGTACTATTGGCAACACAATTTGTATGCCAATCCCTCAAGTGACCCACTCCAGTCTCAGACTCCAACAACAAGGCACACTGGTGAATAATTCTTGAGGTCTTTGATGAAACAGCCATCCTCAGAAAAGACTTTACCTGCAGTGATGTGCTCTGTCAGGTTTGATGCTACAACACTTTGGGCACTTGTAAACCACCTGTCCTGGCTTTAGCTGTAAACTCTCGATGAACTCTTTTGTGGCATTACCTTTGGGTACAGCACCCTGCAGGAAAAAAAACAAACCAGGAGATTAACTTGTGCACATTACGGCTGCTAAGAACAACAGGATGACTTAAAACTATGGGAGGGGAAGGAAAAAAAAAGAAAGAAAAACTTCCCTAAGATCAACAGAGTTTCAAGGAGAGCAAGAATATTCAGAAAAGAAATTTAAATCTGGTCTTAAAATATGGAACCACACACTTAAACATCATTTTGGTGCAACTTTCATTGTTTTTTAAAAAAATCAATAAAACAATTAGTCTACTCCAATACTAGCTTCACTTAAGCAGTTAGTCTTTTGTAATCCTACAGTAACCTTAAAATATTTAAGAATCCTCATCCCTCTTTTCACATCAACAAATTTATTGTCAGTGTTTCATATCACAAACTGAAAACTGCAGATGTTCTATGCCAGTAGAAGCAGCTTCTTCTGAAGTATCACTGTGTACACTAGGAGTTACTGGTAAACAACTCATGTATTTATAGTTATGCTTTCATTGTGTGTTTGTTATTTAAATTAGGGTTTAACATTCTAACAAGGAACACTAAGAATCATCACACCTGAATAAGACTCGGTAAAACATTCTTAGCTGTGCAATTTACACTTTAAAGTGTATCTTTAAATAGTTAACATATTGCTGCTATAGGAGCCCAAGTTCATGAGTTTCCAGTCTTTATAGGAACATTAATTTGCTCAAAAAAAAAACCAAACCATGAAACATGGTGTATGAAATCACTGCTGGTACATTGGCACAATTTACTTCTGTGAATTTAAGGCTTTTTTTATTGAAATAAAAACAAAGATGCAGTATTTCAATAGATTTCTGACGAACAGTTTCCTTTTAATATATCTATACAACCTCCTAACAGCAATAAAGAGGAATGATACACATGAGTGAGAGAACTGCATATTAAACCAGTACCATGAGGCTTTTTTAAAGTCTTTGGCGTTTTTTCGCCACAAAAACTCCCAACAGGCCTGACTAATTTAAAAATTACCAAAACCAATTTCCACAAAATGCTACAACTCATGTTCTCTCTCTTCAGTACGCAGCAAAGCTCAAAACTTTAGGAATGTTTTTAGCAAAGACCCACTGGAAGCAGTTCCTGAAATGCAGAACACACGCTATCAGTTGCGAAGAACTGAGTTGTTCATTTATTTATAATAAGAATTCTGCTTGTTTGCCTCAGCAATGCTTTCTGTTTCATTCTGATCCTACATGTGCCCCTGGTTCCCCATGTCCTGGAAGCTTCCTTAATCCCAGACTCTCACTGTCTGCCAGATGTTAGTGAATCCCTTCTCTGTATCTTCCCTCCTGCATTTTATTTAGATGAATTCCTCATTTAAAAAATCAAACAAAATCCCACTGGCTCTCCAAACCCATAGACAAATCCCACCTCACACTAGGAATTAACATATCTTTTCCCAATTACTCTCCACAGAGATTGTATCTGCTTCTCCAACACTGCTTGCCTAGCTCGTTGCAAAATACAGCTTTTGTTTGAGAAGAGCTGCTGCTGACACTGCAAAAGAATTCCAGCACCCTGAAGGTCCCTAGGCATCAAAGTCACACAACACACAATAATTAACAACCACCCTGAGGATACAAACTATCTAACAAACTGCTGTAGCCCTCAATTCCGGAGGCCAATGATCAGAAGTTTCAGAGGCTAAACTGCTGCTTAAACTTCTGCCCAGCAGCAGTAGCATGCAATTCAACAGTCTTTACCATAAATTGTGAGATTACCCCCAGTCAAGCCATTTCTGCAGTGCTCTGGCTTCTGGAAGAGCTGGGATCTAAGAAAGAAAGATTATACTTAAGTCCTAACAACACCTAACAAGGTTTCAAGGGGGAAATAACATTTGGAAGGAACAGAGTATCAGAGGTACACCACCACTCCCAACAGCAACAAGAACATTTGTGAGGAAGGAGACAGGAGAAGTCTAAGCTTGTCTTTCCTTCCACTGACTAATGGAGATGGGGTTTTGGATTGAGTCTACTGTCCAAAGGCTATTAAGAAAAATAAACCATCATAGGCCATTCAAAATTAGCATCATGGAGCTAAAATTCATCTCGTCACAAACTGAAAGACGAGAAAGTAGCAGATCTGATCTCTCAAAGCAATGTCCTAAGGATGCATACAAGGGGATCTCACAATTCTGATGCTTCCCAACTTGCCTAAGAACTGCCAGCTCTTAGCATGCTCAGACCATATCTATTTCAGCATTGTCCAATACACTCAACAAAGTCAGTAGAATGAGTGATGGTAACATAGCTTTTCAAAACAACACACGTTCTGCTCCATTCTGCTGAAGCAATACTTGCCAAGGCAGACAACCAAAACCAGCTTTTCCAGCTTTCCTATTTGTCAAGACACAACAAGCCACAAATACAAGATCTGCCACTGGGGAGAAAACAGCGTCAGAGAGAAACACTCTCTTTCCCAGTTCAAAAAGAGGAGCTGCTCACACACTGGGAATCTGACGCTGGGTCCTTGACTTTGCATCCGACTTGAGTGGGACGAAAAATTAGCATACCACATCAGCAGCCTCACTCAGCAGCCTGACACACAAAAGTTATTTAAATCTGCCACTCACTCAGCAACCAAGTTACCCAACATCTAGCAGACAAGAAAAACACCGCCTGTTTCTTTCCGAGACACACAGAGAGAGGTGTATACTTACTGGATCTGTCAGCATAGCACGAAAATGTGAAGCCAAAGCGAGGAAAGCCAAGGTGTTGAACAGTGTGCCATTGATGACACTATAAACATAATCTCTCGATGGAACTAGCATGACAAGAAGGACTACAAAGTCGGCATAGAACACCAGCATCCAGGTAACGACAGCACATGCAATACCACAGCCATCTCGAATAAACCACATTGTTCCCAGGGAAGCGCGGCTAGGAGGTGGAACACACTTTTCCGGTTGGAGGTATTCAGGTGTTCTTTCAATATCTCTGAAGCGGTGGACTGGAGTAATCATCATAGGCTATTATGTCCATACTTGCATCTGAAAGAGAGTCAGAAACAGTGCTCACTGGTCAGTCAGACATCCAGACCTCTGCTCCCGTAATGGCACAGCCATCACGTGGGAAAATTGCAGAAAGTGAGATGAAAAAGCAAAAAAGGTAAATAAATCAAACACAAAATAATGGATTGGGAAACCACACTCTTGTGCTTATCGGAACACTCCTTACTCAGAAGACTCTAAGTGCTTTTAAGAAGTGCTTAATTACACACTAGGTCTACCTGTGTGCCACCTCCACCTCCCTAAGTGGAAAGACAACAAGCAATTTAATGAAGAAAAAGTCATCAGGTAGGAGCCAACAGGAACTGCCACAACAGGAACTGAAGCAAGAACTCAGCATTGTCATGTGAGGGGAGAAGAGAAAGTCCTGGCATAGCTGGCTGGGTCCCTTTTTGCTGCCTTAGATTTGGGGAAGGGAGGGGTCTTTCCTACGCATACTGGGAAACTTAGAAATTGGAAGAAGCTTCATTTTCCTTACCCACTGACTCACAGCTTTGGGGTAAAAGTGCAAAACCAAACAGCTGTACAGTTACATGCGAAGGAACTGATTAAGAAGCAACCCAGCAAAGACCTTGACAGGAACTTCTAGTCTAGGCTGGAGGATGTAATTTCCCAACAACAGCTGTCTCCCACTCTCACCTCCTCCTCCTCTGGCCTTACATCCCTTGGAAGACTTCTGCTTTGCCATGCCTCTCCCACCACCTTTGCTCTGTCCCACAATGGCATTTGTTTTGCTTCCCCTTTTCCAGGCAACTCCACACTAGCAAGAGCACCAACACTGCCATTGCTCTGTCCTCTCCAGCTCTGCAGACACCTTGCCTATCCAGAGGGTAAGATCCATCTTGGAACCAGGAACAGTAATGCTCCAGGTATGTGCTGTGCTTGTGTAGTTTCAGTGTAACTCCCACCAAATGTAGGCACTTGAGAGAACAGAGAAGGTGCTCCTAAGTCTTTGGCAAGGGATCAATCCATCTGCACTCAATCCATCCCACCACTCAATGTTGGAGCACACCTGGAATGCTACACCTGGAATGAAAGCAGCTCTTTACACACCCAGCAAAGACACTTCTATTCAGAGTATTTGCTCAGTGCTCCAAATGCTTCATAACACTACACCCTCTAAAAACCCACCTTCTACAAAAATGGCTACAATAATTCTACTGCCAAATACACTGAATTGCATATCCCTGAATGGATTAGCCTCCTGCTATTTCAAAATGTAAGCCTTCTTCTCAGAGCTGTGCAAAAAAGAGTGTTCATTATGCCATTTTAATTCAGAGAAAATGTACACCATTAATTATGTTTTCTGCCCCAAAAAAGTTCACACTGAAGCTATTTTTGTCTTTAACTGTTTAAAAATTTATATGTTTTACAGAAAACATACTGAGAGAATTGCAGAAATCCCTAGGATTTCAAACTTTTCTCCTAATTTTATGGCTAAGTTCTGACAAGTACAAGAAGAAAGCTCTACTCTGCCTAACACCAACTTAAACAGAGATGTTGCTGCAACTATCTCAACAGGGAAGGAGATGATAGTTTACTTTTCAGCTGTTATTTTAAGAAGACCAAATTCATAAAAGGACAATTATTCTTTCACGGCCGAAGAATAAGGTTATTAATGAGCAAGACAATTAATTACATCCAAGCACAGAAGTGATGAGCTTTGTGTGCCTGAGTGCGAGTGCCTGGGAAGAGAGGTACTGGAACTGCTGTGGCCACAGTATGAAGCAAAAGCCAGGAGCACAGAATTCCAAGGTGCACAGAAGCAGATGAACTAGACTATTTACGATATTTGTTTTCCAACACAACGAGTATAAATAAACTAGGTGAATTTGGTATTTTCTTATCTTTCCACTTTGAACATTTAGTATGCTGCCAGGCAAGTTTAAGAAGGCTTATTAATCTGAAGAAAGTTACGTGGATTAACGTTACAGTATATCAGTCTTGTACTTATACACACATCACACAGAACAGAAAAATCAAGATGAAAATGTCCTTGTGAGGATGTCATTTACTTTGGCAAGAAAAAAGCCCACAACAAAAAACCCTCTCCTCATTCACAAAATTCACATAACACATTGTAATTACTCTGTATTTTAACACAGCTATAATTTAGCCTCATGATTCCTGATATTTAGGAAGACAAGCTATGTAATTTTTATAAACAGTGATTACACAAACAATCTGGTGGTGTAAGTTCAGATAAATCTATACCTACTAGTAAATTCATACCTTTTCTCCCATTTTTCATGATTTCTGTAAGGACAATTATGTATTCATACACTCACACATACTTTACAAGTATTTCTCAGACTCAATTCTTCCACTTCCTCAAGGAAACAGGTTAACCTTCACTGCATTGTTTAATAATCTTATTAAAATTGTTATGCTTGTTTGCTAGCTCAAAATAAAACTGACATAATTAAAGACTCACACCTGACAACAGTGTTTAGTTGACAGGAACATCACATTACATTAAAAAGTAAGAAAGAAAACTGTAATTTTGGTGTTCAATTTTCAGTTGAAAGTTTAGACTTGACACATCAGGTGCAGTAACAAGCTGGGACAGTTCTGAACACAGACTCTCAGGATTTTTTTGCCTAGACTCTGAGCCTTTTTTCCCCCTAAGGTTTTGTATCCCAAAGCAAAGGAATCAAACAGTCATAGGAAAAGCAAACTCCTATTTAACAAAGGAATTAGTTTGACAAGTCACCTTAAGGTCAGTATTAGCAAAGACTGACTTAAGGCTGAACAAATACACAGTGATTAAAGCTGTGGGTTTAGTCCTGAACAGCACACTTCAGCAGTGAAATAAAAATTAATCTCTCTTGCAAGTGCAGGAAGTGGTTTCACTCCAATAAAAGTTCTACAGCTCACTCTCAGAAATATTATTGAGCTTAACTGGGGAAACAAATAAGAAAAATTTATTGCTGTGTAACTGTCTAAGGAGAAACTGGAGGGAGCCCTGAGACCCCCTCAGTCTGCAAGTCTGGAGACTCATTTCTGCAGCGAGTTAAAAGAATAGAGCACAGGCCCCTGATTATGGCTGGAGGACAATTTTGTTATTTAATGCACAATGCCATTTAATGCTTGCTTTAGAGGCCTCATTAGGCAACAAAATTAAAAAATCAGTAGTCAGTACATAAACACCATACATTATTTGAGAAACATATATGTGTTTTAGTGTTCATTATCTTAAGAGTCAAGCTGTATCTCAGCTTCTCTCCTACATGACCTGGTTAGTGGGGTTTTTATAATTCCTTTCTCTTACATACACAAACATCTGTTTCGGTTTATGTTGTCCAATTTGGTATTTTCATATAAATAATACAACAACCAAAAGAAAAGGTTGTAGTGGGGTGGAAGCTGTAACTTGCCCAAACTGGTTTGCCCTTCAATCATGCTGCATATGAACTTAATTTATAATACAGATGGAATATGTCAGCTCCGCCTGCTCTGGAGCAAACAATATGTAAACAATGTAGGCAAAGGGCTTAAGGACTTAATCTCGGTGTCAGGCTACAAGAGAGGCCACTAAGTAAGTGTGAGATACAATGACAACACACACATCAATTCAGCTAAATGACATGTCAGAGCAAAGACCTTTTCTTTTTTTTTTTTATCTGGAAGGCATCTGGAATTACTGGAACAATCAAATACATGTAATACATAAGTCAGAAATGTAAACAAACAAATGAAAATCCACTTCCTGCGACAATGAACACTTAAAATATGCTATTACACCCTATATAAACTGTCTTTTTACCTGCCATAAGCCATGTCAAAGAAATCTGGTTTTTAATGGCCTGTGACAACCAAAGAATGTGCTAAGAATGTACAAACAAATGATGTGGGCCTTCACCCAGTAAGTACCTGAAAGCTACCTGAGATTCTGATGTAAAACTCATAAAACCACCACCATCCTGAACCTTCTGATTTTCATGTAATTACCCATGCTAGTGAAGTCAAGCACATGGGTATGACTTGCAGAACTACAGCATTACTATGTACATTGCAACCATTTCCTCTATTACAAGTCCATTAACACTGAACTCTGGGAAGAGGTTACATTTTCATTCTGTCATATGAACTAAGTGAATTTCAAGTTCCGCTAATTACATGCAAAAAATACTGGGGAAAAAAAAGAATAAAAAGAAGAGAGATCAGGGCAGATCATGGAGCTTTTTTTAAGTTTTCAGTTTGGTTTTCTATTTACTTTAAAGAAATACTTCCAAACAGCTTTTATGACACACAGAGTACCTTGAGAGCTGACAAACAACACTAAAGTTAAATTTTTATCATCAAAAGGAAGCTAGCATGCACAACTAGTCATACTGTATTCATGTCAGCTAAAGAAGGCAGTCTAGATCCACAGGACAGATGTCCTTTTAAACAAAATCAACCAGCTCCAGACAAATAGACAGAAACTGCAAGAGAATTTATTTTTAAGTTTATTTCATTTTTCTGTACATAAAACAGCGTAGACTAAAACACTGCCTATTTAATCTTCTTTTGCAGCAGACATATGAGAAGGTGAGTTTCCTAACTAAAAGGGTTTTTACCTATGCTTCTCCTGCCTCACTTCCATGCAGCTAAAAATCTAACAAGCTTGTCAAAACTTGCCAAAGCAGAGCTAATAAGAAAATATCAGTATTTATATGTATTTTCCTCATGCCTCCTGCAAGGCCTAAAAAGCTTTATCTGATCAGCAGGGGTGGAACAAAACAGGCCAGCTATGCTGAGAATTTTTGGCAGTCTCCTGCAGATTCATCCAGATATCCACCAGCATGGCAGTTTCCAGCCCCTGGTTTACAAAACCCTGGAGGGTCAATGGGACATTTCTAACAGGTCTGTGAAAGGCAGCTAAAAAAAGTAAGCCTATTATTAGCAGGCTCAAATTTGCTATAGAGAACTGCACTTCCATTGGAATACTTCCAGGACTCCAAAAAATGGTTAAAAAAACCAAACAAACAATAGACAAACCAAACCCCACCCCAATTCGGGCTAAAAACCCAAATGGGTAAAAACTTAATCTTGGGTTACAATGGCAAAGGCAACAGGGAAGAACTGGGCACGGAAGTTAACGCTGTGCTTACAGGACACCCAATGACTCAGATCAAATTATCACAGGGCAAAGTCTGTCCTCCTCCAGCCACCCCAAGAGAAGGGATCAGGATTGTGCCTACCACAAATAGTTCTTCATTTTTCTCCTGGAAATTCAGGCTACATTAAGGACTACAGTTACAGCCTAAATACTACATTTCCAGCTATGCATCTGCTTTTAGCAAAAGGATCACTAACATCTCAAGATTCTCCTGAATCCTTTGGCTCCTGAAGATAGGTAATTTCAACACTTTCAGTTTCCACACTGAAGAAAAATGGCATAAAGAAATCTTAAAAAAATTACAAGCCTTAAAATATATTTGTGTTTCCCAAGGGTAAATGTACAGGCTTGAATAATCTCCCTTAAAAAGGGGAATAGAGAACATGTAAAAACAGATGGTAACCAAGTTATAACTTTTTTCTATATGTGAAGGGAGTAAGTGGCTGTACTGCAATGGTTTATAGTAACTGTTCACGAAACTGTTTATATCATCAACTATTTTGATGTTACTTTCTATTTTTCATTTATTTCTTACTTCAAAGAGGTCACACGTGAACAAGACCTTAGTAAAATTGGCTCACACTAAAATCATACTTCTATTATTTTTATTAGAAGATCTTATTAGGGGAAGATTTTATTGAAGTCATACCTTTCTGAAGAACACATTTGAATAGGAGTACAAATACACACAGGAACTTCTCCCTAAGGAGAGCAAGCGGAGGGGGAAATTACCTCAAAGACGTCTGTCAGATCTAGAAACTGCATCCTGAGGGCCTGGATCAGGCTGAGAACGACAGGCTCAAAAGAGATGCAGCCACATAAGGCACAAACCCCTCAGTCCTCCCCTAATTTACATCAGTGTAGACAAGAAGCAACTTCAAACAGTGCCAGAGGAATTCCATTACTACAAGTGAAAGGAAAATAAGGCCATGTTTTCTGAATTACAAATACAGGGTTTTCCCTATCCTGATGTTTGTGGTATGCACAAACATCTCTCAGGGCAGATAGTAACAGCTTCCTGATTATTGTCTATATCATTTCTCCTTAACTAATGGACATGAACTTTATAAATAAAATTCAATGCAATAAAGATTGACCTAAGAGTCTGAGTTATCTGGGGACTGCATCCCCACCAAAAGGCCTGTCAGCTGCTGGTCTGAGCAAAGGAGAGCAAAGACAATGTAGTTACTGTCCAAGGTACAAAAACACTGGACCACTATGGATGAGTGACAAAATTGGGGCAACATGTAGGAACAGGGCACAAGTCACAAGAGCACCCGAGACTGAGGTCAGACTTGGATCTGACTTGGTCTGATCACAAAATTAGTGATCTTAATGTCTTTCATCAGAGATAAAAGGTACTTTATAAAACTGTCATTAAGTAATGAACCATTACAAAATAACTGATAAGTTTTTAACTATCAGAGCTGCAAGGGTAACAGAGAAATTCTGTCGCTTCAATCTTACAGTTTCCCAATAGACCAAATACACAGAAACTACTTGACCTATGTCAAAAGAGAAATATTAGTCCTGAACATACCATCTTTGTTGCATTGCCACCTATCTGAAGTTAAGCATCGGAAGGAAAGAGCAATCTTGCAGGAGAGACTGCACCAGGAAACAGAAAACAACAGATGGGGATGTCATGCTTTCCCACAGCATTGCAGTTATCCTGAATATACAGCCTTATGAGAGACAAAACAGGAGAAGCTGTCCTGGTCTTCTAGACAGCTTTGCAGTTTACATGCTGACTCAGGACTTAAAACAGCAAGTCATTGGATTAACGGAATGTAAATTCTCAATTTGTCCTTTATCAACTTAAAAAAAAAAAAAAACACAAAACTTTCATGGCATAAGGACTATGTTTTGTAGAGCAGGAAATAGCTGAAGCTTTAAAGTTTTAATCATAATAAGAAGCTGGCAGAACCCTTCTAGTCTAAAAAAATATTCTAAATACTATCTTTCAAGGCAGAAAGAGCACTAACTATCAGACATACATTTTCACTCAAGATGGTCTAACACAGGATTTGGCTCTCACCTGCTTCTGCTACAGCCCCCTCTTCACAAGCATGAACAACTTACTCACTCTGATTTTATTCCCCTGCCTGTAGTTTATTCTTCTGCCTTACCACATAGGGGAAGGTAAAGATATAGGTATGAAGGCTGTAAGGCATTTAGATTTTAAATCTACATACTACACCTAAGCAGATCCCTAAGCCAACTACAGAAAGTACATGGGCACACATTAAAATAGCACATCAGTAACACAGGGACCAAAAAATTATCACCTCTCTCCTGCAAAGTTAAAATCACAACTAGAAGAAACGTATGCTGCTACTTCAGAGAACTGGAAAAACCTGTAGGTTCAAAGTTGCTCTAGGTTAAAGCTTTTGAAACATAGCAAAGAACATCTGAGTTGGCAAACTAAGCATTTCTTGTTTTGCTCACTTTTGCATTGGCAAGCAGAAGGGATCCTTTGCTGCCATAAAAAACAGTTTCTGTGTGTAAACCTTAATTTTGCTACCCTCTGAAATACAGTGAATTCAAGACAAGACCAGATACAATAGACAGTACCTTCCTTATCTATTCTGTGCTATATTGGACATCAGTAATTCAAGTAGTCTCTGCAAAGAACAAAGAACAAAGATGCATATCACATTACTATCTTTATCACCTGCTACAGCCCTCTCTGTATTTATAGTGTGGTAGTACTGCCTTCCCACTAGGCCTGTATTTAAGGTTTTTTTTTCAATAACATGGTGCTTTACACTACCTTTGTTCACTCACACTGCTTCAGCTTCAGCCCATTTCTTTTAACTTCTGCATGCTGTATCACATTTAAGATTGGCCACCCCTGTCAGTTCAGCATCATTGCAAAATTCACAGCTGAGCATCACAAACACACTATCTACCACCGGCCTAGCAGCAGAAACATCAACAAGGGCCTTGCATTTCCTCTCATTCAACATTCCTCTGTTGTCCAAGGATCGTAACAGGGAGCCTTCTGAGTCCTTGTTTTACTTGCTGTTTTACTTACTCCTGGAATAGCATTTCCCAACATTTTTCTAGCTGAACTCTGCTGCTGTACCCTTCCCTCTCATTTCCCTACCTTCCCATGCCTATCCTCTCTTTCTTTTTTTCCCCCCTGTTCTTGCACTCCTACCTCTTCTCCTGTAACAGCACGTGTAAACTGGTGGTGCAAAGACATAAGGGGCTATAAGCCTAGATCAATCTCCCACTTCAGCCTCCAAAAGCACTCCCAAGCACCTCCCAAGCTGGGGGCACAGCCAAAAGCTGACAACAGGAGTTAACACGTCAGTGCTCCCGTGCAGTGAGCCAGCACCTAGATGCACCTTGCCTCTAACACCTTGCACCTCACTAGCCGGGAACTGCTTCCATTTGGGGAGGTCTTTGGCACCCACACCCTGCAGACAAGCTGGCTCACTCTTTTGGACTCCCTCTCAAAAGGACAATGTGTGAAGTGTTACTGGCAGACTTGCTGCACTGCAGCTCCAGGCAAGGGCTATCTTCTTTCCTTACTGCCTGCACAACCCAGGAAACACACAGCTTCAATTAGGAAAGCTTTAACTTCTCATTTCCTTAAACACAACCTGAAGCTTCAGATTAGTTACATGCACAGGTCAAACATGATTTTCTAGGTACAATTGGTCACATTTAGTTTGCTTCAACCAGCTAAGCACAGGATGGGGAAAATAAAAACTGACAACAAGCTATTCTGTCGTGTCGTATTTTACATTACCTGCTGTCTTCTGTCAGGAAGGCAGAAAAACTGTATTCCAGAATATTGCTCTAAGGAAAAGGTCATGTCTACACTGCAGAGGGATCAAAGAAAAGCATAAGCTCAGCCAACTAACATCTGCAGAGACTGGCTGAGCTACAGCCAGTCCATTTTCAGACCGACACCACTGTGGGTGCCTATCTAGTCTCCTCTACGTACAGATGCCCTGTTACAGCTTATGGGAAATGTCTGCACAGTAAAACTGGCTCCATGAGCAAGTCTTCCTGAAATAATGCAACACACAGGTTTAAACTGCATGGACTGTCCAACACTGCCAGCTCCTGTTCTGTTGGAGGTGTACAGCAATCCACCCACTGAGAAAAGTAAATTCATATAAAGTACGAAAAAGAGATTCACCAAAGCTGAGCTACCACTGCCCAGGATACACACATCCTGCTGAAGTCTGTCAGCTCTTCCCCTTTGCTAATGTAAAGGAAACTGCCCAGAAGAAACATATAACTACTTGGGCACAGCAGACCCAGCATCTACTCAGGAATTAAGCATTCATCTTCTTGCAACCTGCTCCCATTATCTGGATTAAATTACATTTGTATACATTTGTCTACTACCAAACAAGCAATTTGAAACTGAAATACACACCCTTGTCTGTAAGCACTTCACTTAAATTGAAAATTAAAAAGAAGCAGAAACATACATGAAAATACCCAATAGATGTTGTTGCTATAGGTCCTAAATGTCACAACGAATATTTTGGGGTTTAGGCAGACCTTATATTTGCCCTTTTATAAACCTAAAATAACAAAGAGTTTCTGTGTCACACCGTCCAAATCTCAATGAACATTCAGTCAGACACAACTTACTACCAGCAGCAGGTCCCACTGGTGTGACAAACACTATTACATCAGTGAGACAGCACCAAGAGCTACGCTGATAGTCATAGCCTCTGAACGAGCAGATCTTTATTTATCTGCACATGGGGCTGCATTTTTAAAAGCCGTAAGAATGGCGTGGCTCCCCTTACGATGACTCTTATCACTGAAATGCCTGTAACACTGCACAAAAGACTTAATTGTTGCTTTCACTGTGCAAAGAAAAACAGTACTCGCTAACGCCTTGCTACGTGCACCACCAGACACCCAATGCAGTCACTCACTGTAACTCACCAGTCCCTTACTTCTCCATGACTCCACTGTATTGGAACGACCATCCAAATTTGGGCTCCTTTCCTACAGATCTGACATTGCACACACACCTTTGCTGTGCCAGGAGTCTGGCACACAGATGCTGAAAAACACAGTATATCTTTTCTGAATCAGATCAAAGGAAATACCTACACGAACTTTGCTGTCCATCCCACAACCCTCAATGGCACACTCTGCTACCTCCTTCTCCCCAAGGCCTGTTTTCTTCGTTGCTTTCTTGAACACTGTTTTCTAATGAGCCATCACGAACTTTTGCTTCTTCTTAAAAAACTACCTTGCAGAACTACCCCAGTAACACTTAGAAGCTGCCCTTCTAAACCAGACCTGATCGCTTGCTACTGCCATCTAAAACTCACCATCCATTTCAACTAAACCCGCCACAGCGCAGCGCCATGGTTTCGGCACGGCTTCCTCCCGATGCCGAGGTGGCACCTGGCCGATGGTGCCATCGGACAGCTGCAGCCACACGCCGGGTGACCAGGGCCACCTCGCAAGCGCCGGGCTCAGCTCCACTCGCTGTCCAGCTGCTCGCTGGCGGGCACGTCCCATCGCTGCAACGCATTAGCAGATTACAGGACCACTGCAATCCGCTGACAGGTCACAGGACCCCGACGAAATCGCCGGAGGCTCCGACTTCAAATTTCCTGCCGAGGACACTCAACGCTGCTCCGAAAGGCCGCGGAGCAGACCTAAACCGCGTATTTAGCCCGGTATCATTTAACGTGTTTAGCCTCCCAGTACTTAAAGCCCAGCGCTGGACGGCGGAGAGGGGAAGGCGGGAGCCCTCCTCCCGTTTCCCGACCGATGCCCACAGCTCCCGGGGACGCCGCTGCGGGACACGACCTGCCGCCCAGCCCTGGCCCGGGGGCCCCACCGAGCGATGCGGGACTCCGCGCGGCCCTTAGGCGGCCGCGCCATCCCCGGGTTCCCGCATGGCCGAGGGACAGCGCGGGCCGGGGACACCGAAGACACTGGCGGGGCCGGGGGGCGGCCGGTGGCGCGGCGCAGGCGGCGGAGCGATGGCATCCACCGGCGGCCCGCTCCCGGTTCCCAGCTCTCTGCTCCCAGTTCGCGCTCCCGCCCCGCTCCGCCAGCGCACACACCTGCCCGCCCCCCAGCACCCCCCGCCCCGCGCTGTCAGTCGCACNACCGCACCCCCCCTTCCGCCGCCCGCCCGCCCCTTGCGCGGAGGTGGAGCGGCCGCCGGGAGGAACCAGGAAGTGAACGGCGGCGGCGGGAGGCAGCGCGTCCCCGGCCCTGCCCTTGCCCGCCCCGCCGGGGGCTCCCCGGCCCACGGACGGGCACCGGCCCCGGGGCCCTGGCGGCTGCGGACCGCCTGTGCCGACTGCGCGTTAACGGCCCGGGCGTGCGGGAGCCTGGGGGGAAATGCGGGGTTTGTGAGGTAAAATACCCACACTTTTTTGTTTTGGCATGAGGACGGATGGTTCTGCCTCACCGGGCATCTCTGAGCTCCAGGCAGGTTCAGGGCAGTTCTGGTTTGCAGGTTCCAAAATCTTTCTGCACTCAAGGAGGAGCGGTACGGCGCAGAGCAGTGAGGATGTTTGGGGGACTGTAGTATCATTGTTAGGAGGAAAGGCTGAAGGAGTTGGGCCTGTTCAGCCTCGAGAAGAAACTGCTGAGAGGGGACATCATTAATGTGTATAAATGTCTAAAGTGGGGGAGGGAGGGTGCCGAAGAGATGGAGCCAGGCTCTTCTTGGTGGTACCAAGCACTAGGATGTGAAGCAGTGGGCAGAAACTGATGCACAGAAGTTCCACCTGAACGTGAGGAAGAACTTCTGTACTGTATGGGTGAGCACGCACTGGAACAGGTTGTCCAGAGAGGGTGTGGAGTCTCCTTTGCTGGAGATATTCAAGAACTGTCTGGCTGCAATCCTGTGCCATGTGCTCTAGCATGGCCCTGCTTCAGCAGGAAGGTTGGACCAGATGACCCACTGTGGTCCATTCCAACTGTACCCGTTCTGTGACTGTGATTCTGTGACAGAGCACTCCACTGCAGGTGTCATGTTTGGAGCCAGAGCAAGGATTGAGTTTGCTTGACATTCCCCACATCAAGCCACTGCTTCCAGCCTTTGCGGCCTTGCCAGGTATTAATCGTGAACTGCAAATGTTCACATCTCAGGGGGTTCCCTCAGGCTGGCTTTTTTTGGGCCAACACAAGTCATTCATTTACCACAATGAAGTTAAAGATACGACTTTGCCTTTGTTAAAAAAAACCCCAATAAAAAAACTCCAATAAACCCAAGAAACAAGTGGCATTCTATTTTGTATGATAAGCTTCGCTACTGCCTTGTGCTGGAATTTGAATGTCCTCAGAAGTGCTCTTTAGGGCAAGAGGATGCCTTCTGCCCACCCTGAGGAGAAATGAGCCAGACCTGGGCTCCTCCCACCTGTGAAAAACAGGTGTCTTCATATGAACAAGATTTGGTAGCTGGGCCTCTGGACTATGCAAGAATTTGACTCACATTAAGTAGACTCCAAGCTGGGATGGCAGAACTGGCAAAAAAAATTAACAAATCACTCCTTCCTGGCAGTTGGAACTGTTAGCTTCTGTGGGCTAAGCCATGAGAGGCAGGCACTGAGATGAGAGCCAGAATGTTGTCTCCCTGTGCTCTCATAGTGGAAATCATAGGTGCATCTGCATTAACACTGTGTTTCAGATTGAATTCACTTACTTTTTCAGGGAGTTTTTGATTTCTTCATACTTCTTGTTTGGTTCACACTGTGGAATGTAAGGACACAAGTATCACACTGCAGTCTATCTGTGCTGGACAGCAGCACTGGCACATGCTATTTTAGAGAGAATATACAAACCAGGGCCCTTTCATGCATGGGCACTGCCTTTATCTGGCTCTCCCTGGCCCAGGAAGAAAACCTGGCCCTGCTCACCTCCCTAGGGTGAGTGGGGAGGACAAGCTACCCAGGCCTTGGCTCCAGCTCTGTCAGGCTCCACTGCTGGCCCTCCCCACCAAGAAGCAGTAAACAATGTCCATGCAACAACCCTAGAGTGCAGAACCTTTACTCCTTTTGGATGCAGATAAGCCGTGGGAAGAGTCCCAGAAATGCATTGGCTTTGCCCGGACTGTTTATGGATAAGCAGCCTGCCAATGGGACCAGACCAAGCTAAAACCTCCAGAACCATCCATTGCTCTTGAGGCTTGCTCCCACTGCATCACACCACCTGCTCAAGCAGGCACAGCCAGGAATGCTCTGTACATTTGATTGAACAAAGAGTTCTGGAAAGCTGGATGAACTCCTGCAGGAGTGCTGTGTAACCCTTCGGAGCCATGGATCGTTTTTATCCAAGCAAGCATCAGCGTGAAGTCAGGTAGCATCTTTTAAAGTACTCTGAAAAGTATACACAGGAGTTGTGCAAAAAGGCGTGCAAACCTACATTAATGACTGTTTTGCAACTTTCAATTAAGGCTGTCAAAAAAAACCCCAAACCTTAATTATTGTTTTAACATAATAGTGCGAGCTTTTAATTACATTTCCCACGCCACTTTCCCAGCGATAGCTGGCACAGGACGAAGAGAATCTCCTAAGGAAAGCATTTGGTATCTTCCTTGCTCCCGCACCAGCCTTCCCCGCGCACCGCACCTCGCTTCGACCTTTCTGAGATAAAAACTCCGTAAGGAAAATAAAGAAACGCAGAAGACTATGACTACGCGATCTCTTTCTGAGCACTGGGATATTTCCACGGCCTCCTTCAGGAGCTCTTGGCCGAGGGCAGGCAGAGAGCGGGTGCTCTGGTTTACCATGAAGGCCAGCTCCTTGGACGGGACGGTTTCTGGGATGCGGGCTGCCCAGTGGGTACCGCGTCCAGAGCGCTCCGCCTACTCCATGTAAAAGGCTTCTGTGGCTTCCCGGCTGCCCCCCGCGCTGTGCCCGCGGCGAGGGGGAGCCGCCGCTGTGAGGTGCCGGAACGGGCCGGGCGGGCGGGACACCCGCTATGGGTGCCCGGCAGCTTTCCCGCCGACCGGGCGGGCGGATGGAAGGCAGGAAGGCAGGGAGGAAGCGTGGCACTGCGCAGGTGCGGGCGGGAGGCGGCGGGAATGGCGTCCGTGGTGCTGAGCGAGGCGGAGAAGCTCTACATCGTCCACGGCGTGCAGGTACCGGGGGCGGGCGCCGGGCGGCAGGGAGCGAGGTAGGCTGGGGAGGAGCGGGGGAGCGAGCCAGCCAGGTAGCCCTCCGCCTTTGTGTCTGGGGGCGAGCCTGTGAAGCAGTAATCGTCTGAGCACATTGAGCATCGGAACGGGAAGCAGGCTGAGAGCAGGACGTGGATTTGTTCTCGCAGCATCACAGAATGTGCTCAGTTGGAAGGGACCCATAACGATCATTGAGTCCAACACCCTGCCCTGCACAGGACACCCCAACAATCACACCACATGCCCGAGAGCATTGTCCAAACACTTCTTGAACTCTGTCAGGTTCGGTGCTGTGACCACTTCCCTGGGGAGCCTGTTCGGAGCCCAACCACGCTCTGGGTCTAAAACCTTTTTGTGATACGCAACCTAAACCTCTCCTGTCACAACTTCAGGCCATTCCCTCGGTCACTGCAATGTCGCTGGTCATCACAGAGGAGAGATCAGTTTCCTCCTCCTCCCCTCAGGAGGAAGTTGTAACTGCAGTGAGGTCTTCCCTCAGTCTCCTCCAGGCTGAACAAAGTGACCTCAGCACCTCGTCAGGCGACTTCCCTTCAAGGCCCTTCACCAGCTGCACTGCCCTCCTTTGGATGCTCTCTAATAGCTTCATATCCTTCTTCTGTCCCCAGTGTCTCCTCTTTCCTTGCTCTTTCCATCTCTTCCCTGGCTCTTTCTCAAGTTATTGCCGTTGGGGGTAGAGTTTTAGTCTGTCACTTAGGGAAGGAATATGCGTGGACCAAGGAGGAAGAGTGAAGGGTGGCTGGGGAGAAGGCCCAAAGATAACAGAACTGTGTTTTTATTGAATTTTACTAAAAAACAACCTGTTTTTGTAGGGGCGAGCTGTGTAGTAGAGGATGCATAATACCCGGTTTTGGAATACAAGTGGATGAAAGCATTTGGAAGGCTGGTGTACTATTTTTGTCTGCTGGGGTCCTTACTACTGATGTAAAAGTACAGAACTTGCCTGTCCCAGCAAAGAGCTGGGTTGTGTTAAGTACATTTCAAGCCACGACCTTTACAGTTTTGGAATATGAAGCTTTCTTTTGGGAATTGGAGGGACTTAGTGCAGTTCATGTTTGCCTGCAGATTGCTTGTTGCAAGCTCTACATAAGTGAGATGTAAATGAAAAAGTACAATTGGTTGTTTTGTACTCCATGATGAAACTAAGAGCTGCTGCTTTTATATCCTCTTTACTGCTGTGTTTAGTATAGGAGAAGGAAAGTTTAAAGTTACAGGGTTTTTGTGGTTGTGGTGGTTTTTTTTTTACTTTTCATTATTGATTCCTTTAAGTGCAATATATTGATTGTCATACTTAGGAAGACCTTCGTGTAGATGGTCGAGGCTGTGAAGACTACAGATGTGCAGAAGTAGAAACAGATGTTGTATCAAACACGAGTGGATCTGCAAGAGTAAAGCTGGTAGGTAAATTTCTTAGGGATTTAGTACCTTGCTGATAAAATTTCTTGTTCATGTGACTAGTTAAGTTGATGGTATTTGTAGACAGGTTTGTGTGTGTGTAATAATGTGTGTGTATAGCAGTAACTGAAACTATGGGATATGGAAAGAATGACAGGATACATAATTAGTTCAGGCTGGCTTGAGCTGGATTTAATGTGAAGTGCCTGGACAACCTTCAGTCTGAACTAATCTAACATTTAATCTTGAAAACTGAAGTTGCTGTTGTGCCTAATTACTGGAGGTAGGGGCAAAAATTTCTGTTCCTTTAGAATGAAGCAAAACTACTTCTGACGTATGTTTGACGGTGAGGAAGAGAAATATACTGTATACTATTACGAAGGTTCTGCAGAAGGTATTGTTTACAGAACCAAAATGACAGAAGTAGTCTTGGACATTTAGAGTGTCTTTTTAACCTAGAGAAAGTTAATATGTATGATAATTATTTGAAGAATTATCTTAGGCTTAATATTGTCCTTTTAAAGCCATTTGTTCTTTAAAAAAATGGTTTTTTAAGTTTACTCTGATAGAATAATCTGATAACTGAAAGGTAGAAATGTCATCTTAGCACAGACATTTAAATTAAACAAGTGGTTCTGGAATTTTAATTCCAGTTGTTCGATATGTTTTTGTTTTACTAGGGAGAAACTGATATCCTGGTAGGCATAAAAGCTGAAATGGGGACACCGAAGTTGGAGAAACCAGATGAAGGTTACCTGGAATTTTTTGTTGACTGGTTAGTATACTAGGAAAGAATGAAATAGATCTAATATTTTGAAAAAATGGCTTATCACGTCTTGCCATTATTCACAAGTTTATGCCTTCGTTCCACTAACCTCCTCTAGGGGTTTGAGTAACAGAAACAAGTTCTTTTACTGTTTCAGTAGCAGAAAATGTTGAGAAATTTTTGGCTGGTCCTGCAAACCCAAAAGATGCAAATCAGTAGGAGTTAAAGAATGAAAACAGGTTAAATAAGACAATCCCAAATTGCATAGCATCACTGCAGCTGGAAAAGAGTAATGGTTTGTGTACACATGCATGTAACCTGACTTCACAACTAAAATGTCACCCCTTGGTTTTTCCATGATAAAATAGAGAAAATCTCTTTCCAAAAAAGTAAATTGGAAGAAAAGAATTGACCGATACAGACTGTGCTTTAACTGTACTTAAAGATTTGCTTACTTTCTCTGTGAACGCAGTGGAAAAAGTTTGAAGTGTGTTTTGTACAAAACTTTTTTTCATTTAAAAAAAGAAAAATTTCCAGTGTAAACTTCAGATGCAAAAACTATTTAGAAATTTTAATTACAAATTTATCGGTGAATCCATCTTTCCTTAACTAAAAGGATGTTTGTTTTTAATCAGACTTCTTGCATTTTGCTACAAAAGGACTGTTGTTTATCCTTACAGTCCTCATAGTGTTTGAATTATGGAGGAAGCTAGAAGAAAACTGAGAACTCTTGTTTTCAGGTTGCTGTGAGATAGCACAGTGACATCTCAGTGTTAGTCTAGACTGTCTGTAGCCTGAGACTACAGTATGCATGTCTTGCAGACTTCCCAAAACTGTTCTTTATGACGTAAAGGGCTTTGGGGACCTCTCATAAAAGCCTTGGCATCGTCAAGTTGGCTGTTTTGCATGTGACATCTCCTTTTATTTTTATTAAAACCAAAAAATGTTGCTACTCTGACATTAACCCATTATACCATTGTTAAAGCTAAGGTATGAGAGCTACTATGTGTACATCTGATAATATTTCTGACCTAATTGTCTACATCTGCCTTAACGTTGGTATGTCACATTATGCAGTCTTATCTAAGACTGCCTCTGTGCATCACTATGTTTTAGATAACTGTGGAAACTTATGCTTTAAGGGAGGGCACTCACCTGTGAGTTAATAGTTTGTTTATGATTGCTCTTCAAAAAATATCAGATGGGAAGATGGTCTTGAATGTGGTCCTGCTGTTAGAACTCACGTGTGATGTATCTTAAATGGGACATGTTTATTGTTTGGAGTTTTTTTTCTGGTGGTTTCTATATGAAAAAGTCCCCTGACAGCAGGGGCATTTCCTTCCTAAAAAATGTGGTCTGTGGACGCGTGGCAATTCTGTGACACTTCTTGCATATGTAAATAAATGTTAGAAAAACTTCAACTCGTTAATGTTAGGTTGTATTTTCTGTTAATCTCTTCTTCATAGTATGGGAGAGAGATGTGCATCGACATTGTGGGAGTTGGATCTTGTCAGTTCAGGAAGTAGGTAATCTTTAATTTCCATGACAACAGGGACCAAAATCCTGAACTTTAGAGAAGTGTAGTCACTTCTCACGTGCTTGTGGCATGGGGAAAGGTGTCCTTTAGCCTCCAGAAAGATGCAAAAGACAAAAAGTGAAGTGGAGGCAGCTTGTTCTGTCAAGGGGAATGAGCTGCTCTCAGTACCCTGATGCTTTTCTAGTCTGCCACTGGGTGGTAGTAACTGAGCATAGTTTGATAACCTGCATCTCCTGGTGAAGTTCTACTTGGCTTTTGTGTTGTTGAAGCCAATAATGAAAACTCAGACTGCAGTGATTACTGTCTTAAAATGCTTATTTCCCAAAACTTTCATGGTTTCTTTTACTGATGAAAATAATCACTTGCTGGATCCAAATTTCCATTTCTCTTTATTGTGCTCTGAGTCCTTTACCTAAAATCCAAGGAGGACACTTAGTCCCAGTTTGAGACAGACTTTAATGTGAGTCTCTGGAAGGGATGAGTTTTGGGGCACTGATTTGTGATCCTAGAAAGTAATTGTCATAAAACAAGTGTACCTCCTGTGTGGTATTCTTCCTGCCTGTCATCACTGGAGAAGATACTCATCCTGGCCCTTGATGCTGAAAGACCCCTACGTCTGCTTTTCTCACATTTGAGTTTTGTGGCTGATCTGATTGACCATTTTTAAACTGTAAGAAATAGAAACAACAAGAAAAGCAGCATCTGAATTCCTTGAATGCATCAGATTTTGTTCGTAGAATTAGGAAAGCAAGGACTGTATTTGTGCAGGTCTGACCTTCTGTAGATTACAGTATATTAGTGGCCTGAACAATAGGTGGGAAATATTTAGCTGTTGCAACAGGAAGGTTGTGACTGGTAGCAGGAAGAGTTTTGAAATTCAGTAGAGATCTGTGGTAGAAGCATCGTTGTGCTTTAGGAGGAATCTTAGTCTGTTAGGCAATGTGACGCTGAAATTATTTTGATAATCTTGAAAGTTACATGCTATTTGGGAATAGAAATTCTTTACCACTACTAAGTCCTTTCTATACTCCATAAGCCAAGATTTTTGGCATTTTCTAGTCTGTTAAGACAACCCCTTTCCAAATTTTGCCCAGTGTAAGTGTTCCGGTTCGAGACAAATGTAGAGGAGGAAATATCTCTTGATGGAATGTAGGTCCTTTCTCTTACTAGGTTCGGGAAAGAAAATGTCTTGGAGGAAAATGAAAAGGAAAAAAACTATTTATTTAACTAAACAACAAAACACACAGGAAAAGGACACTAATGCTAGACGAATGAATTGTTATTTGTGAGAGAGGGAAAAATAAAACTTGAAACAAAGTTCTTTTAAGGGTGTGTCCTCTCTGTTCTCGGAGTGGAGAGGTGTCTGTCTGGGGAAACTTTCTTGCGGGCCGGGGAAACACTTCTCAGTGAAGTTTTGATTTTCTGAGGTTTTAAGTTTAGAAGGGGAAGAAACAAAATCTCAAAGAGGAGGAAGAAAAAAAGAGGGAAAAAAAATTCTGTCTCTCGTCTCTCCCCAAAAGGAGCAGCGCTGAGAGTCAGCCGGAATCAACCTGAGGGAAAAAAAAACAAACTGCTTTCTTATCTCTCTGTGAAGGACACAGTGTTGTCTGGCTTCGCTTTCAGGCTCTGTTTACAGACATAGAAAAGCATATAATTCACTTTTCTGGGCATGGGCAGACAATATAGGATAAACCATCAAAGGATAAACTTCAAGACAAAAGTCACTCCAAGACATTAAGTTACTGCAATAGTCTGTAGGCATTAGGTGGCAGTATTTACCAAATAGTTATTATAATAATATCTTGCTAACCTTACTTCTTTATTTCACTTTGATTGCAACGAAATGAAGTGTTAAAATAATAATGGGATGCAGTGAAATGTACAGTGATATTCCAATTGAGTCTTAGGTTCTTTCTGTCACTGTCAAAAAAGCATCCACTTGTAATCAAAAAATACAACGTTTGATAAAACTTTGTGTTTAGAAATAATGATGAGGCATAGATTGAAGTTTGCATACCAGCTTACCAGACAGATCATAATGCTTGCATAACTATGCTTTAAACAGAATGATCTTGTTAACTTGCATAAAAGCTGCTTCCATGGATAACTGCTTGTTCAATACAACCTGAAGACCTGACTCAGCACTGAGTTATACTTAGATAAGATCCTATCTTATCAAATCGGTGTCTAATAACCTTGAATAATATTGTTTGTCACACTTGCAGTGCTTATTCGTGTGACAAATACAGTTTGGATACATAGATCAGTGCTTAATTGGTAGTAATGTTTCTTTGTATATTTAAGCACGTGTAGTGCTGTCTGTTTATAGTAGCAGCAAATAACTTCTATAAAATCCAGATTTTTAAACTCCATTCTGAGTTTTCATCAACTCTGCAAAACAACAAGTTAGGAGAATTACTGTGAGGTAAGGATAATAGTAGATAATTATATGTAAGGTTATAGGTTCTGCAGTATTGTTGGTACAGCTCACTTGATGGTTTAAGTCATGCCTTGATAAAGTGAATCTTTAGTTGTTTGGGTTGTTTTTTAGAGGTTAAGGGATTATATTCCAAAACTTAGTTTTATGTATTTTTGTACTCCTGGTGTGCAAAGGTTTTGTATCATCACATAGATACAGAACATACATGAGAAATTGCCCCTGTGAGGTGCCCCACCAGGAGAATATGGGGCTTTGCCATTACAGATTTTGAACAGACCAAAACTGCTTCTGTGGAACCACTTTCTTTGATATGTTCTGCAATGAGAAATTAATTTGGTGGAGGTCTGACTGGTTTATTTTAAAACAAGATTTGCAATGCTGCAGTCCACTGCTTGAGAATATTCTTGCCCTCTGTGTAAACCAGAGGTTGGATTTGGAATCTTTGCTCATTGTTTTGCTGTATATGCATCTCTGGACATTTTTGTTCTATTTTATTGTTCTTTGGGGGCAAGGCATTTTTTTTGTTTGGTTTGGGTTTTTTTTGTTTGGTTAGTTTAGTTTGGCTTTTGTTTGTTCGGGCCTTTTTTTGTAGGCCTGTTTTCTTTTATTAGAAGTTAGAAGTCTGTTCTTAACTACGTACCAGGCCCCAGCATCCAAGAACTTTCTTGCATGACTGCTCATAAATAAAGTTTGTTATGCTGGAATCAGGGAATTGAAGACCACACACTTTGTCAGATCCCTTCAGGAAAATATGTTGTTTAGTTACTGTTCTCCATAAGCTGCTGACAGTTATGACCTGCTTTCTTTCAGGTGTTTGATAGCAGACAATACACTCAATAAAGAAATTACCAGTCAAGGTCAGGTCATGTTACTTAGAAGAAATTAGTGTTTCATTTGTCATATCATCATATCTTTCTCTTCTTAGCCACTCTTTTAATAATTTAACATTCAACTCTTACTAGGCTGTCTTGTTAGCTGTTGTGAACTTAGTACAAATGTCTGACTTTTTTTTTTTTAAGGGGTTGACATAATAGAAGGTGACAGTGCTTAAGAAATAATCTCTGAGAAAATCCACCAAATTTTATTTATAATTATAACTTGGGAACTGACGATAGTAGTGGGATTTAGTTAGTATTTGTAACAAAATGTCAGTATCAAATCAAAACCTTCTCTTATGCAAAATGGAAATAATTCCTTTTCAGATAGGATGCCCATTCTTGTACAAATAAATCCTTAGATACTTTCAATGCTTTATATTTAAGAAATGTTCTTTGGATATTTGCTGCTTCAGAAGTGAAAGTATTCTTTTCTTTCTTTGTCTAGTTCTTCAAATTCTCCTGAGTTGGAAGGCCGGGGAGGAGAAGAACTTGGCACAGACATAGCAAATACACTGTACAGAGTATTCAGCTGCGAGAACAGTGTAGACTTGAAATCCCTTTGTATTAATCCCAAAGAGCACTGCTGGGTTCTCTATGTGGATGTATTGGTAAGTACAGAAATGAAAACTAAGATTCAACAAAATTTCTCTAAAGCAGAGACCGACTTAGCATAACCTTGTGTATTTTCTTATTTTAAAAAAGGCTTCTCATAGTGTGATACAATGTATCACAGCATGGATAGCCATTTTCTTGTGAATCTACTTATAGTAGTTAATCGCTAATTTCAGCTTGCTCTTTTTCTACTCTTCTCGATGCTGCTGTTCCCCTGCAGAACTAATAAAACATTGAATGTTTCAAATCTGTCTCAGATAAAAATCAGTGATCTTATACTGACAAGGAAATTGCCACTAAAGAAGGGTAAACTTCTCTTCCAAGCTAGGTGTAACAGCAGATATATTGTCCTAGTGAATGTAAGTTATCATGGCTGTATGTTAGCCCAAACACAACTGTCCATCCTGTCTGCTTCTTTGTACTCTTATCACTACTAATTCAGTAAAGTAAAATAGAAACTTTTCTGGCAAAAGCTAGTTTTAGCCTGGATGCTTTTTGATGAAAGTTGTATACATGTATTGAACATAGAAGATAAACTGAATAGTTGTTCCCATGACAATAATAGAAACTGAACTTTATGCATACAAATCTGATGCATGCAGCAGCTCAATTTCCAAAATATGCTGCATTTAAAACACTCTGTCATGGGATTTTTAATCTGCAAGTCATACTCTCCTTAAAGTTATTTCCAATTCTTATTGGCCCAAAGTTGAGTTTCTGTTTGTCAAATTTGGAAGTGAAAATATGTTAAGGGATCTTAGAGGAATCCATTAGTGTCTGTGAAATAATGTGCAAAATGTTAAGCTGTACGGCCAGAATATTAAATACAGGGTTTTGTTGAACAAAAGAGGAACATTTGGACTAAATAAATGTGCAAATTAGTTCACTAAGTGTTTAAAAAGCAGTAGAATTAGTGTAATTATGGTAGATATGGTACATGCCACAACAGTCCACCTACAGAATGATGGGGTATGTACCTCTGCTGAGTGCTTTAACAGCCCGAGTCACTGGCTTATTGCAGCTTGGCGTGGTTTAATGCAGAATGAAGTGTTAGTTCTGAGAAATCACACCGGGGCCTTTAGTAACTAGGTAATTACAAGCAGAGGTACAGAATATTAAATGCTGTGCTTATTGAAGCAGCATGCTGCTTAACATTGCATAGGCACTGCGTAAACAAAGACTTCCATAAAGCTGTCTCCTTCTGTGTATATATATATAAATATATATATATATGTATATACACACTGTTTTGTGTAGCTTTTGTTTGAGATATATAGCTGGTCATTATCTGATTCTCCCTGGACAGATTTGTTGATTGTCCACAGCTACAGAGAAAAACAGCCTCGGTGTTTTCATGCTACTAATTGTATCAGAATTATGAACATCAGAGCCTATGTTATGTGAGGAATTTTACATTTTTCTCTTTTTACAGTGCCAATAAAGAATCTGTTGCAGGTTCATAATGACAACTCTAAACTTGATGAGTGTTTTTAATGTTATATTCTGCACGGATTTTGTGTGTGAGACATTGAAGAGCTGTTGGTAGGGTTAGAACAAGATACTGTTAACATTTCTCTCTTACTCTGTTCCACCTCCAACTTCTTTATTCCACCTCAGGCCTCTGTATTTTTCACATTTTTGGCATTTTTGTAATATTTCCTTTTCTAAACAGTAGACATGCATATTGCATGTGATAGTGTATACATAATGTAGGTTCTTGACACCTACAGATTTTCCTGAAGCTGCTGTTGCTGAATCATTCCTATAGAATTCTACTTTTAGTAGGGTGTGGTGGAAGAATGACACTTGGGCTAATATAAGGAGCAACTCATATTATTCGTCATTCAAGGGAGACAGATTCTGAGTATAAAAACAACACTCATAAAGAGTCCTTTGGGTGATGTTTTCCTTCAGAATTCCTGGGAATTGTTTACATTGATGTTTATGTTGCATAGTTAAGTTGGAGGGAAAATAAGCCTTAAATCTCTCGTGAGGCTGAAAGTACTGGTACCTTGCAGTCAGGTGTGAAGGTACTTGTCTGGAAATCTCTCATTCCAAAAGACAAAGATCCAGAAAGAATGTTATAAACCTGGAAATACTCCATTGCTGTGCCATTTAGCCACGTGCACTTTGATCAAAACATCTGTATTGAGGTCCTGTGTGTAAACCAATTTTGACACATGCAGCCTCAAAAGAGAAAACTGTGTTTTGCAGAGTCATGCAGCTTTATCGATGAAAAACATCTCTCAAATATTTTCTAGTAGTCAGTGTACTGGAGATGTGCTATAATTCTGTACAGTCAGACTGGAAAAAAAGTAACTTCAACCATGCACACCACAAAGATGCAGACATATGGACAAATAGAGATATATGTGTCAAAGGTCAAGACTATATACCTTGACCTTTAAAAGTATACACATTCTTTCCTAATAATGGAAGGTATTCCACTTCCAAATAGTAGCCTATGAATGTGGAGTACCACAAAAGCCTGTTCTCACCCTCTCTGTGTTTCCCTCAATTTCTTTTCTAAGCAAGCCACTGATGTCAAAAATAAACTTTTAGGCATTTTTGAGTGGGTTTTTATATCTGTGTATAGCCTTCTCCACATAATTTGCCCCAGCCTTCTGTGTTAAGCAAGGAGAATCAAAGTGTGCAATCTCTTATCATTCTCTACCCAGTCACAGTAGATTGTGTGTCAGGAGGACAGGGTGCATTGGGTTCTCTTGAAGTTTTTGCAGTTCACTGCTGAGCACCTTGCAGGATTTCCTCATGTTTTCTATCCCCCCCTGCCCCAGTCTGATAAAAAAAGAAGTTAGGAATCACTGCTTTTGGAGGAAAAGCTTCTCTGAATAAGGTGAGGTCTGCAATGTGTTATCTTTTCTTTCCAGTAACTTTTTCACTTGCATATCAGTAAAGTAAAAGCAGTGAAGACTCCTCTGCTTCCCATAACTCACAGTTGTGCAGACTTTCTTGGTCCTGAAAATGAATAAATAACTGGGGCAGATGTCAGTACAAGGTGCTTCAGCTGAGAAAAGTGTTCATTTCTTTGCATAGGAATTGTTGCACCAAGCTCTGTGCAGGCTGTGTTCCTTGCCTCTAGGAGCCACTGCAGTACAGATAAAGCTTTAGAACATCAGCCTGAACACAAGCCTAGCAACAGTGCAGGCACATCCCATTACTGTGTTTTAATAACAAAGATGTTGTGGGGCTTATCATGTTATCAAGTAAAATCCAATAATGACTGAAAGGGGCAAGTTAACCTCTCTGTATCCAGCAGCTGTTTGCAAAGAAATAATCTGATCACCTTTGTATTTAGCTTTCTATTCCAACTTTTTGTCATTCTTTTTACACTATTCAGTCTGTCTTCATAAAAAGAAGCTGTCTTTACAGAATATCTTGTTTATTATTTGCTCCTCGTGCAGGAGTTTATCTCATATTTAAATAGATTTTGAAGAACCATCAATGCAATCAGGATTGCAAAACTTGTTTTGCTCTCATCATACAGAATAGATTGATGTCACGGAGAAGCATCCATATGTTCTTGCTGAAGTAGTTCCAAATGCCTGCTCCGTGTGTGTGTGTGTGTTCTCAGGAAAGACTACTGGCAGCTGAGAGCTGAGCTTGTCAGAGAAGTGACAGTAGGACTATGGACAGGCACATCTCTGATTGTCTGGCAGCCTGCAGGAGCTGTTAGTGGTTATGGGAGCCCTCCCTTTTTACCCTGTATGCAGTGCTGCCTTTCCCTTTGACTGTTGTTCTCCTGATCTTCATGGGAAGAAGCTGAGCTAGGCTCCCTCCACACACTTCACTTGTTCATAACACTCGTTTGAAATAGACCTTGACATCAGGATTTCCTTAGATCACTTTCAACTACGAGGCAAACCTGACGATGACTCTTTCCCATAAAGAGAATAAATCATGATGTGCCTTCATAACATATATGTATAACTTATATAACTAGCTTTCCATACCACGTTCTCGGTGACAGTGTGTGTTTCTCCTCTGAAAGCAATTCTCCCAGTTGGTTTTGTCCGGCTGATAGTTTAAAAAAGGCTCCTCTTTGAAATAAAATATTGAAAATGAATTGGCTTGATTTAACACTAAAGAATTAATGTGATGAGTTTATAAAGAGTATACTGGTCATAGTCTAGTTCAGAACCTTAGCACAAGAAGATTAAGAACAGTGGTGGTTTCATTTCTGCTTCTATTATTAAATTTGTCATTAATTTTATTATGAAGTGCATTAACTCTTCTACTTTGCATATATAATACAGTTAGCTGAAATCTTAATTTCCTATCTGTTTCTTTTCATAGATAGGCTTTAAAGACAACTTTGTTTTTTAAAAACCTGTTCTGGTAATTAATTTTTTTCCTTTTCAAGTAGGTTTAAATAAAATAAAGGCTTCATTTCAAGGCACTGGCCTGATTTTCTTTTAAAGAGATTCTTCTTTTCCTCCCCAGTTATTGGAATGTGGTGGGAACATCTTTGATGCAATCTCTATCGCAGTGAAGGCAGCTCTCTTTAACACAAGGTAAAGCACAGATCTCATTTCTTATGGGTGGAAGTGGCATGGAAAGTGGAAGAGAAGTACTCTGTGTGAGCAGAGCATTTTTAATGCTTAATTATTTGAATAAGAAGTACCCAAGACAGCTTGCATTCAGATACAAGGCAGTCATTTGCATGCAAGTAACATGAACTAATGTTATTTTAAATCAGTTTCTAATAATCAAATGTCATATTGCATGTTATGCACAATCACGCTCACAATATAACTTTTGTTGTAGCCAGATCCAGGAAAAATAGTCTTGACCGAATGGTTTTGTTGCAAGTAGTTGGAGGCCTTGGTGTTGATGCCTTGTGGGTTTGAAATAAGTATTTACTGATACGTGATGAATAAGAAGCCCTCTGTCAGTGGGACTACTGATTTGTAACTGGCCCTGATTTTCCACTTTTGATTTCGTTCTCATTAACTGTCAGCCTAGAGTTCTTTTTAAAACCAGGAGGAAAAAAGTGATAGTGAGAGACTGTGGGGAAGGGGAAACAATGTGTCTTTAAAAGAACTTTGCCCCATGCATTTTAATTCAAAGAATGGAAAAATAAAATCTAGTAGAATGAATGATGCAAGTCTTCTGTGTGTGTTTTTAAGAAGATCACTACTATTTTTTCTATTGTTTTATCTTCTCTAACCATAGGTGAAAGGGAGTACAGAGTTTTGTAGCACCCTTGAGAAAAAAAAACCTAGTGAATAGCTTTGCTAAAAAACTTATATGGATAAAAATAGCTGGTAGAGGTGCAAAACCTAGACTTCTACAAGCGTAAATGTTTTAAAAGTGGATCTCAAATTGTTTTTCAGCATTAAATTAGAGGTCTGCTAAAGTCACTAGTGTAGTTCTGGCTTATTTATCCGGGAGTCAAGGCACAGTACTAGATCTGGAAAAGTATGCGCAAAAAGAAGAGGAAAATATGCTTTTGAGGACAGGCAGTATATCAGGTTATAAACACTTTAAAAGGGATAAGGGGACAATCCATCTGAGACTAGAAGTTGAATATGTTGCTGAGAAATTTCTCATGTTAATCAAGTTCTCAGCAGTAACTTTTAACAGTAGATTGTTTTTATAACATCAGGAAATGCTTTCAGGAATGTAATGGCTCACAAAGGAGTTGGCAGTACGCTAAAAAGAAGAAATGCCTGTGTTTCTGTGTGTGAGTTGCCAGGATGCAAAAGTCATATAGTTAAAACAGTTACTACCATGTGAGTTGTTCTGCAGTTCCAAGGCTCATACTTTATTTATAAGATAACTAAGTCTTTTTTCTTATTTTAACCAGAATAAAGAGAGAAAATCATATAAAAAGTAGTGAATTAAATAAGTGAATAAAAGAAAATCTATTGCTCTGGAAACATAGACAACATGATGGAGGGTGTAATTATTTCAATGTTTCCTATTTATTTTTATTCTTCTGACAACTGTGTCCTTTATGTAATCTTTAAACTGCAGGAAAACTCCACCAGTATTGTTGAAGTTGGGCATCATATAGAAATGTGGTACAGTATGACACAATGCAGAGCCTGTTGATTATTTTACCTTAGAAAACCCTATCTTATTCATTTGAGCAGGCAATGCTAGTACAGCTCATTTCATACAAGCTCAGAAAGTCAGGAGGTGAAATTGAAAGTTGAAACCTGTTGTCCTCCTTCACTAGTCCTCTCCCTTTCCCTTGGTCGCTAATGGGTTTTCTTTGAATTGACACAAGGTTGTTTAAAGAATAGCTGCCTGTTCTCCATAAAATATTGCTTTCCAAACAAGACATCAGTTTGAAGATTGATTCAGATTAACTCTTCTGAACTGTGCTCGACACGTGTCCCTCTTTGACTCTTACTTGCTTTCCATACTTTGTTTACAACCAGATTTTTGTTCTGACTGTTTCAGATCTTTGCCAGCCTTGACTGCAGCCTTGGAACAAAGAGCAGGGAGCTCAAGCTGCTCTTGTTTCTTTGAAGCTACAAAATTTTAGATACTCAGATAGGCATTTGAAAACTTCAATATAATCTTGCTCTAAGCATTTTTGTAATATCTGTGGACACATTTTGCTTTAGAGCTAAGTACATCCAACATCATGACTTAAGGAATTTTGCTCAAGACTTAGGGGATTTAAATCCTTTGAATGCCTGACTTGTTCTCTCCCCTTCAGGCATGGAAAAATGACAATAGGACTGGTTTAGGGGTAACATTTACTCCTCACAGTTTTGTATTGTTCATCAAGTTCTAAGAACTACAGTCAGGATCACGTGCACAAGACTGTAGATATCAGACTTTCTTCTTACTCATGTCTCCCAGATGTTTAAGGATGCATATATTAATGATGGAAGTAGATATTGCAAAATGTGCAGTTAGCTACTGTGTCAGGACATTATACCTGGTCCTGTGGAATGTGCCTACTTGCAACTGAGGCTGACAAAATAGGCAAGTTACAAAAACGACAAAGTTTATAGACAACAGCCTTGCAGATACCAAGGGTCTTGCTGCACAGCATGGTAGAGGCAGAACAGATGCCTGCTTGCAAGGGTGGAACTGGGTTTGCATTTTTGAAATCTGGACATGCACACACAGAAAAGAGCAATGTTTGTTATGTGACTGAGTCTTGCTGTACAGATCTCGGCCCTGATTAGTTGCAGGAATCAAAACAGAAAAATAAAAGTTGCAAAGTAAACATGTACAGCTATTTCTTAAGATAAATCTTCACAAGCTGGGAGAGGAAACCTACAGTGTTCCGGAAAAGCTTTGTGCTACATTACATTCGCTTTGCATAGTTTTTGTGTCCATATACCCCCTTTTTATGCAGCTGTGATGCTTGTGTCTGATCTTTTTGCCTTTGCAGTAGTTCTAATTTACACCTCTCTTATCTGTTCTTGGCCAAAAAAGCTCCTTGCAAGCATTTTTCAGATATTAATTCTGGCAACTTTTTCTTTGCATTCCAAACACTGCTCTGGTTTCAAAGCTATTTTAGGTTGGAGTTAAAAATTGCTTAATCTCACAGATTTTCTTAAAATCTTGCTTTGTTTTTTAAACACTGCTCTGGCATGTACACTTCTTGCTTGACTAGGCTGTTGTCCAGTGTTGTCCATTGTCCTGTGTAGCTTGAGAGTTAGTCACCTTGCGACTTTATTCCATCAACTTCTAATGGAATATTTTAAACTTGAAAATAGGCTTTGATGCATTTCTAATGAGTTGGAAAACATTTTGGAGTTTCATTTCAGGAAAAAGTGCACATCACAATTGTTCTGCTTACTCAAAGTCTTAGTTTTGGGTCGGCTCAGGCCACTGTGCTTGTAGGGAATTTGTCGTCACTGGAGCAGGGTTAGCTGCTTTGAAGTACTTGCCACTAGGACTTGCAGCCACAAATAACTGTAATACTCTTCCAAGGATCAATAAAAATCACTTTGTGTTGGTGGGGGAAATGTTCATTATATCTGTCCCTATCTCTTCTTCTTTTAAAGGAAGAGATTTGTTACAGACAGCATAAAAGAATGTAACCTCCAGGGTCTAGTTATGAAACACAATGCTACTGTAAAAGCACTAACATAAAACCAGATTGTGGTTACTGAAGTTAGCTGTCTTGGGACATCTTGAAATATTTTGTTTTCAAGTGCAAATGTGTGAAAGAGAGAGTAGTGCGGGTGAGTTCTGTGTGTGTTTTACTGGCCAGTAATGCCAAGTCTCTCAGTCAGTACTCCATCCTAGCAGGCACCTGGATAAATGAGAGTGTATAAGATGCTGACATTCCTGGCAGCTTGAGATACCATCTTCTACTAAATTTTTTTAAATTACTTTATTCCTTATGCTAAGAAAACTGCCTTAAATCATCCTGTAACACTTCCATTGGGTGGCTATCAGAAATACGATGTATGTACAACTGATAAGGAGCCTGTCTAACTCATTTGTGAGAGAGCCCATCATTCACAACTGGGAAGAAAGCATTTCTTGGATTTCTGCCTGGGTTTTCATCACTGCTTTGTCCTGATATGTTATATATCCCTTGTGTATCTGTCCTTAGAACAGTAGAGTATCTTGCCAATCTTCTCATCTTGCTAAAAAAAGGATTTTACACATGTCATTTTCTCTTTACCCCAAATCTCCTTAGTTGGTGTTAATTCTTTCCTGAACAGCTTTACTACTTGTATTTGCTACTGATGTCACACCTTTGCTAAGCAATGCAACTGTTGTAATGCTGACAACTTTACTGTTGTCTGCAAGGTTGGGAACCACAGAACAAAATGATTCAGTCTTGGTAATTTGTCTTCTGTACATCCAGGCAGGTATACAAAGAAACATTCAGCACTGATTTGTTCAAGCAAATTCCAAAAGAATTTCTCCCCGTGTAACAGTTTAAAAAACAACTCTAACTCTTTGAATTATATAAATAGGATGATCTTATCCTAAATATCTTCCCAATTACAATGTTTTCTTTGCAGTCTCAGGGAGTGAGTTGTTAACACTTTGATCACATACTGTACTGTTGTTCTAAGCATTTTGCCTCATTTAGAAGAGCAGGGACTTCTGGAGTTGTGACTGTATAACAGCTGTATTTGTTATGTGTTCTGGCAATGACTCTGTATCTTTCCTTTCCGCAGGATACCCAAAGTGCGTGTTCTGGAGGATGAAGAAGGCACCAAAGAGATTGAGCTGTCTGATGACCCTTATGACTGTATTCGACTCAATGTAGATGAGGTGCCCTGTATTGTCACACTAAGCAAAGTAAGCCTGACAGATTTCTGACTTTCTGCCTAGAGACTCCAGTTTCTGTTCATTTCACCTGCCATTTATTTTTCCCNTCCTATTTTACAACCTAGGACATACGGAAATGGTCAGTGTCCACTATGTATATATTTGTTTGTCTTTGGTCTCCTAATTAAGAAGAACTTTTACTGAATAAGGGGTTTTTTGTACCTCTGGCTTGTAGGTTTCTATTTGATGCTTTCTTAAAATGCATCTTCTTGCATGCAGTGGAGTTGTTCATTATTTTTCATCTGCTCCTTACTTAACATCCAGAGCAGCAGATAAATCAGTGTTACAACAAGAGGTCATTGTGTTCACGCATAGAGGTTGTGAGATCTGCCTGGAGTTACACGCTGAGTTTTTGTTGCTGAGGACAGAACTCCATTTTCATGGGAGCAGTACCATCCTTTTCCTTTCAAACAGGTTTTTGTCTTCCATATATAGCACACAACTAACATAGTTGATTTTATGGGTGCTGCATTTTCCATTGCAAGTGTTAGTGATTGGCTTAGGTACCTGAAAGTTTGCTTGGCATTTCTTTTAAGCAAAATGCATAAATAGTAGCAGGGCCATTGCTGAAATGAGGGCTCACCTGAGTCTTGGGATGTGTAATTTTCAGGTAGAGGGGACCAAAGTCTATAGTTAGAGTTGCAGGGAAAGGTGAATATGGAGTTTCATACAGATGAAAAGATGGTAGAGGGGAAATCAGTATGAAATAGTGACACGCTTATCTCACCTCTGTTGTTTATGTACACATAATTTGGGGTCAGAGGCTGTCTAAATCTTGTGATATCAAGTAGTCTCTGACTGTTTCCAAAGCCACATGATTTTAAGATTAGAGGCTGTAGATAAGTAACAAAGCCACCACTCTGAGTTTAATTTCTTAATGGGGGAGTTTTGAGAACTGCAAATTAATGCATTGTTTTGTCACTAACTTGCAGATTGGATATAGGCATGTGGTGGATGCTACCCTTCAGGAAGAAGCCTGTTCTTTGGCAAGCCTGCTTATTTCTGTGACCAGTAAAGGTGCCATCACTTCTATGAAGAAAGTGGGGAAAGGTAGTCTCGATCCTGAGAGTATTTTTGAAATGATGGAGGTAAGAAGTGTTTAGCAGTTGACTGTTGTGGATGATACTGGATGAACTGGAACTTGGGTGTATGGAAAGCTGCAGTAAGGGCTTTTAGAGGCGAGATCTTGGTGCTTTGATTTGGTGCCCAAGGGACTTTGTGAAGGTCACAGGCAGTTTCTTTGAAACAGGTTCTAATGTGAATGGACACTGTCTAAAACTTCTAGATGCCTGAAATGTAGGGTACTCGCATTTATTTCAGGCAAGTACTTCACAGCTGTAAGACAGTAAAGCTTAAGCTGATAAGCTTTGAGAGTATTTTTAAAGGACATGTTCCCTCCTATTGTTTCTTTTAAAGACTGAAAGAGCAAAACTTCTAACATGGTAACATCTCTATCAGATTAGAGATGGTGTTTTGAATTGCTGGTGCATGGTGTTCTAGCCCAACTCATTTTATGATAAGCTTACTGTTCTCATTTTACTGTTGTTTTTCTTTGCTTCTTTATTGAGTTTACAATTTGTCCCTACTTCATAAAAATGCTAGTATCTGGATGTTGTTCACACCCATATAAGATCCATTTTAAACTCTTCTTCAGGCGTTTCCTTAATCTGTTCTCCAGTGTAAGTTCTCATGCCTGAGTTTGGCCTTGAGCATGAGACAGAAATGGGTTTTGAACTTGAATCGGAATGAAAATTAGATACTTGAAGCTGGCTCTGTTTCCTAGAGACACAAGGCTAATTTCTGCATGGCTCTAGTGAGGAATGCTGAAATTGGAGCCAAGTTTGACAACAGTTGGTCTCAAGTGGGAATTACATCTGAGTATATGGCACTTGACTGCGTCATGGTGTTGATCCAGAGTGCTAATCCCAGTGGCACCAGTGGACTTTTTATTTGCGTTCAGACATGCCTCTTATCCCCCTTACCTGGGTAGAGAGGTGTTATCTCTAATTCCTCTGCAGGAGTGAGAGATAAAGCTGATGACAAAAAAACAAGATGTTTTCTGTAAAGTCAGAGATTATCTGTTTGGTCCTGCCTTAAACTCAGCATCCTGATTCATATATAAAGAAAAATAAAAAGGCCTAGGAATGCCCAGTGGAGGAGCTGAGTAACCTGTGTTTGACACCTCTGTTCCCAAATGATTTGGCTGCAAGTCAGAGGATGTTCAGTTTTTCCTCACTGGTAGAGAATAGAACGTTCTAGAGCATATCTCTTAGGAAGGCAGTTTAATGGGAAAGTTTACAGAAGCTGCCAGCATTAAGCTTTTTTTTCTACTGAGTTTATGATCCAATCCAATAGAGAAGCAAGCAGGAATAAGATGGCAACAGTGTCGGGTCAGTACCAAAGTTCTGCACAGTTGCCACTCACTTTGACCTGGGGTGAGTGATGTTGTCCTGAAGAAAGTGTATCACCCCTCCTGACTCCAGACTGCTGCCCTGATCTTTCTCCCAGTGCAGAGCTGCAACAGTTCTTGTGCCCTCCTTTATGTAGCACAAGTCCTGGTGGCTAGGATTGACTGCTACCCTGCTGCATCAAAGCTCTTCCCAAATTTCCTTTGGTACCATGGGCCATATTATGTCACCTGGCTCTTCAGTTAAAAATGTAGTTTATTTTCAGGTTTGTGCATGGTTTCAGTAATTGTCGCCAGGAGGCGAAGCAGAATTTTGTCAGCTGTGTGACAGGCCTAGGCTTTGCTTCATAGATCAGGAGCCAGTAAACTCATTTTAATATAATCTGCCTTTGCCAGTTGAGGCATGGGTGGGCTCTTCATCTCTGTTTGCAGTCAGTATTTCAGGTCATTTAGAGAGACCCTGGCAAAGCTACAATGGGCAGCACTGCCTTAAGATCTTTATTTCACCACTGCCCAATGTTTCCCTGCCCTGAAGCTTCCACAGTACAGTTTGGCATGTGGGAAGAGTACAGGTCAGCATTGGAGCTAATCCTGGTGGGTTTTCACTGCTGGAGTTTATTTCTGTAAAGAAAACATTCTGTTAGCTCCTGTGAGATCCTTGGACAGGACAGAATTGCAGATCATCTAAAGGATCTGCCCACAGAGTGATTTGGTGGTGCAGCCTGTGTGCATTTTGGGCTTCTCTGGCCACAGGAGAGGGTGTTCAGCTGGTCTAAATTCACTCTGCTGATTCTGAGCACATTCAGGAGTACTGAACATACTATTAGTAGGCTGCTTTGCTGGTCAGGTGCCTCTTGTCCTCTGGCAGCTAGAATATTGCTTCATGGTCTGTGTGCTGGCTAATTTGAATGTGTGCTTGTGCCTGATGTGAATTTAATTTGTATTCCTGGGTGATCCAGCGATGCACAGATCTGGTATTAATGATCCTGGAATGCTTCTCTGATGAATGAGAGCGCTGCCTTTGTGGGTACATTTTTCCAAAACTTAATCAAGTTAAAATGAAACTTTCACCACCATTATTTTTCTAAATTAAAAGCATATTTTTAGGATACCAGCTGGTGTATATGAATCATCAAAGGGAAAATATTTGTCAAAAGGAAGTGTTCTGTAAGAGTTGTCTTCCTGTTAATAAGCATATGTTTCAGGTTTGTTTTGCTTTCTTTGCTTTGCAGACAGGACAAAGAGTAGGCAAGTCACTTCACATAGCCCTTCAGAAGATTTTGGATGAAGAAGAGACTTTGGGGACGTCACGATCAAAAGTTGGATTTCTAGGATGAGTTTTTATTAAATGTTCAAAATTGTTTGTAATTGATTGTGCAATCTTGTCAGTTTGTATATAAAGAAGAGGTTATTTTTTTGTTCCAGTAGAGTCATCTTCCTGGCTAAGAGGCTTTCAAATGTTACTAAATGTAAAGAAAGTTACAGTTAAATGCAAATAAGGAAAATTGAGATGCTTTCCAAACAGGTAACTGCTGGCACCTAGGAAGTGCACCAGCAGCAGTTGATGCTGTTGCTTGGGAAGTGCTTGAGTCTGTTTTTCAGAGTGACTGGTGTACTTTCCACTTAATTCTGTTTGCATGTGTTTCGCTTCAGTAAACCAGCTGCTCTGTTCTAGAATGTATATGGGGTTGTCTGCAGTGCAGCACAAATAAGAACAGCACTAGGTGGAAATCTTCCTTCAAATTACCTTATTATTCCTTGAATAAAATATGATTAGATTTTACTATAAACACATGTTCCCAGTTCATATTTTAAACCAAGATTTGTCTATAACCACCTCACAAGGGGAAGCAGCGGGGCAGGCACTGAACTATTCTCTTTGGTGATCAGTGACAGGACCCAAGGGAACAGACTGAAGTTGTGTGCAGGGAGGTTTAGGATATCAGGGAAAGGTTCCTCACCTAGAGGGTGGTGGGGCACTGGAACAGGCTCCCCAGGGAAGTGATCACAGCACCAAGCCTGACAGAGTTCAAGAAGTGTTTGGACAATTCTCTCAGGCACAGGGTGTGACTGTTGGTGTGCTGTGCAGGGCAGGGAGTTGGGCTTTGATGATACCAGTGAGTTCCTTCCAACTCAGGATCTTCTATGATCTCCTTGCTCCCTAGAGCTCTACCTATCCCTTTTGCCAACAGGTGCAGTAGTGACCTAGCCAAAACTTCTCACAGTAGCTAAGGAGAAGGGACGTGGCCAGGGTACATGGGAAACTAAATTATCTTTAGGAGTTTGATAATTCAGCTGGAAAAGCATAGTGGCTATCAGTAATGATCCTTCACAGGGAAAAACTGAGGATGACAAATAAGGCATGGAAACAAGTTGCATCAACAGGCGTTGGAAGATTCCCTCCCTACATCAATTGGTTGGCCCAGCAAAGAGTAAGAGGTGTTTATTTGGCATTATAGGAAGAGACAACAGATGGAAAAAGTCAGAGGAAGAAGTTGATTTTTAAGAAGTTGATATTTCATCTGCAAGTGTTAAGGATTGTTTTGAATGAACTGTATGGCAGAAGTTATTACAATCCAGGAGTCATTTAGCTCTTATTCAAGCAACATTTTCTGAATTTTCTGTTTCAATTTTATAATACAGATTAAGAATATTCTCTTGACTGTAACATGTTTGATGGGGAAAAGGGAAGGAGGCTTTTGCTGAAGGAGAGCTGTAGATAAGGGACAGAACATATTACAGCTCAAACTAATAATCATGATCACATTAAAATATTTGGAGTACTTAAGGTCCCCAAATCTCTTCAGTCCTTTTGCTAGAGCTCATACACGTAATTATTCAAGGTGACTGCAATGGTATTGTGTATTTCACACATGTGTAGCCACTGCTATAACAAGCAGTGTAACAAGCAGGCAGGTTGTTTAAAAAAAAAAAACAACTTGTCCCCAAAATTTGCCCAAGGTTTGTATTTTGAAGAATTGGGATTTTTTCTGTATCTTAAGTAATGGGTTATGTAGGTTGTAATGGTGCTACACAGTAGTAGAGCCAAGAAGTGACAATGAGCGTATATACTGTCTTTTATCACTTCAGCAGAGTTATTCTGTGTGAGGCAAACACTAACCTGACATCACCTTTACAGCAGCTGTGATTCACCCCTTGCCATGCATAGCTGCTTGTAAAAACATACAAAGAAAGAAAACCGAAGGAGAAAAAACATTTAAAGCACCTTAGACTTATCACAGGCAGTTTCTGTTTGATCATGTATTGTTTAATGTTTCAGAAAATGGTTAATGTAAATGAGACTGCAAGTCTTGAACCTCAGCCATTCTCTGAATAGCTGTTGCCTGTTTTATTGCAGATTTGTGGTTGGAGACCAAAAGGCTGCCCTGAGTAACACTAGGGGTGAATTTTGTAACATGAATAGTGTATTTCTACACAGCCTTCCAGCTGAAGGATCTCCAAGCATTTTGCAAGTTACATCACTTAAGATGCTTCCTTGTCCCCTCTCCAGATCCTTTTAATTTGAAATATATTTTTGTGAGAGCTGGAGGTGGTGGTGAGAAAAGAAACATCACCATGTTTCAAGTGTGTGAACTGACATCTTTGTAGAGGGCAGTACATGTGCACTCCTTCCCCATTTCTCAATAAGGATAGCAAATATTTGTCCCTCTGAGATCCAGGCTATGTGCTCAAGAGAGAGACTTGGTGCCAAGCACTTCCTCAGAGCAACAGAGTAAATTATTGTGGTGCCAGTGTATGCAGTGCCTCCCCTAAGTTTGTGTGTCCTTCCCCGGGTCTTCTGTAGCTGGGTATGCAGGCACAGAGTGAATTGCGGGTCTCAAGGGGTCCTCTGCCTTCTGTATCACTGCTTCCCATCTGTTGGCATGGAAAAGCAGTGGGGTGGAGTGTGACCCCAGTTCAGATGGGGTCTTGAGATAAAAATAATGAGCCCAGCCAAAAGTATTACAGAGCTGCTAGTTGGTCTTAGCTGCCTCTGGAGGTTTGCTGCTACCAGCTCATGTCCCAAATGGGTAAACAAAACTCTTGACAGGGGTAAAAGGTCCTGCAGCTCTCCCAGTTGATACAGTATCTGCCAAGAAATCTGTGAGACTGTGGTTCTCAGGCATGCTAAGGGCAATTTCTATTTTCTTAGCTCCCTTTAACCCCTCCCTTCTCTTCCAAACAAAAATAGCAGAATTTTAATAGAGACTTCAACTGAGAATGCTCCCATTCCCATCTGGGCTGGTGGAAAGTTCCATGTATTGCTGTGCAGATACTGCCACGTTTTCATTGACTCGAGTCCAGTAGAACTAAGAGGAAACATCTGTGGAGTGGGATAGCTCTCTGTTTGTCCCAGAAATTAATTGCTTCTGCTGGGAGTGTCGAGAGGCTGAAAGCTGTGTACTAGAGATGAGGAGTCTAACAACTCCTGCTAGGCTTCTGCTCATGTTGCCTGAAAAGCACACACCTGCAATTTACCTGTTTCACAGCCCCTTGAAGCAGAAGAGGGCTAGCCTGTAGGTCAGTGGACCTGGCAAATTTACCAAGCCCAGGAATCCTTTCAGCCCACATCTTGCACCTACAATTCAACTTTGTAATTGTGCAGTTTGGGGAGAAGAGGGAGCTCATTCTGCCCTATGGGCAGAGGTGGAGGCAGTGGGGAGGAGTGTGGCTGTGCCACCTGCAGTCGGGCTTTAGATGAAGCCTTCCTTCAGCACAGCCTGCTGTAAGGACAAATTGGTGTGAGTCAGAGCCAGCTCACGACTCCTGTGACACTGGAGTGTGCAAGTCTCTTTTCAAGGGATTTCACACCTTGATTTGACATAGACAATAGGGTGTTTCTGCATCTGCTTTGTAAACAGCAATTACCTGAGGTTTACCCCCTTCTGCTAGGACTGCCTCCAGCTTTTCTTTTGAACTGTAGCAGATGGCACTGCCCTCAGCAGCAAGGTGTTCTCCAGCCCTGCTGTGGTGCTGGTTTACTTTGCCTCTGGTAAGCAGCCACTGGCACCCAGAGAGTGGAATAAGCAAAGCCATGACTGGTGAGACCTGAGCACTCCAGTCCTTACCCCAGAGCCTTGTTCTCTCCATTCCTTTAACACACTGGAGCAAACTGCAAGAGCAGGTCTGCAACTGGTGTACTGAATCTCTTCAGCCATCAGCCTCTCTCACTGCTCCCCAGCCTCTTGTCTCCTAGTACACTCCTGCCTGATGGCACTCCCTGCCCATGCATGGCAGCTTTTCCTCATAAGGCAAATTTGGCTGCTCCTGTTAGCTGTGTCTCACTCACAGAGGCTTCTTTTCCTTTGTCGAAGTCCCAGACTCACAGTGATAGTGCTCAGCCACAGCAGGGCACTTTGGTATGGGTCTTCCCACAGAGAATCTGCAGTGCCTTGGGTTTTCCTTGGATCTGCATTTTAGCTATTTTCTTGGAGCTGCATTTCTAACTATCCAGGAACAAAGATGTTTTTGCTGTTGCTGCAAAACATCATTAGAATCTCAAACATGCTGCTAATGACTCCCTGGTGATGGTTTAAACCTTCGTTTCATTGACTGAAACACTTTCTAATGAAGCTATGGTTATCTCTGAGCTCTGTGAACATCTCTGTTGCTATCCCAATCTCAGGATTTGGGTAAGATCAGCAGCACAGGCATGGCTGAGTTTTCATGTCATTCATGATGAGATTTGATTTCCTTTATTTAGACAGAGATCATCATAGTTGCTGCAGCCCCTTAGCTTGTCCCTTCAGAGGGCTAAGAGGAAGTCTCAGCCCTTTCTGATTTCCTCCATCCAGCTGGTTGTGGAAGGGACCACAGCCAAGCCACTGTGCTCAGGCATTGAAGGTACTTGGAACCACCAGCCTGCAGATCCTCCCTTCCAGAGGAGCTCTCTCACTGCTCCTTCTTTCTGTGTTTGGGCAAAAGGTAAGTTTGGCTATTTCCACAGTTGGAAACCTATGGGTTGAAAAGTCTCTTCCTTCCCTCCAGTGGAAGATCAACTTTAACCTAATGAGGCTTTTCATGGCCATGGATTGCTTTCTTCCTGCTGGCTGATCATGCAAACTTTCCTCTAAAATTCAAAAAACTAAGGAATTAACGAGGCTGAAGTTGAAACTCTCTTCTAATCCATAATTCAACATCCAGAGTGATATGAAAGCAAACCAGTGCTCAAAAGGTGAGAACGACATGAAATAAGGGCCTAAGCTGACAGAACAACTGTCTGCTTGGCAGTCCAAAAATACTGACATCAAGTTGAGTGGTGACCTCACTTGAACTGATGCTGTGACAGGCAGTGGACCTAGACAGTTAGGAATTCCTCCACAGTTTTACTGTTTATTTAGACACTTCATTACAGTTTTCCTTTGGCTGTTTGGACTTTGGGATCTGGGTGATGGGCAAACACAAAGCAGTGAAGACAGACAGATAACCTCTAGCCTGCAGGAGCTGCAGTCTCCATACAAAAGGGAGTATGAGTCCTTTGGTGCAGCTCTTTTCCAAACAGGAGGATTTTTAAACAGCTGGTACCACTTGAACTCAAGTGCTCCACATTTGCATCCAGTTTAAAGCCCAAGGATCTACTGTAGAATGGATTCTTCTGTCCTGTAGCCCTTGGTGAAAGTAGGCTACAGGGATGTGAGCTGTGCTTGCCATGGGATATGATGGGAAGGTTCCCTCCTTAGGCTCAGAGCCAGTTTCCTAAAGTTACTTCTGGGGATTATTTTGGCAAAATCCTTGGTTTTCTCCATCATTGTCCTTACGAAAACCACCCTTTCCTGAACTATTATTGCATTTCTTCTCTATTGGTCTCCAAAACAATGATCCATAGATTTGGCGCTCTCCATTTTAACCTGTTCTGATGTTTATGCTGGTGGAAGTCAGGAATGATGCCAGCATGAGTTCAGGCAGCGGCTAATGAATATCAGAGATTTTCTTCTGCTAGCCCCACTTCCTCACAGTGTTTTTTACAGTCCACTGCTGTTTCTCTCCTGTTCCTCTTTGAGGTTACTGTGGTGCCACTGACACACAGATCACACCCCTGCAGAGTGGATGTCACAATCACAGAATATTCCAAGTTGGAAGGGGCCCACAAGGATCATCAAGTCCAACTCTTAAGTGAATGGCCCGTACAGGGATTGAATCCACAACCCTGGCACTTGTAACATCAGGTTCCAGTGGACTGAGCTAATGTCAAGGGAGCAGAGGTGTGAATCCCAGTGTGCTGCCCCAGCCATGGATCAGGCCCCAGAGCTGCAGGACCCCACATGTAAAGATGCTTTGGGTCTCCCCTTTGCTCTCCTGCTGCCAGTGCTGGCAGGGGAGGCAGGAGCCTTCCCAGAGGAGGGAGGGCTTTAGGCAAAGAGCATTGTGGTAGCCTGCCTTTGAACCGGCGACTTAGCCCTGGAAGGCCAGGTCTGGTAACTGCTGATCTTGATAATAACTGTGTGAATGCTGTTATCCAGTCCACCCTTGCGCTTTCCAGCCATTGTGCGGCGGCGCTGCCTCATTTCTTGGCTTGGCCATACCTGCTCTTTTCCTAAGAGCCAAAGCAAAACAGCCTCTGATCTCACTGCCCATTTCCTTGCCTAGCTGGGCACAAAATCACAGGTCTGCATTGCTGCCAGGAGCATCCAGCTTCCTTTTGTGGGCTTATTCCAACTACTGTTTCGCTAACTGAAAGCCTTCCAAATTCAGCATCGCAGCCTTCTTACTGGGTTTCCCAAAGCCACGAAACCTTCTCTGTCTGCTTCCCTGCAGTGCTGGAATGGTTTCCATAAGCATAGGTTCTTCTACTCTCTTTTTTTATCTTAAACCAGTTACCCTGCAATTAGCAGGAGCTGCTCTCTAACCAGGAGACCAGGCTTGAAACCAGGGAGTGAAGTGCCTTTAGTGGGAAGTAAAATCCATAATTGCACAGATGTTAAAAATTCTGGACAAAACCTTGGTTTCTTGGCATAATTTTAGTATTTTGCTGATGACTTCCAGCTCTATTAGTTCATCTAATAAAAAGGATTACCTCTACTCACCTCCCACACCTCTCTTACATAAGTGTGAATCATTGGGATTTCAAGAGCAAAGGACCACTGAGAGCCTCATTATTTAACTGGAATCTCTGGCTTCAGCAGGAGCTTGGGCAGGGGGATGGCTGTTCCCTGAAGCATCCTCATTCTGGATCCAGTGCAGCAAGACTTCAGCTTGCTCCCATCATCTGGGTTGGCAGGGGTTTATGAGCTTTTGTCATGTCAAGGATTTTTATTTTCAGTCTACACTGGACAGAATTGGAGCAAAGCACCCTGTGGATAGGTGCTGCAGCTGGAAGCAAGTGTTTTGAGTCTACTTACTTTCATTTTTCAAGAAAAAGTATGGTGGCATCCAGCACAGGACATCTTGGCTGGTGCAGGGAGAGGCCCCCTTGATGCAGATCTGTTCTTCAGGGACTAACGGAAAGCCACCCTGCCCTTCTTGTTTCAGCTGGGCAAAACTCCATTGAGTCCCAGCCACACAGAAATATGAGGTTAGGTATTGCTGTCAGACTCCACACCGCAGTTGCAAAGGGAGCATTTTGGTTTTCTCCCCAGCTTGGCAGCACATGAATCAAAGCAAAGGTAGGTGAGCATATCTGGAGCCAAGGAAAACTGGGAGGTACTGAGTTACCAAAAGTACTTTCAAGTGTCAAGGAAAAGGGAACATGTATGTGTATGTAGGTGTCTGGCATCTCTTGGGCTCCATCCATCCCATTTTGGGATAGTCCAGGCAGGAGAACAGTAAATCCCCAAAATATGTATTTTCCAGGTTAAATTTGAGTGAGGGTTGGTGCATGTGGTAAAGGGCAGTGAAAATCAAACTCTTCCTCCTATGCCTCAAAAGCTGAAACTGCAAGAGAGCTCTCTGTTCAGCTAGGACATCAGGGCAGGATTTTCCTTATTCAGCAGAAGTGTGAGGCAGGGTAACACAGTGGTTGCCAAATAACTGAAAAGCAGCTCTTTTTCTAGTCACATCTCTGTTTATCTCAGAGCTTTTGTGCTCCTGAAACTCCAGAGCTGGGTGGTGTCTTGCCTTAAATTATCAGAATAATGGCTGATGTCCGGAGCACTTTGTTCTCCAAAATATCCATCCCTCCTCTCCTCCCTCTACATTAATTTCCTCCACTTGTTCAAACTGCTGCTGTTTCTCCTGCGGGAAGGACTTACCTGCTTGTGCTGCAGCTGCTGAACGATCACACCACCCAAAAAACAGGCAGTGGTCTTGGTGTGGGCTGCAGAGCTGCTCAGCACAGCCCAGCTGCTCCGAGAAGTCAGGCTGGGAAACTGCACAGGGGTCTCCGGGAGAACGGCTTTTTGTGGAACATGTGCCCCTGATCCCAAGTCCCGCTCATCCCGTGGAGAAGCAATGACAGCAGGATGGCCCTACGAAAGCCACAGTGGAACTGCTTTTTAGAGGGGTAAGAGCCACCCTACACCGTGAGCAAGGAGCCGGAGTGCTCAGTCCCTCCAAGGGCTCCCTCCTCCTCTGTTGGTGCCGGCACATTCCTGACGGGCATCCCTGCTGAGGGCCGGGGGACGTGGCCCCTCTCTGTCCCCTCGGCCACCCAAGCGCTGTTTCACACCTCACGTTGCTGTTGCCATCGCTGACACATGACACAAAACCCGTGGCGTTTTGCTAAAAGCCATAGGAAATCGTTCCAGCCGTACTCCCAGCCTCTCCTCATGTTTAGCTTAGCAGACTGTCGGTACATTCATTCCTTTTGTTTTTCTTTTTTTGTTTTTAACAAAAACAAGCAGCACGCTAAGAACTGCAACCCCCTGGGAGGTTTTCAGCCTTGGCCGGAGCCGCCTGAGCCCCCCCGGGGCCGGGAGGCTGCCGCTGGCCCCGGCTCAGCGGGAGGCTCTCTGGGACAGCCATTCCTGGCTCCAGCCGGTGTCCAGGCGGCTGTGCGAGGGCAGAGCGGAGCCACTGCAGCTCCGCTCGGACCAGACGGCAGCGGCATGGCGCTCCGGGGAGCCTGCCTCCTCCTCTGCCTCCTCTCCCTCGCCCAGGTCTCCGGCCAGCAGAACGGCAAAGTCCGGCAAAAACCGGCGGCTGCCAAGAAAGGTAAGGGGCAGCGGCAGCTTTCCTGCCAGGAAGACTTGCAGGGAGGGCTTCGCGGGGGTTGCAATCAGCCCACTCGTTCGGGCATTTAACAGTGCTTTAGTGAAACTTCATGAAAAACACCTAAAAACCTAATAAAGTGGTTTCCTCCCACCCTCCTCCGTGGGAATGATTGTGTAGCTCTTCCTGTAAAACAGTGAGGGTATTGAAACAGTTTTCGTGGGTTCCTACCTTGAATAAATTTGTTGGGACAGCTTGGTCGGAATTTCAGAGGGAACTCATTTTCCGTGTTCCCTCTAAGGTTCATCCCAAGCTTTTCCGCTGCTAAACTCTCCCTTTGTATAACCTCCCACCCCTTCTCATGTATTTTTCAGAAGCAAGTAAGTGGCAGATGACAGACGATTTTGGAGACAAAAGCAGGCAGAAAACATAAAAATCCATTAAGTATCAACAAGCTTCTTCCTTTAAAACCACTGGCCTTGGGTGTATTTCACACCGGGCATGAGCTCTGACTACTCGGGCTTGACAGTATTGCACACACAAGGGTGCCTGGGTTTTCTATTCCCTAGTGGGTTTGTTTTTCGTTTTCGTCTCCTGTTTTCCTCCTGTCCCATCCTTTCTCCCTCTGACTCAATGCACATTAAGTACAGGAGAAGGCAGGTGAGGAAGCAGCGTGTGAGCCTGCCTGCCTCATGTGTCTGACTGCAGTCGCGTGGGCTTGGACTGCTTCTGGCAGGCACTTTCCTGCTTGGAGTGAAGTGGGGAGCAAGGAAGAAGCATCCCTGGAATTCACTTGGCCAGGCTCCTCTCTATGCTCACCCAGCGGCTGTTTTTGTCAGATTCCACCCTTGAGAATTTTTTGCCTTTTCTCCCATTAGATCTTTCTATGAATTCACAAACTTAGACACTTAACTCCACATCTTATTCTGCAGGACATGGGATAACAGAGAAAACAGTCTGTGACTGTTTTATAGAGCAAAAAATACCCTCTTGGGCTCATATAGGGCACATACATGCATTACACTCACTGGGGGTACCAGGAGAGAGACATTTCTTAGAGAAATCCTATTTTTTTCTAGGTGTCATTGCAACCGCTGTCTGTAATTGATTAGTGACAAGAAGGTGGGAGGAAAATCACCTTTTTGACAGGAAAATTTGGCTCTGATTTAAAATTTTTTCAGGGGGGTGTCCTGAATATCAAGCCATCTGGACCAGCTGGTGGCAGGTTTTACTCAGAATTTCTTTTCAATGGAGAGGTTTTATTTTCTGTGGAGAAAAGGGAAAAAACAGGAACTTGGCATTTTTGACCAGTCGCGTCCAGCCCCACAGGTGGTCAGCTGCCCTGCCTTTACTGGAAGCTTCCAATATTTCTTGATTATTATTTTCCAGATTTTTACGAATTCCAGGGGGTGGGAAGAGAGGGAGAAAAGCACTAAAAATCCCCTGTGAAGCTCCTCTTCGCCTCCAATCCCTCTCCACATCTAAGCCTGCCTGCCCAGCCACCACAGGGGCCAGGGCCAGCCGTTTCTCCTCTGAACAATGGCAGGGTGGCCCCATCCCGTCCTTATCCAGGCCTCTAGTACCCCCATCCTGGTTCCACCCCTGCACTTTGCCTGGGAGGGTCAGGCAGGGCAAAGCCGCTGGAGGGTTGGGGTATTTGGCTGGATTTATTTTTTGAATTTATACAGCCAAACCACAAATGTTAGAAAAGAAAGCACTGATTTGAGCCAAGCTTTTTATGTTTCTTTTTACTATTTTTTTTTTTTTTGCAATTATTGCTTACGTTTGGATCTGCTTCAGAATGAAAAATGATGCTATTTCAACATGAAAAAGCCAAACCACAGTATTTAGAAAAAGCTGAGACAGCACATGCACTTTGCCTGCTGTTGTGTTTTTCCCCCTCAAATAACTCCCCAGTTATTGTTCCAAATGCAGTAGCTCAGCAAACTCTCCCTGTGCCCCAATGTCTTGGGGTACAGATGGGATTTGCCCTTGTCTGGCAGCTCTGGAGGTCTCACCTGAAAAAATGCCCAGGGGGGCAAAGCACTGGCATCCCTGCCTGGGCAGCATTGACACCCCATGGCTTGGGGGTGCAGGCATCAGTCCCAGGGGGTCTCCCCTTGGTCACAGTCATCATGGAGTGCTGGGATCATGGAAGGGAGGAGCATCTTTGCAAAGTGCTCATATGTATTTCTAAGGTAACTGGAGACAGAAATCGGAGTCTGGATGCTTAAATCAGTGGGTAGGGACTAATTTGGGCTTCACTCCTAATGCCACCTACTGCCCAAGATTTCACTGGCTGCTCTTCCCTAAAAATGCCTGTGAATATTTACACTGCTGTAAATCCAGTGTGGGTGTGTTCAGTCTCCTCCTTTGATCCAAGGACAGACTGCAATATGGCACCTTACAGTTCCACTTCGTACATTTGGGCAAATGCCTGGTGTCAGAAGAAATACTGGTGGCCAGAGAGGTTTGATGACAGACATTGTGAACCAGAGCAATGCTCATTCCTCTGAGGGACAGAAAGGAGTTTGGATCTCCTTGGCAAAGCTAAGAAACCCATATATATCCAAATTTCATACAGGAATAGTTAAAACATTAAAATTAAGTACAGACGAATTTGTTTGTTATTCAGCATATAATTAGAATGGGCGAGAGTTCCCATTTTCAGCTTTAAATATATTTCTGGCCAGGCTTTCAAACCAGCAGACTATTGCGAGGCTCCTTTTGATCTTGCCTCTTCCCACTCTTAATCCTGCTGCTCACGGTCCTGCACAAGGACCCACTCCAACTCCCATGGCAGCATCAGCATCCCGTATGCTGGCTTCCGTCACAGAAAACCCAAACTGTAAACAGGCTTCATCCCAGGCTTCAAGAGGTAAGCCTTGAGGAAATGACAGCACCAAGACAGAACCCGTGGCAATAAAATAGCCAACACAATGTCTGTTGATGTAGCCATGGTCCTCACTTTATAGCTGAAGGGCGAGCTAACCAGTCCTGGTTCTCCATGGGACATCCTAGTGAATACACTGCTGTAGGAACATCTTGTGGCCCAGGATTTTGAAATGAGGCACTGAATAGGGACAGGGCTCTTGGATAGTTACCAAGGAGACATGTCACCTCTCCTGGCAGGAACCCTCACCTGCAAACCCAGTTGGAACACCGTGAGGAGCTGCTCCAGCAAGAGTCATTAGCAGTGTCCTGCCATGGGCTTTGGATGTTACTTAAACCTTAGAACATTTGTTCTGCTGCAAGACAGGCTTGCATGGAAAAAATTCCCCATGATTAATTAGCCATTTCCCACAAAGTGTTTTCATCAAAGGCAGCAAAATAATATCTAGTGCCTCAGTGTTAAGTGAATCCATTAAAGTTAATTGAGCAGTGAGTAAAGCAGCTTAATGCCCTCTTCCTGATGTGTCTGGCATTTCATACTGATGGCACCATGTAATCTTGGGTTGGTGGTTTTGGTCCGCATCCAAGCTGCTTCCCTACTTGACTGGCTTGGTGCCTCAGCTCCTTGGCCCTCAAGGAAGCCCCTCCTGCTGCATTCATGGGCAAGCTGTCCCCTTTCCTTTCACCCCATGAGAACTCCTAGATGCTTACAAATGCCTACAAATGTCCAGTCTCCCACCACCTTCAAGGTGTAAATGGTCTGTTTGCTCCTGCCAAGGAGAAATCCAAGTACTGGTTAAGAACTGGTTGGAGCCATTGCAGAAGCAACACACCTAGCAGGATGTAGGCTTTAGTAGCCAGCTGCACCCAGCTCCCCAGCCAAAGAGGCATCTCTGGACCGTGTTTGGGTGTGAGGAAAGTAGAGATGAGGCAGAGGCAGCTGTGATGGTCCAGAGAATGGTGTGTTTGGTGGGCAGAGGCTGGTGGCTGGTGGTACAGAGGCAGATCTGATGGAGGTACTGCAGCCCTTCTGGCTGCTTCCTGCTGAGCATCAGCCTGGGGAGCAAAATGCTTTCCTACCAATCCACCAATGACAGCAGACAAGAGGTGGGTGCAGCCAGGAGTGCATACAGAGAACGTCATGTTTTAGGGTGTTTAAGGGAAGCCAGGAGGGTGGGCTGTGAAGAGAGAGAGAGCATGTTTTTGAGGAATCGGAAAAAAATAAATCCTGTTCATCGTTAGCTTCAAGTTGCTCACAAAACACTCGTGTGTGAGAGGATTTCTGTTCAGGCAGGGCAGCATGAGGGGGTGTCCCCCTGTGTTTTGGGAACTCGACCCCCATGCAGCACCACCCCGGATGACTGCTCAACACAGGGGTGCCAGAGACAAGCCTGCACCTGGCAATGCTCATACATGTGACCTCCTCCCCAGCACTGCAGTGCAACCCAAAGGGTGCTGGAAGCCCCGTGGGGTGCACAGCCCCAAAACCTGAACTGGGAAAACAAGGTTGTTGTTTATAGTGGAACCAGGCTGGTGAGCAAACACTCGCCCTGATGGATGTGCAAGGGGACACAGGTGCTGACTTTGTAGATTCCTTTTGTTTATCCTTCTCTGAGGGCAAAGAAATATGGCATTTTGATGATAGGAACAGATTTGGTTGCCTCCCCTGGGATGCAACCAATATTTGTGCTCGCTCTTTGATTCCTCCAACAGATGGTGTGAGCCTCAAAATGATTGAAGACCTGAAGGCCATGATTGACAACATCTCTCAGGAGGTTGCTCTACTGAAGGAAAAGCAAGCACTCCAGACAGGTAAAGGGCTTGCTGAAGAACACATGGCTTTTGCCATGAGAGAGGAGCTGCTCATAAAGCAGCTGCAGTTGCTCTACATGTCCTGATGAGAGATGCCCGAGCACCCCACAGCAACAAGCCCATCATGGGGAGGGAGGCTGGGGGATCAAAGCAGAGTGTGAGTCTCTGCAATTCCTCTGGGCTGGTGAACCTCCTCAGGCAGTTAATGACAAGAGTTGTGCAGTGTGGGGGCCCCCTCTTTATGCTTCCCATTTGTACAGCTATGGATATTCCTGTGGTGCTGAGCCAGATGTTCATTTTCCTTTATGAGGTGGAGGGATGGGATTTGGATTAGTTTGTGCTTTAACCAAATGCAGCTTACTCTTTTGTGTGAACCCCAGCGAAATGGCAACCTGGTCTCTGATGTGTACCATGGTATTGCCCAGGGAACTGCACTGCAGGTCAGTCCTGCTTCATGCTGCATACATGGAAGACAGTCCCAAGATGTCCATCTTCCAGACATGCTCCATAGTTATCCTGTGCAAACTCCACCGCTGACATCAACAGGAGTAGGATTTGCAAAACATGAAGCAGAAATGAGATGAAAATGCAAATTAAGGAGAATTTTTTCCTTAAAAGAAAAGGAACACAAGCAAAATCAAGGCTTTAGTTTCAAGCTCACATTCATTGAAAAGTAATTGGTTTGGATATTAATGTGTGGCTCTGATTAGATATTGTTTGGCTACAGTACCCTGCACTCTCAAGGTTTAGAGCTTAAAGAAAAACAAAATAAATTGATATCCTTAACTCTAAAATCAGAGGCAAGTAGAAATTTCCTCTGAAGACCTCAAGCTATGCAAGCACAACGCTCCTGATCAAAGCTTATTAAAAAAGATTTTTTTTTTATCTTGCATAATTAAGACAATTTAATTGGCATGCAGGCTTTTTCCCAAAACACTCCAATACTCAGCAGCGGTTGTGACAAACCTTATTTCCAGCAAATTCATCAGAGAAAGAGTAGCATTGGCTGGGGAAGAACAAGGCCAGGGGAAGGGGCAGGAGGACCATGCTGTGCCTCTGCTCCAGAAACAGCAGAGCCTAGAAGGGTGGCAGGGGCACCCTGAAAATCCATTTCACCCAGTGGTTTGCAGAGGGAGAGGGCATGTCCTCATGACTGTGAGCTGCCCTGCATAGGAGGGAGAGGGGCCCTCGGAATCCCATGCTGCCGAGAGTCACTGTGCAGCCTAAGAAATTAGGTTTGCAGTCTGGCTGCTGGGATTGCTGCTGCTGTTTCTTTCTGGCCATCATTTTTAAACCAGATTCTCTTCCCGTCTTTTTATTCTGTTCACATGGTAACCTCTCAGTGTGCCTGAAAGGCACCAAAATTCACCTGAAATGCTTTCTGGCATTTTCGGAGACCAAGACATACCACGAGGCCAGTGAAAACTGCATCTCTCAGGGCGGCACGCTGAGCACGCCGCAGGGCGGGGAGGAGAACGATGCCCTCTACGACTACATGCGCAAGAGCATCGGCTCGGAGGCCGAGATCTGGCTGGGCCTCAACGACATGGCCGCGGAGGGCAAGTGGGTCGACATGACAGGCAGCCCCATCCGCTACAAGAACTGGGAGACTGAAATCACCGCCCAGCCCGACGGCGGCAAGCTGGAAAACTGTGCAGCTCTGTCGGGGACCGCCATCGGCAAGTGGTTCGACAAGAAGTGCCGAGAGCAGCTGCCCTACGTCTGCCAGTTCATGATCGTGTAGCGGCGGGGCGTCCCTCTGCCCACCCCGGCCGGGATGTGCCCTCTGGGCAGCAGGATTACGAAGCTGTAGCTGTGTGCACACATCCATGCGCATCCGCACGCCCGCACGCACAGGTTCCAGTAGAGTCTCCCTTTGCAAAGAGAGTCGCCGCGGCTCGCTGCCAGGTTGTAGAGCGCTAGAGCATTTCCTTCGGCCACATCCAGCCCTCTTCGCAGCTGCACTGCCCTTCCTAAGGCACGATTTGTAGATGTATTTTTTTTACGTAGGGAATTTGTTAGGACGGCTCAGTTGTTTTGGCAAAGAAGCGGTGCAGCAGTCCAGCCTGGCATCCAGCTGCCTCGGCTGCCCGGGGCTGTCACTCCGCAGTGTCCTTTCCCATTTTGCTGAGCTTTCTTGGGACACCAGTGTAGCCAGTTACTGCTTCCTTCTCTCGTGTTGCTTCCTCATAAGCCCTGGCAGCAATCTGTGGGAGCTCCTTGTTCCTCACAGTGTCCTGATTCAGCCTTGTAAGGATCAAGGTCCTGTCTCAATGGGCAGAGGGAGCTACTCCTGCTTTGCACTGAGAGATACAATTGGGCTTATTTGGCAGGGTACCAGCTGCTCAGGGGGTTGTCCAGCTAGTCAAGTTATGTTCATGAACAAATTGGCAAGTTACAGTCATGTTTGGTCCTTTTCTCACCAGCTAGAAGCCAGTTTCACTGACTTCAGTGGGAGAGCAAGACCCACTGCCAGATCCTTTGAAAAAAATCCCATCAGAAACTTTATTTGTGCTGCAGTATCAAGGGGGAAGCAGCGATGACTTGGAGCATAGTTAGTCGACCATATTATTGGAAATAAAAGATGCATGTAATACATAAATAACATAAATGTAATACTATTAGGGAATATGCTGCTATATAAAAATAACTAGGTATTGAAAATAAGCTCCAGGACAGCTCACTCCAGCAGCTTCAGGAGTGACCTGACCTGTTCATGTGATGGAAACCCAGATGAACTAGTCCAGTCTTTGCTGGTCCTTGGCAAACATAAATCTGCTGAGCACTGTTTGTGCCAATATAGTCATGCTCAGCTGAAGGTCTGACCTCAGTGATTTTTTACTGAGAAAAGATTTAAAGTAAAAAAAAGGAAATTAAATAAACAGCAATGGTGGGAAAGAAGTGCAGGTCACCCAGGCAGCTTAACAAAGCTTTGCTGGCTGTTGACTAAAAGGTATCAGTAGTTCTTTGCAGTCCAGTGCTTGGTAATAACCCCTCCAGTTTGGGTCACACACCCTGCACTTCCAGGTTGGAGGTGTCAAGACAGGATCCTGCCCAAGGGACAGGATTCCAGTTTTGATACTTTGTTTAAAAGCAGCATGGTGTTAGGTCTTCCAAGACATCAAGTCTGAGCCAAGCTGGAAATAGATACATACACATACATACACATACACACACACACACACACACACAAATGCAGTGTGCATGCTTCTGAGGTTGTCAGTATTGCCAAACTCCTCGCTGTTCAAATGGCTATAAAATAAAAATATCTATACAGCTTGCTGAAGGAATGGAGTTGTGTCAGTGTGATTGGAGTGCTTTCTTCTTCTTCTTCTTGTCTTTCTCAGAGCAGCTCCGGGGATCTGTCTGGAGGTTGGAGACAATAAAGGCAGAGGGGAAAAGCAGAAAGTGAGAGCCTCCCACCCTGTAATGCGCTTTATAGGATTCTCCTCCTCCTACCCTGTTATCGTCCCGGTCACATGCCATACACAGAATACAGGCAGAGAATCCTTTTATAAGAAAATAAGATTTACTTCCTCCCCTCCCCTTGCTAAAGGGGAATTTCATTCTGAATTACAAGCTAACCCATAAGGAAGGTCCTTCCCTCAGCCCTGTTTGGCAGCAGTAGTGGTGCTGGGGGAGGTGGCACCTCAGGTCCCAGAATGGAGTCAGTCCTTCTCAGGCTGCCTCCCGCCTCCTCCAAGTGCCTCTCCTTTGCCCACTTGAGGTGGGGATGACTTCTTCCTCCTCTGCCTCCTCCTCCTCCTCCTCTCCATCAACTCCAGTGTCCCATGTAGGAGAGAAGACCATCCATATAGAAGACAGTGCCTCACACCAGTCTGTGAAGTTTCAACATCCCACAGGACTGCATGTGAAATTAGGTCTCTTTTGCACAGCTCTTCAATGAGCTTTACTTTGGACCCTGTTCCTGACGTTTTCCAAGACTCTTTGCTGTAGGTCATGGTTACACCCTACAAGCCAGCTTGTCTCAATACAAATCCTCCAGTTCCTTTGGCAGATGTCCCCTCCATGTTTTGAGATACACATGAAGGCAAAGCAGCAATGCTGGAAGCGTTGCTGGCTTTAATCCTGACTGGTCATAAACTACAAGGTCTTAAAACACAAACGTGTGGTCAGACAAATAAACAGAGTGCTTTTATGGGAGCCCAGGAAGGAAAGAGGAACAGTGTGAAAGCCATGGACCCTGGCAATGCTGAGCTTCGGGGAAGTTGTGGGTGCTAGACCTGGACCTTCTTTGTGTGGAGTGTGGATGTGAAAAACAGCCATGGAGATGGATGCCAAAGGATATTCCCAGAGAGGGCATGAAGGAGTCAGTCTGTCAAATCTAAAAAATAACAAGTCGCTCTCAGCAGATTTCTTTCATCTCTCTTGCTTTCTCTTTTCACAAAGCTGAACTCCTGCCAGCATCATTCCTTATAGATATTTTGCTCTTCTGAAGCTGGGAGGAGCACAGGGAAGGATGGCTTTGCCCCTGGTGTACTTGTTGGATCCAGGATGACAAAACTGACCTTGTAGGTTCAGTGCTATATTTATAAGTTTGATATTATTCTGAAAATCTTCTTACTGTACATTATGAACTACAAATTTTCTTTGAAAAGATGAAGAGAAGGAATTTCTAGAAGATTCCTCATCCTTGCTTACCACAGCAGTGTTGTTTTTTTGTGTCCTACCCTGTGTTTCGTGGTCACAAGGAATGCCAGGATGGAGGGATTGAATGGGGGACTGTCCTGAGCACATGTGGTCCATCTGCTGGGGGCCAGGACAGGCATCTCTTTTAAACCCTTTGGCATTCAAGGCAGAGTGGAACATCTGCTGTCCACAAAGTGTGGTCTCAACCAAAGGCATGCAGACTAATGGTAAGAAACCTCAGCTCTTCCCCCAGGAAAAGGAAATGTGGAAGTGATCATGTCTGAACCCATGTATTGTGATGCCTGCAATCCGTAATGAACCTCATGTTATTAAAACTAGGAGATGTTGTATAAGACCTTGTGCCACTGATGGCACCGCTCAGCTGCTTGTGGCTCTGTAACACAGCAGAGGAAAGATGAAGCTGGAAATGTACATGTATTTATGCAAACAGAAGAATAAGTTACTGGGTGAGCCTACAGAAGGAGTTCCCCCAGCACTACACCATCCACAGCTGACTTCAGAGCTGTGCTAACACTGATTGCCCCCCCACCAATTCACCCTGGTGTGGAAGTTCAGGACCTGGTCCAGGTCTTTGCCTGAAAGTCCAGGAAAGGAACAAATGGTTCGGAGTGAAATGGTCAACCACAAAGCAGGTAATACCTTTCCAAAGTCTCCCTCTGCAGGAGGGCCAGAACAGCTCAGTATTCACACACCTCAGCAGCCAGGTTGCTTTTGGCTTCAGTCAGTGAAAGGGCTGGGTAGGTAAAGGTGGGTAAGAATTTGGGAATTGTGAGCCAAAAGCTTGTTTTGAGCTTCGAACACTTTTATGGGAGTTGGTAGCAATCCTAACAAGAAACCCAACCCCACGCCTTAGCTCCTTGTGCATGTCCACTCAGCCTGAGTGTTACTCAGACTGGATGAGAGAACTCCACATCGGCACCCTCTCCCTGTCATCCTTTGCAAGGAACAATCCTACAACACCTCTGCTCCTGCCTGACAAAGGGGGAACACACTTCCCACCTCTGTGGCTGTGGAATGAGCCCACTGATAGAATGAACTTCCAAAGGGAAGGACCTAGTCTGCCCATGAACCACTAAGTCTTGTGATTCCTGTAGGCTTTACTGTTTGCTCTGCTCATGTGTAAGCACTGAACCCCACTGTCACTCTCTCCTTTTATAAATAAAATACAAAGCTAAATTAAAGTTACATTTCTCTATCTCAGAAACCAGCGTAGACAGAAAGCACAGATCTGTGTGACTCAGCAAATAAGGCTAAGCCGAAACACCCCTGGGAGCATAAATATAAACCAGCTTGGGGGGTCACTAAACTAATGAAGAGCATAAAAATAAACTCCCTGGGGATAGAAGATAGAGAGGATATCAGGCTATTCTGTTCAAAACAACAACAAAAAAAAGATGGTTTATTGCTTTTATATATAGAAACACTTAGAGGGAGTCCAAAGGTAACAGTTGGAGACTGTTCCAAATTCAGCTGAAAACAAATCAACAACCACTTTAGCCTCACAACTGGCAGCCTCTCCACTCTGTCCTGTGCTGTGCAGACCGGTCAGTGTCTTCATCGCCTCCCTGTGACCTCCCTGTCCTGCTGTGCTGGAGCCTGGGGCCATCCGTGCTGGCAGCAGCCACAAGGCACCCCAGTGCCTGCAGCATCCCTCCAGGAAGGAAAGAAAAACCCAAGATGATGTGCTGCCAAGAGGTGAGGCCAGCTGCTGATCTCAGAACACGGCTGCTCTCACTTCAGCCCTGTTGGAAAGCCGGCCCTGAGCCTGAGTCAGAGAATGCAACATGCAAGCCACTTGCCAACCTGGCAATGGAGAACGTGCCTCAAGAAACTGTGTTTAGAAAACACTGTTTGGAAAGCACTGTAGCTTGTAAAAGAAAATGCAGGAGGGGAAATAAAACCTACAACCCCTGCTGCTTTGCAGAAACCCCCCACGGACAGCTTGGTTTCCCACTGCAGTCTCAGTAATTTCTATCACGCCCATTAACAAGGATCCCAAAAGTGAGGTCTCTGACATTCAATAGTTTACCCTGTTTCTGTGTTTCGCAGGAACAGTGAGACCACATCTCGAGTGCCAGGTCTGGTTTTGGGCTCCCCAGTACAGGAAGGACAAGGACCTAGTGAAGTGAGTGCAGGGAAGTAGAGGGGATTTGGGGAGCTGTTGCGTGAGGAGAGAGCGAGAGCTGAGACTGCCCAGCCTGGGGAAGAGAAGGCTCAGGGGATCTTATCTTAAATGCCTGATGGGGCAAGGCAGTGAAGACAGAGGCATGGGCACAAACTGAAATACAAGAAATTCTGCTTAAAGAGAAGAGAGTCCTTTTTCTCTGTGAGGGTAGTCAGACCTTGGCACAGGCTGCTGAGAGAGGCTATGGAGCCTCTACCCTTGGAGATACTCAAAACCTGACTGGACATGGCCCTGGCCAACGAGACCTTGCTCTGAGCAGGAGGTGTAATCCAGCAATCTCCAGAGGTCCCATCAGCTTCTGTACAAACACAGCCACTGAGCAAGGGATCCTACCTACAAAACTTATTCCTCTTCTACAGTCACAGGAGAAAAATAGGCATTTCAGGAGCAGACGGATGACCTCAGACACCTGTTGGATGAGCTGTCATGTAAAAGCCTTCCTACAGAAAAAGGTTAGCAAGAAAGCCAGTAAAATAATCCTTTGTGGGATGTGATTTCCACACCATAGTGCTGCCAGAGCTCTAGATACTAACTAGGTCTTGCAGCTCCGCCAAGTGTGATCAGAAGACAAGAGCTGAAACTTCATTTACTTATTCAACCAGAAGGAAACTGGAAACAAACTCCACAAAATCACCAAAAAGCAAATGAAGTATTTTTTTTAACATTCAATGTTCAATCCAAACACACAACTCAGGAGTGTGTAGATGAAGATATGAATCAGCTCAACCACAGTGACAGATGTGCTTTACTGTTAGAGCAGGTTACAGTCCAAGGGCAGCTTGAATTTCATCCAGATTCACGTGCAATGTGGACATTGCTCTGTCACTGGGAAGGCTTTGATCCAAAGCCCTTGAGTGCCAAACCATGTTGACGTGAGGATCCAAACCCCAGGAGATGGGCAGTGGCACAGGTCCCACCTGCCCGAGCACCAGCACAGAGGTGCTGCAACACACATTTATCGAGGTAGGCTCTCATGCTTTGTTCTATAACACACCAGAGCTGAAAATCAAACCCACAAGAGACACTAAACCAGCCAAATTTTAGGAAACACTCCAGAAATTGCACTGATTAAGCAGGGTTAAACAATTGCTTCCATTGAAGAGTGAGGACTTGGAAGGAGCTGTGTGGGTGGGGTGCTGTGTACCTACAGTGGGTGACTGACAAGTTTTATACACAGCCTGGAAACAGAACTTGCTTTCAAAAAAGAAGAACGACAATTAGTGGGGTTTCTTCCTAAATTAAAATGTGTGCACCAAAAAAGAATGCAAACACAGCAAGTAGTTGTAGTGTATTGCTGGAGAAAGGTAAACAATCCTGAGAGCACAGTACTAGGGAGAAAAATACCTTACAGATAAAACATAGAAAGCTTGAAACCAGCCAGAAATCATCGTTACTGAGAACTTTGCCTTCTTTTAAACATTCATAGGAATTGTTTGCCAGCCTACATGAGTAGCCTATTTTTAAACATGCTGAAACTACAGGCATAGGTAGTGTTCACAGCCAGATACCAAACCACCTCATGACTTTGATCAGGTGATAAATGCCCATTAAAAAAGTAGAGCAGACAGCCCTGAAGGCCAAACGGCAAAGCAAAATTCAGCCTTTTATTCATGTGCTAATGAGGGAGCTGGGATGACCCTGGAAGTCCCTAGAAAATCTTGGTCTTGAGTCTCAGGAACTGGCTGCATCAGGTGAGGCAGAGCTCACAGTAGTGATACTGCCTTGTGGTCACCATCCTCTCACCTTCCCTGCAGGGCCAACACCACCTTTCCTGCTCTCCTTGCCCTTTCCCAATGCCCTGAACTCACACTCCTTGGGGATTAAAGTTAATAGTTCCAGAGACAGGGACTTGAAGTTGCATTCAGTTTGGGTGTAGAAAAAGTGAGAGACATTATGGCTGTAAAGCTCTGGACCTTAAAATCAGGAAATTAAGATATCTCAGAATGAGGTGGAATCACCCCAAAAGGAAACATACAAGAAAAATCTCTACCCTCAGAAGAAGCACTAAGTCTCAGCCTAATGATTAAAATGAAAATTGGTATCTGAGCCTTCAGGAGTGAAGGGATTCATTATTCTCACCATCTTTTTTCTACTTTGAGGTGGCAGGAAGGGGAATGTCTCTCCTTTGTTTTGCTGCTCAGTGACAGAAAGCCACCAAGTCATGACCATTCCATCACCTAAAGCACAGTGTGAATTGGTGGAGATGTTTTTACTACAGTCAGCGTTAGTGAAGCAAGTACAGATTGGAGAAAGGTTAAAAAAGCATCTTGGAAAAAGGTTACTGGGAGAGATATGATTCATTGCATCATTCATGGACCTGGGTTATTGTTCTGCACCCTTCCACCTAATTTGGTGTCTAATTAGGTGTTACTTATACAAGAGGTCACTCATGTCAAGAGAAGCAGTACTTTCCAGACTAATTTGAGTTTTTCTTACATATATTAATGCTTTCCCAAGTACCTCTCCAGCTACTTGAGATATCAACTACTTCAAGTACTGCCACTTCATTCAGTGCTGAAGCAGCTTTGTGGCTGCTCTGTGGTGAAACCTGGGGACCTTGCTGTAGCAAACTTCACACAGCCGCCTTGCTGCATTCCAGGCAGGTTCAGGTGAGGCTAGAGTAAGAAATGTATTGTAGACAGAGGTTTACAAGTATTTCACACCAACATTGAGAGAACAGTCACCAAAAAAAATCAGTTTCTGGAGAGCTCTGTCTTGAACTTTGCTAATTGGGAGTGTGGGGAGAAAGGCAGGCAAGACATGAAAACACAACAGTAGGAAAAGAAAGGAGGGTGACGACAAAACTCCATCTTTCAATGCTGTTTGGAGCACCTTCGTTGATGCATGGTTCAACCTCCGGAGCCTGAGCTGTCTTAGGTCCAGAAGCATTACTTTCCCAGCCATAACCTGGGCACAGATTCCTTAAACATCCCCCACAAGCTGCACTGGGAAGCGGTCTTACAGAAATTCTTTCAACTCCTTTCAGCTGAAGTTGTATCTTGTCCTTTAACCCAGATGGGTGACCATAAAAACCTAAGGAGAAGATGAGAGAGTTTGACCTGCAGAACTGACCAGCCAAATATATAAAATGTCAGAATACACAGGTGTATACTCAATTGCCCATTTTCCTAAGATGCCTGACTAGCAAGGAAAAATGTTGTCTTGTGGGATACTAGACACATGCTTGAACCTATATGCCTTGCTGGGCTGGTTTAAGATACTTAGAAATTTGTTCTTCAATAACCCAAAAAGAAATTAGAGAGGAAGATTGAATTGCTTGCTGCCATTTTTTTAAAAATTGGTCTGAAAGATTAACCTATAAAATGTTCACCAAACAATCATACTAGAATATTTTATTAGGCCTTTGGTTACTTTTTAGGGTTTGCCTCTTGTTAAATAAATTTTCATTAACTTAAGGAAACTATGGGCAAACCTATTAACCATTTTATGAGCTTTTGAATGGGTAAAGCATTCAGCTGTGAAAGGAATTAACAAGTTTCTAAACAGGTTTGATTCGGCAGAAAGTAGAACAGTTTTAATTTACTATGCAAACGTGAAATCTATAAAGATTCAAGCTGTTGAGCTTTCATCTTACTAAAATGATAATTCTTTTACAAAAAGATTTATCACTGCATTTTTCTTTAAAGCCCTCATTTCTGAGCATATCAGGAGCAGGGACGTTTTTCCGAGTAGCCTAACTGATAGTTTCTGCCTCAGGAGAAGGTGCCAGTGGACTGTCCAGGTCTTCAAAGGAGAAAGCATCAGGCTGTCATGCCCCAAAGTGCATATGCAGAATTTAGTATGAGCAGAACTCTACTTAGCAGCTTAAACTGTAGAGCAATAGGGTTTTTTTTCCCTTTGTAGTTAACCCTGTATTACAAAACAACACCTCTGTGCATTTGTTCCTGGATTACTTTTTCCAGAAGCCAGCAATTAAATAAAAGTAGCATTTTGAGAGGAAAAACACACCACTAGTTTGCTTCTCCTTCATTTAAAAAAAACACATGCCACCTTTTAAATAAAAAGCATTTGCATTGATGAATTTGAAGCAGATGCTAAAACAATTTGGTTTAAGAGCCTGCAGTTCATACTCCTAAGACCAAGTGGTGAATCTCACTTAAGGACAGGTTCTTCTGTGCAGAAAACTAGATTTACACATGTAATTAATAGCTGCTTTTCCACCATTAATCTCATGTACAAAGGGAGGCGTGCATATGGGCTCTGTCTGCCATTTTTTAGCCCTTAAGGCAAAGACCAATATGGATATTTTTCCCATCATAGCAACTGGAAAATGTTACATCCCTTTCATGCAAACCCATTCCCAGAGCTCCTGAGCAAGAGGAACACCCAAGCCTGTCCCCATTTAATTTAAGGAGGTGAAAGGGAAGTGCCTCCTCACCTCTCTCCATATTTACCCAAACCAGCCCATCGAAGGATGCAGCCTGCAAAATAAACACCAACCAACAATGGCAAACAACAACTAAAATAAAAATAAAATTTTAAATAAATAAAATCAATTTAATAAAGTAATATTAAAGGAAACAAAATATTAAATACATACTATTTCATATTTAAAATAATTTCTTTTTTAAAGTTTATAAAAACTAAGAAATAAAGAAAAAGGAGAGCACATACTTTACATGAAACATTTAGTTGGTTCTAACTAATACTTTCTCAAATCAAATAATCCCCAGCTAGAAAAAAAATTAAATAGTTCTGTTGCAAAGATGACAGGATACTGCCAAAACATTTTCTCTCATTTTCTTCTGAGAAAGCACTTTCAGAAAGCAAGGTCATTTTTTCTAGCCTTATGTTTAAAAAAAGTGCTGTGTGCTGAGAGAGGGCTGCTCTGTTGGAGTATCTTTGACAGGATGCATCATGGCAGTCTTTCTACAGCTGTGAGTGACTGCAGCAGTTGTACCAGGATAAATGCACATATCTATTCACAAAATGCACTCAACAAATGGAGCAAGGAAAAAAGTTCCTTGGATCTTTGAAGATCCATCTTGCCCAGAAGCATAAAGCCTGGCTTGTGTGCAGCAGTGTAGCAATTCTTTAAGACAAGAAATGGATGCAGCCCAAACCACAACAAACACCTTTTATGTGTTAAGTGTTGCTAATTGAAACAATTTGCCATGCTTCATTTATGTCGAAGTAACTTCTGGCATGTTGTTTCAAAGTCCTTGTAAAAGGACTGTTCCTTCCTCCAGGCTGGATCAGTTCTCCACGCCACAACTCCTCAGTTTCAAAGATCACTAAGTTGGATGTAGAAAGCCATTTATACTCAAGAAATGTATCCTCCATTTTTTGTTTATGTTTTTGTTTCCAGCTTCAACGTTTTTAGGAAGGCAGATTTGCTCCCACCTTTGTGTATATCACAGTCTGCAGTTAGATGCTGGCTGGTGAAGATGTGCACATGGATCAGTGATATTTGGTGTTCTGCTCTCTCCTTGCTTGCCCAGAACATTCACAGACTTAAATGTATTCTCTGTCACACTCACAGGTATCCCAGGGTAGTTTCTTCAGAGTAACATAATTTTTTTTCCCTCCCTAGGGTCAAGGAGTTGAAGTCTCACTGTTAGCCTGTTAGGTGTCAACAATAAAAATTACTTTCTCAATTCTTACTGGTGCTCTATAAATTTTGCTGTAATGCAACAAAATAGTAACTTGCCTTTTGATCTGTCTGGAAATTTAACTAAGACTATTCACAAACATACATAAAAATAAAGAAATTACTGATTATTTTGATAGCTCAGGCTTGTCCAAACCTTACAAATTCAAGCCCAAGAAGCAAGAGGTATCTTTTCAGCTTTGCTGGTTTGGGCAACAAAACCCTGAGCTTCTCTTTGCTCTTCAAATGCAAATTACATTTGGGCCAGGAGTTCTGCAACTGCTGTCCTCCTATGGACCCCCACCTTTCAATTCTCGGCTAATTAAGAGTTAGAAATTTTCATTTTAGATAAAGATCATTACCAGGAAATTACTCCAGGATGGCACAATTGCAGTAAAGATACAAATAATAAGCACTTGCATTTACATTTGTAATAAGTGGCAGTTTTGGAGAGGGCCTAGAGACTGGATGATCCTTGCCATGTTTCCCATGCCTTATCTCATTAATTAAGCCTAGGACCCATCCCCAGCAATTACTGGGATCCTCAGTAGTAAAGGTTGCAAACACTATTTTCTACGTGCATTAAACTCGCCCCAAAATAAATAAATTAATTGATAATAAAAACCAAAAGAGCAATCAGTTTGTACTGATTCCATGAACTTATATTTAGAACAAAATGGGCTTCACATATTTTCATAAGCATCACTGCTGGGCTGAAGGACTGTTCATAAAATGTGCTATTATCCCTGAAAAGAAATTAATTTTGAATTCAATTGTATGTGTCAGTTGGGCATGAATAAATTACAAACATCTTGACCCTACTGAGAAGCTGCTGAACTGTTTATTTTTATAGGAAATCTACAAATATTTTACAACCCTTCTTCTCAATGATCTGAACACATGCATTTAAAAAGAATCATCAATAGCATACCACTGGCTATGCAAGAATAAGAACATGCACAGAGAGCAGTTTATTATCCCAGGAAACCAGGTTCCCTAGAAACCCCTTTCTATGGTGATGGCATAGCTACCAATAGGCAGACATCAAAATACTTCAGCCTGAGTTCACACACACACAGACACACACAAGAGATACATTAGTTACTCCAGTGGGCAGTAACATTATAATTTATTTATTAAAAAAAAATTAAGTCACAACTTTCTCTTAATGTAAAGCAAACTGAAATCTGTGCCTGAACTCTTTCTTTAAACATACCAAATAAGCACAGTGAAAGTCAACCTTAGACTGGAGACATCTGTAAACTAAGGTTTTATATGGCCACACGAAAAGCTGAATTAAAATTGAACACATAAAAAAGTGTCAGCAGTCAACAAGAATCATATTCTCAAGGATCAAGAGGTTGTGAACAAAAGCCCAACCTCCATTATGTTTTCTTCAGTTGGTTAGAAGGAACATGAACTAAAAATTTCATCCAAGGAACTGCAGAAATTGAGCTAGAGGGATGAGAAAGAAATTCAAGGCTTTTACAGACTTCTTATTACTTTTCAACAAAACAGAAGTGATGAACATTGACCAGAAAAATGCACAACTGGATTACTCTGATAAAAAACATTTTTTGGCAATTCAGTTACCTGAGGAAAACTGATACCAGTATTGCAGAAATCTTTCTAAGTTCTGAAATTACATCAAAATGATCCAGTACACTTTGAAATACGTGGTCCCAGTGAGTAGCCAGAGATCAAGGAATACACGTTTCTGTATTGAAAGTGATAAAAATGAGCAAGAAAATACCTGAAACAACTAAAAGGCACTTTTAGTTGGCATGTGTTTTGATATATGCTACGGAAAACTGTGTCAGGTATGACTTTTTACTGAATCTTCTGGTGGTCCAAGCAGTATAATGGTACACACTGTTAAATACAAACACTTGACCAAATAAATAGTGAGCACTGCCAGCATATTTAATACAGGAAGAGATCCGCATTTTTACTTAATGTAAACAGTAAGGTTTCTAATAAAGACAGTTTCATTTTAAATATTATTATATGTTTAACATTATTGCATGCAACACTTGTCTAAAAGTTTCATGTCACCTCTGTGTATCACTAGGCCAGAAACAGTCATGGTAAGGTATTTGGAGAGAAATTCTCCAGTCGTTGAGTCTAGTGCTGCACACAAAATTACAAACACCCTCAGTACACTGCACACCTGGACAAGACAGATGTTTGTATGTAAAAGGCAGCTTCATTCATATACCCACAAGGATCTGACCCTTGTGTTGTAAAAGGCAAAGAAACTGGGGGCATGCTAACTACAGCTCTTAAAATGAGACCTATTATTACCCTGATTTCAAGAGATGCTTTTCAGGGGCAGCTAGACAACTGAAGTGTTAAGTTCTGCCAGAAGTCAAGAACTGTCCCCACCCTCGTTAACAACGTGGTTGCTAAATTGAGATTGATACACAAAAAACTAATTAAAAACATCTAGGCTTTTCTTATGGGTTCATTCTTTGCATTTAAGGGACACCAGCTACTGGAAACAATTTTCTTCACCCTGTATTTTAAACCTCAGTAACAGGTGAAGTGAAAAGCACTAGTAAAAAGCTGAACAATCACATCGTTATTTCTTTATTGAATCCTTACTCTCACTTGAACCAAAAGTGCAAGGTATTAGTAAAATGTGAATGTCACAGGCACCTGAACACAAATTGGTTTAGACTTTTGAAACTGTTTTTGTAAAAGAGCAAAGAAAATAGTCTTTGGTGTAAGCTCACATGGTGCAATCCAAATATAACAACATCAGTCAAAAATCAGAGAAAACCCATAACTTATCAAGCTCAAGTGATCACACTGATTTACAGGCACAGAGCTCTTCTAGGCAGCATATTCAGTCTTTCACCACACTCAGGTAGCCACTGACATGCTAAACATGATAGATTTTCAAGCTGCAAGTGATGGAAAGGACAGTGTCCCCACCTTTGGTCAGATATTTGCAGATGGCTGAGATGTGCAACCTGGAGCTGCCTTGAGACAGTGACGTAGTCTGCACCTTCTAGGAGTCACCAACCAACACTCAGACAAATAATGGCTTGTAATGGCTTGTGAGAGGAGAAAATACTGGACAGAACACTCTCCCCACTATCACTAGCCACAGTTTTAAGCTGGTGGCTAGGAATTAACTTTCCTGATGCCTTTATAGTAAAAAGCAGAAGCATACTTCTGGCACCTGTTTCACAACCAGTCCTGGAGAGTCCTGACTGGTATTGAGTTGGCTAGGTGTTCACTTTAAAACTGAAAGCTATCAACAGCTGAAGTTAAAAAAAAAAAAAAAAGACAAAAAACAACTGAAAACACACACACAAAACCAAACAACATAAAAACATATTTAAAAATAATATTGTTCTTTGGTATGTTTTTCTCCTAGGCCACTGTCCTTACACCTGTGTTTCCACAGGAAACTGCTATGCCTGGCAAAAAATTACTCCACAAAACCATCCTGTTTCTTATTCTCCAGCAAGGGCATGCTTGTATCTCCCTTATCCTTTTCATTTGCATTTCCATCGTCCTTTGATTGTCCTGATTTCTGATGAGCAAACGTGTAAGTGTCTTGGTCTGTGTCCATCACGGGCGAAGGTTCCACCTCGGTGTTAGACGAGCGTTTAATGTCTTTTCTGAAGGAGAATGGAGGTGGAGAAGGTGGCAAGCTACCAATGGGTCCATCAAAAGGCCTGTACACATCAACTTCTGGAGCAACTGAGCCATTGGACTCCTTCAGCAAGTCTCCATAGACCACAGCATCATCAATAACTGCATAGACATGAGAATCATTGTTTTGCCTCCCTTTTCCAAATAAGCCTTTTCTTCCAGGCATCTGGGTATTCACATTAGCATTGTACACTCCCACCATGGGATTCTGGGTTTTCTTCTTCCTGTTAGAGTTGAAATTGTTAACAGGTCAAAAAACAACACGTCTGGTGTGTTGGAACTCAATGACAACAGCTTCTGTTCACTCATCCCAGCGACACAACGTCAGGCAGCCTACCCAGATTAAGGGCTTTACTACAATTTTAGGAAAAATAACTTTAGAAACTAGACATGCTTTTTTAACAGAGCAGAAAATAACTTCACGCTATTTGGCTATCCACTGCTGCTCTGCTGACCCTGAAGTTTGCAAGATTAATTCCACTGATCTCCCAAGCACTGGGGTCCTGGCTGTGCACTGTACTGAGTCCCACAACATCCACTGGCATTAGTAAGACCCAGAGACCATTAGATCCTCACAAAAACAAGGCTAAGTGTTACTGAAGACAAGATAGTGGGTCAAAATGAAAGTCAAATGAACCTTTCTTAGTTATGCTTTCCTGAGTGACTGTCCCTATACTGGAAAGAACAAAGGCTGAACTGAAGGCTTTTAAGCCTGTATTTGTGAAGACTTTCCTGTGTGGCAGGAAATGTGCCCTTAACTGCACTAGTCACCATATTGCAGAGATTCATTCCAGCTCTACAGCTTCAGGACCCAACCACCTTGACAGCACTGAGCATACATGTATCAGAGCCCAGGCTATCAGAGACTTTAGACTCTGCTCGTATGAGCAATGCCATGCACGTAAGCTTTTTACAACCCACTTCTCTCACCAAGGGCTCATCTCAGAGAAAAATGCTCCCACTTGATGTGCAAACTCCAGGAGCTGCTGGAGGCTGTGTCGATGAAAGAAAGCTCTTAGTGTATCTGTGTGAGTGCAGGGCTTGTTTGAGCAAAGACTTGAGTAGAGTCATATATGCACATTCATTAGGATTTCATGTGGCAGGGACTGCTGAGGAGATCCAACTACACCTGATTTACAGCCAAAAGCCTGCCCTTGAGGCCAAGGTAAGCACTGCTCTGCAGGTTGAAGTAATGTGACTGCTCTGTTCCTAAAGTCAGTCAATTTAGAGTAAAGAAGCATTCCTGGGAGTCACTACAGACCTCATACTTCAGACCCTGGTTCAAGAGATCTGTATCAACATGTGAAACAGAGGGCCCAGCAGCTCTCCCAAAAAGCCTTCCTGAACTGCTAAGTTACACATGCTGAATTATGAACTTACTTCTTCTTAACACAGCACACAGTGAGTCCAATGGCCATGAGAACTCCAGCGCCAGCCACCACAGCAAGTATGATTCCAAGGTCTGCAAATAGACAAGGAACAAGGACACTGAGCAGAAGAAAGAAGGTCCAGCTTTCTCCTGAAATCTGTCTGGGTTTGAACCCCTTCAAGAGCTGCTAAGCATAGCAGCTTCCTGCAGAGCAGGAGTTCCCAAACCATGCTTGTCACAGGGCAATGCAAGCCATTTCCAAGAGGCTGGAGGCCAAGCAACAACAAATTCCCACTTCTGGCAGTGGAGCACAACCAAATAAACCAACCAACCCACCCACTTCAAAGAATTTGATACAGCTCATGCACTCCTAAACTTACCCACAGCACCTCACACGTCTCTGGTTGACTAGGCAAGGAAGAGATGAAAGCACAGAAAGAAACAGAGAAGGACTCAAAAGAAGAAATAGTGATATTTCCACAGCTTCCCCTCAAAACCATCCTCTCCTCTGAAATACACAGGTTATGTTGACCTGGGGTTATCTAGGAGTCATAAAATTGATTAGGGAAGTCCATGCATGAGCAAAGAAAAATGCTTCATGCTTTAAAAGAAGTATACATTAAGAAATGGAAAAAAAAAGATCAAAAAATTAGAAAGTGCAAATGTGAAGCAAATTTACATAAGCAAAGCCTATCCTAAAAATGCCCCCTCATCTTTTTTAAAAAAACTGTTTATGTTTCAGGGAGATGAAAGAGAACAAGAATGCAGAATTTGCTGCTAGCAGTCAGGGCCCAATCTCCATTAAATGGTCAGACCTGTCCTAGGGAGGATTTCTTGCTCATGTGAACACTGAGACTAATTGAACTGCTAACATGAAGTGAGGACTACTTGGATGAATAAGTTTGCATAATCAAATCCCAAGCTGTTCTCCAGGTCTGTGACCCTGGAAGTGAAAAACATCACTTGATCTTATTAAACATTCTGCCTTTTATCTCCAATTAAAAAAGCTAAATTAAATTTTTTTAAAAAATGAAATCTAGTCTTACTACCCCCTTATCCCTGCAATTGCTTGTGCCAATGAAAGAAAAACACATCTCCCATCCCCCAAAAAACCATACCACATTAAAACCTCTCCTTCCTCCCCAGCTCCTAGAAGTACCCAGTTGAAACTCTTGGAAGTTTTTGAGGGACAGACTTTTTCAAAGGCAGGAATCTCACAAACCACCCATATCCAAGTAGGGCCATCATCCACTACTGTTACCCCAAGGGAAAGCATGGAAACAAGCAGAAAACAAACCACCATGACCTTACAGGACTCACCTATCTGCTTGTCAGCAAAAGTCACCCAGAACTGCAAGGTCAGCTGTGTCTTATCCACAGGTTTACAGTTGGAGACGTTGAGCCAGAAGTTGTGATGCATGTCCCGGGGCTGGGGCAGGAGCTCATCCTCGCGGCGCACGGTCTCCTCTGCTCCCGGAGCCTCCTCCTTTATGTTGACGTAGGCATGGCCTGTCTCACAGGCAATGCCCATGCGGTCCTTGGAGAACCCCAGGCGGGCAGTTTGCTTGCCGGGCACAATGATGAACCAGGATATGGAAACATAAGGAGGTAAACCATAACGCCAGTTGGGAGTCTGCAAGTAAACTTTAGCTTTTGGGTTTGGACTCACAGTGAACGTACACTCATCTGCAGCAAAGGGAAAGAAGAAAAGAGAACTTAGACTGATAATTATCGTCCTTTCCCACATCAGTGTTATCACAATAAACACAGACATACGTGCAGAATTTCCCACAATCAACTATCCACTACTTGGAATACAAAGCTCCTTCTCTCTTGCCAAAATAAACCACATCACTGGTTCAGATAAAGACTGATTCTAGAGTCTAGTCCTAGAGCCACTGCTAAAGAATTGAACTCTTAATTTCTGTTTATCCATACGTGCTTTAATAAGCCTATTGAGAGATCCTATCACTGTACAAGAAAGTAGTAAAAAACCCACTACCTTACCTTTAATATGTGGCACAAAAGACATTTTCAGATCCTGAGGGATAGACTCATTGATGAATCCTTTACCAAATGTTTTTAAGGATATGGTGATATTATTCCTCAACTGAATCTTTTCAATAGATCCACCAGGACAGAATACACCAACATTGAGCTCTGTCTCTGGGGTGGCACTAACAATACTGTAACTGTAGCTCGTGTTGCACCACTGCTCTGGGACGCGTTGCTGAAGTTTCAAGGACGGAGATGTAATTTCTATGTTGATCAGATCGGTAGCCAAAAGCTTCCAAATAAACTTATGCAGTTGAATTGGCAATCGGGTAATAGCCTTGGGCACTGAAAGGGAATAGATCTTCCTCTGACACCAACGAATATCCATGCAGCCTGCAAAAACAAAATCCCAAGGTTGGGTATTTCTTACAGAGGAAATACCTGGGCACATGCAGAGTACTGTCAGGTTTGCATTACAGATCCAGATAAGCATCTACCTAAGAAAATATCCATTCTTAGTAACCTTTACCCAACTGTGTATTGTTTGCATTTAAAGAGCTTTATTTTACAGGTGCAGGACACCAAAGAAACAAACAAGAAACATATTCAAAGTCCCTGACTCAAGATATACCTGCTGACTGGGATGCTGTTGCAGACTAGCCAAGGTACGGATACTTTAAATCTCTCTTCTACCCTTCATTGAAAGCTTTTGGGAAAGTCCTACATCAAGGGGACCCACAAGCAGCACAAGGTGCACTCCTGATGGCAACCTTGGTCCTGCATTTTCATGGTCACGTTTATGGCTCTCTGGCTCTATTTCCATAATTTACAATGAGAAGATTCTTAGGTGACTTCTATCTCTTCCCTTCTAGGAACAGCTACGTGGTTTCTGTTCTTAAAGATGATGTAGAATGATGTACTGAACAAGGTCACCTCCAGATTCCCAGCACCCATCTCCCAGCTGGTCAACACCTGGTTTCCAACCTCAATCCATTTTAAGCCAAAGTGAGGGAGAAGGTTTGGCTGACCCCTGGGGAAAACAGCATGAAGCTACTTCTCTAATACCTATGCCTTTTTCAGCCGTGATCCTCAGCTGGGATAGGTCCTTGCACAGAAACGAGATCCTGTAGACAGCACCAGAGGCTAAAGTCAAGGCACGGTCGCAGGTGCGAGGATCCTTGCAGATCAGGCATATGGGCTCAGACATGAGGGGGATCTGCCTGGGCCACCCTTCCAAGTGTATTGTCACAGTCAGGTTCTTCTCCTTGCTCAGGTCGACCACATGGGTGACATCTGCAATGAAAAACACCCCAGAACAATTACAGGCAAGAAGCACAGTGTGAAGCAGAACTTTCTTTGCCTCTTCTCATCTCATTATATGAGCAGCTATTATAGCAAATACTTGGAACATCTGGAAATAGAAAATAGAAGGAAAGAGAAAAAATTGCAAGTGTAGTTCATAAAGATTGACTGCCATGTGGAAAGATAGATTTTGGATCCGCACAAGATCCTGGTGCTGTTAATAAGGCACCTCTCCCTGATGTCAAAGAAAGCAAGCTGGTCTAGTAAAGGTGTCCCTGCCCATGGCAGAGCAGTTTGGAACTGGATGATCTTTAAGGTTCTTTCCAACCCAAACCATTCAATGACTCTACAGAGGACAGGGGGGGAAAAGCAGTGTACCTATATACACACATATACACACATACACACTCTATTACTACTCTTCATTTTCTGGTTTTAGCTTTAGCTACAGACCTCAAGGTCCTACACAAAAGGTGAATAAAGTAGCTTTCTCCTGTGCAGGAAATCAGGCACACAAAAAGGCAAGTGGTCAAATGGAATTATCCAAGTCACTGGCACAACAAAGCATATAACCTAGGACTCCTACCACAAGGTTATCATTTTTCAGAATGTTTTTTCCTTCAGCAGCTAAACACAGGAAGAGTTAGATCAAGAAGTTATTGTGACTGGAAAGAGCTATGTTTTCTTCTTATTTAATGACAAACACCACAGACAGCTGCAGAATACCTAAATGTTTAGGAAGCTTTGAGAATATGCAGATACCAATGCATTTTTAATAAGAGCAATGTTGCAGATGGCAACCTGAGGGCTGAATTTGAATCTTTGATGGAACTTATATAACTACAAAATCAATCATGAAATTCTATAAAATCCCTAGAGAAACCACTGTTGTCTCTTAAATCCAAATGGTTTATTACTTGCATTTCATTCACAGAATGACAACCTGTTTTTAATTTTTTTAGGTGATTATCGTCTTGTCTACTGGCCATAAATATATTAAAATTCTCTTTGCTTTCCGAAGTAGAAGGGAGATAAAGCTGATTAACTGAATATAATGTTTTCATTCTGTCTAGCTTCCAAGATGAAGCACACAATAAATGTAAGCAAATGCAATTTTGTTAACAACAATTCTGTGAGGATTTGCTGCTCATAAACAGAGCCAGGCTAGACAGACAAAGAATTGTAACTGTGAGATGCTACAGATCCTTTCTAGATATGTGACTTCAGGGCACAAGCCATTCAAACCTTATTCTTTCTAACATTACTTAGAAAGCCTCTAAGTAGCTCCTGACACAGTGGCAGTCAAGTGTGGACTTTCCTCCACCTGCTGAGCTTTCCTCTTTCCTGACTTTCCTCTTCTGCAGTGAGTGCACCTTGATTATTAACCTCCACCTTGAACTGAGGTCAGAGCTGCGAAGGTAGAGGCTAAATCACTAACTCCATGCCTCATTACCTAGGCAGGCCTTTTATTTCTGTTTCTAGAGAAATGCTCTGGTATTACAAGTCATTGTGCTAAACCAATTTGAATTTTGGGCTAGAAAACAAAACAAAACAACATTTTTTTCTCAGTGTAGAGAAAGAAATGTGAAGAACATCCAGATATGTAGGGGATATTATCAGTGGAATATCTTACTGACAGCTTTTGTGTTTAATGTGATTTCTTCACACTTGTCGATGTTCAGCCTTCTCTAGGAAGCAAAACAAAACTCAAAGAAAGGAAGAAAATATGCATATTGATGCCACTAGTAATACAGAGACAATTTTACATCTCTCATTTCACCAGTTAATGCCACAGATCATGCTACCTACTGTGACAGTGGGTTCCACCTTGTTAAGTACAACTGTCCACGTAGGGAGCAGAAAACTGGACTCACATTTTAAAAATGATCTTTAAAATGTTGAGTCTTATGTCTGAAAGCAAAACACTTAAAGGCATTTTTCAATTACATGATTCAGGTGCTGGAAAGGCAAAGGAGTCTCCATTTATAAGTCACGGTGTAAAAAATACAACAGCACTTAATACTCCATTGCAAATTGCAAATTTCAGCATCGCTGCTCGCCTTGCTGTACTGGCGGTCAGTGGTAGGGCAGTAAAACAGGCCTCAACGTTGCCTGGCAACCTCCTTAAACTCATACAGAGACCAAAGTTCAGTGAAAATAACACAAAAGAGTATTTCTCTCTCTTGTGCTCAGTCCAGATATCTGTGAGCAAAAGCAAGAAAAGGGGCAGGCAGGTACTTACTCTCATCAACCTGCGGGGGCTGAACGACGACTTGGAAGAGCAGGCGAAGGATGCCTGGGTTCTGGGCATCCTGATCACAGCCCTGCAGGGACATGTTGAAACTGCCAGCAATATTGGCAGGCTGGCTGTCGCTCAGCTTGAACACCTCCGGGTTGCTGGGGGAGCCCGGGATGTAGTACTCCACCCTCTCCTCCTTCCTCTCGCAGTTGGAGAGGCTGTAGTTGTGGAAGAACACGCTAGCTCTCATGTTGGAAGGAATCACAAACTGCCACGTCATGAGCTCGTCCTCTGGAAAGCCCAACGGGTAGTTAGGGGACATCAGGGTGATTGAAGACTCCCCCTTCAAAGTGGATTCAATAATGCATAACCCTAAAACAGGGAGGGAACCGCAACATTAAAAACAAGTTCCGGTTACTGAAGAAGCACTGGCATATCCAGCACCCCAGAAGCAGAGTCTTTTCATTGTGACAGTGAGATCACCCACTCCAACTACAGGTTGGTTATTACAGGTTAGGTTATTAAAAAATGCTCAGACTAAAACACTGAGTTGATTCTTTTGTCTTCAATTACAGAAGAGATAAGGAATATATTAATACTGCATTTTCAGTTTAGCAGGTTAGTCTTTCAAGCACATGGACAGACAAGCCTTTATTATTGGGAAAGGCGAGATCCTAATTCCTACACCTGGCTTTGCAAGAGCAAACACGCAACCTGATAACTGCTTCTGCTTCACTGGGTTTTGGGAAACAAAAGAGACAAGCTTTTATAGGAGCATGTAGCTTGCTTTACAAAAACCTCCCAAGTCTAACAAAAGCACACCAGCAGAGAGCCTCAAATAGGCATAATAAAATACAAATGTGAACTGTGCAGACTGTTTAAGACACTTTATCCTCGGATGACTCTTGGCAGTGTGAAGCTGGGTACAGAGAGATTATGGTCCCACTCTAGGACTCCAGTGATGATGTGCAGCTGTGAGGAGTGCCAGGAATTACAAAGCACTCATGTTCCAGCAGCTTGAACCTGGACCAGGTTTCTTTTATAACTGATAACAACAACACTAGAATTCAAGTACAGAGCAAGATTTGTCATGAGATCACAAAGTAACCCACCAACTGCTGTATAGTATTCCAGGTATTTTAAGAAGATTATTACACAACAGTTTATGCTACTGTGCAGGTTGAAACAGATAAATGTATTTAAGCAGCCTCACGTGCCTCCCAGGCACTGCTTCACCTTTTCCCACACTCCCCTCTTGAAGAGAGGCATTGGTTTGAGGCTAGAGAAGTTAAAGAAGCTTTTTTTAAAAATAAACAAGCCCAAATACACACTCCAACTAGCAAAAAACTCTCTGGCTCATTCTAATTATACTACCTAGTCTCATCTACCTGAAAGTACACTAAAACAAGAAAGCAAATACATTGAAGTTTTAGGAAGTTTAAAGACATTTAAAATTATTAGTGTGCACCAAAACCAGCCAACAGAACAGTTTTCATATTTAACAACTGACCAAACGAGGATATTTTGACTCCAGAAAATCATACAACACTAGTTTCCAGAAAAGATGAAGTGGACGGGAGTTAGGAATAGCAGCACCAAAACTGGAAGGTTAACTGTGAAGAAAGGTTGAAATAAATTCTGCTGCAGTCTGCAGGAGGCAGTTGCACTCCTCCATACTCACGTTTTATGGAAGCCCTGTTGGCTATGTTGAAGCCTGAGGTGGTGAGAAGTGAGTGCCAAGGGAGGTGCAGGGACATGACAACTCCTCCCAGCAACTTGACGCGAGACACGGAGCCATTCCTGCAGAAGGTGCCAATGTTGACCGTGGCCTCATCAATACAGCTGTTGATGTTGTAGCTAATGGAGTCTGGGCATGTCTCTCCTGGTTCAATCTGTCTTAGCCACGGGGTAGAAAATTTTAGTTCAAGTCCAGCTTTTGTACTCGCCTTCACATCCCAGATGTAAGTCCTGTTAAGGTGAGGTAGCCCTGGTGGGTAAAGATGAACATCTCCAAAGGGACATGGGCCTGAAACACAGTCTAAATGCAGAGAAAGAAGAGCTGTGATATACTCTGGAAAGCATGCCATTAAATGGGGAGATTGATACTTCCCCTTCCTTGCTATTATCACAATTTCTATGTTGCACTTAAGTTTTCTTCTACGTGCACTAAAAGACACTCCTGTAACGTGGTCACAGGTTGTCTCCAAACAGGACTCCCAGCCCATGGAATAGACAGGATAAACCTGCTTTAGTCAGGCTGACTAACAGAAGGGATTCATTGTCTCTAGTATTCCGCCTTGTTTGCTGAAGAATTTAGAAGGTATTTAGTGAATAGGGTAGAGTCTGAATGGGCAAAAAGGAGAAATGCAGTGTCAAGAGAGCTGGAAATCACAGGTCTAGAGAATCCATTTTATTCCATCTCCCCCAGAGAGTTCCTGGCAAATCATTCATCATTAAATTTCTTACTGCTTGCCATGAACTGTATTTTTGTTCCCTTGATGCTCTGAAGAACAACAACAACTGCCACTGCAGCATTCCAGGGGGAACCCAGAAAACCTTTATCTGAAAAATCCAAACAACTGATTGACACTTAAAATAAGTATACTTTAATCCACGTCTAGGCTTCAGCTTAAAAGAGGAATTATCACAAGCGTGTCTTGCAAATATATGTGACATAGTGAGCGTTACTATCTGCATGAACCATATGAATAAAATTCCAAAACATGAAGAGAATTATCCTTGAACATCACCCCAAAAATAATGAAGATGTTATTAAAGACTGAATGCTCAATGAAGTTTGGGATCTAGTTGAGAAGTAGCATGTGTTCATGCCATTAAAGAGTACATACACCAGGGATAACATTCAAAGCAGAAGAAGCTTTAGTTACACTTCTGAATTTACAGTTTCTTGACTTCAATAACATTCATTAAATATAAAGAAACATGTGCAGATCTTCAATGTTTCTATTGTCCTTATAGACACAATCAAGCTGTTAATCAAATACATAATATATTATTATAAGTGTTCAGAGGCTTTTGACAGGAACAAAAAGATTCTTTGATGGGTTTATAACTTGTGGGAAAAGGAAAGGCAGCATGCAATTGACACAACAAGCTGCCATCTAGCTGTTTCCAACACAGCCAACATTAATTCTACCAGCTGCAATACAGACTTCTTTAGCTTGCATAGTAGTAGCAGTAATTCGAGGTTATTTATCAGTGCTCAAAGATTTCTTCTTACCTAAGATTATGGTAGATATCTTAATACAGTAGCAGGGAAAAAAACATGTGGTTTTACCAGAGGAAAATTACCACTGGGGACAAATTAAAAATCTGTATCTTACCAATATTTTTCTGAATTTCCATGATGAAATACTTCTCTGGAGTCTTACAGGTGAAGGTAAAAGTCACATTCTCCCCAGGCTTTATCTTGAGGTCAGACCTGAAGACATTTTTAATGCTAATTTGACAGCTCTGTGGAACACTAGGTCTCAGTTTAATCATAACTGTGGTGTTGTCCACTTTATGAAGAGAGATTGTAAAGGAAGCTAAGAAAGAAAAAAATATACAGAATAGAGGTGTTTTGTTATTAGCACGTATGAATAACACCAAGCTCTCCCCACAGCCCCACAGATGCCACGGTGTCCAAGGAAATATTAGCATCCACATTCTCAGGAGCCTCTGGTGTTGTACCAACAGAAAATGCCTCCTCTCTTCCAGAAGACAACATAAAAATATGCTTGCAGCATATGCCCAGGAGAGGTATACAGGGAATTTGTGCAGAATTAGTTCTGCTCCAGTTTACCCTCACCAGTGTTATTTATTTCACATTTAAAAAGCAGCTCAGCTATTCCTTTCAAATTTTTGTTCTCCTGATTTTTGTTTTCAGTGTGTTATCACACAGCCTGCCTAATTTCTAAAGGCACCCATCAAGTCACAACTCAACTCAGGAAGTTTATTCAGCAGCCAAACAAAAAAACGAGCTACAACTTTAATCACAGACAATTGTAACAGGTGAATCTCTGGGTATAGCTCAACAATTACTGCAGGCCAGATGAGGCATTCCAGCAATATCAAAAGCATATACCAACAGATATTTTTACGTCATGGGCCTCTCCCACCCTCCCCACCTCCTTCCCTGAAGGTACAGGATGCCTGTGCAGTGTCCCTCACCAGCACAGAAGGCATCCATGAAACAGACTGTGTGTGCTTGGACACCCCCTCTCCATCTCTGACACAACCACCATTGATTCACAGCTTTTGGGAAATACTTCACAGATATCAGCCTATCCTCAAGTACTGCCAGATGCAGGAGCAGCTCTCACAGGAAGTACTGAAGCCACTGAATAAACTGCTGGTTGAATACTATTTTATGGAAAAAAAAAAAAAAAAAAACACCTTTGTGAATAAATGGTTTATCAAAAAAAGACTCAAACCTGACTGTCTTCTAAAAATATACAAACAATATAAGACACCAGGGAGCACTGACTGGACATTCAATATGACTTATTATTAACTTCAGTTGGATGCTTAGCAAATATTGAGCCCAGCCCTGGTCAAGTTTGAAGAAATAAGTCAAGTTTGCAATGAAGTCAACCATATCCCAGCCCCAGGTGAAAATCTGAGAAAGGTCAGTCAGTAAGTTTTTTGCTGCTTGTTTTCACTGTTCTCCCTTCTTATTTCAGTGTATGGAAGATAGAATCACAGTGTCTACAGCACTTGTGCTTTCCACATATATGAAAAAAAAAAATCATGCATATAAAAAATAGTAAGAGATCTAGAAGTAAAGGTACCTGAAGTTTGGTTCAAAAACATTTCTTCCTTGAGTGGAACATCACACAGGGCTGCACGACAAAGCTCTGCCCATATGCCAGCCTGTGAATCCTCTCACTCATTAACCTCAATGAAGAAAGATTTACACTGGAAAACCCAGCACAGTGGCGCCCTGAGGAGGACCCTGAAGCCATTCCAATTACCAGGCAGCATGTCAGGAAGGTGTAGGAAAACAGCTGGCTCACACACACCTGCAGGATGTCCCAGGCTCTGTCCAACTGCTCAGCATCCCTCAAGCACCAGTCTGCTCCATGTCAGCTGCTGCTGGTGCAGCAGGGGCTCCCCTCTGGGGTTGTGGGGAGTGGGAACACCCCACACCATGGGAACCCTTGATCAGCAGACCCCTCTAATGGCACACGAGCGCACCAGAGACCCTCAACAAACATACCCACCCAGCTCAAAACTTCAGTCATCACAGCTGCTGAAAGCAGATTATTGCATTAGTGACTCAATTTCACACAAAAACCATCTGTTCTATTGAAGAGAGGCTTAAAAACCTCCTAATTTTTACAGGAATCTCATGGTTTTGCAGGGCCAGACTTTCACTGCAATGCTGTGCAAAAGCCCTGGGGACTGAGCAGTCAGCATGGTCCGTCCTTGCCACAGGAAACACTGCAGCTCCAGGTTTGCCAACACCAGGCATCAAAAATCCCACTCCTAGGGGATTAGGGAAGAATGGAGTACTCAAAAGACATAGCCCATCATGTGTTCATCTGAATTTTGTTGGTCTTAAGCCTTTTTGCAGCCTTTCTAGCTTTTCTACACAATCTCTGAGTCAGTAGACCTAGCAAGTCCTTGAAACTGTCTTACCTATTTGCCTCCGGGATCAAAGGTTTTAAATGAAAATCTCAAACACCACAAGGCTTGCCAAATTGCAGCACATATTTTTAACCACAAGTTTACTAACCCTCTAATACCATTAATGAGTACCTGGTCACTGAGTAACTTTCCTACAGCTTTTAAGTGCTGGGACAGTTCTCTGACCTGAGAGCCTACACTGAATTCTCCTGCTTCTTCCAATGGCTGACACACTTTAACTCAATGTTTCTGCCTTAGAAATGTTTCTGCAGAGGATTTCAATATGGATTTTTCTGAAAAAATAAAAAAGATTATGGTGTAGCCTGTACAATGACCTTCCAAGCACACAGGGGATAGTTGCAGGGGCAATGTCCATGGGGTGGGGAAGAGAGCAACGCCAAGCAAGCAGTCAGTGCTGCTCTTCCTCATTCTTCAGGAGGAAGCAGTCTCCAGAAGAGAAAGTGAAACAACTACTTCCAACCTAGACCACAGTTTTATTTCCCATACCACTGGATTATTTTTGGGTTCTCTTGCGGTCTTTATTTATAACACTAAGTGCACAAAATACCTTTGACCACGATGGTCATAATTTTTCCGATGTTCAAGTCATCCAGATATGAAGCGTTAACAGCATAAACCAAACAATAACTATGGACAAAAGAGACTTCTTTCTTGCACAAGGTAATTGTCATACTCGTAAGTTTAAAAGTACTACTGCGAAGTCTGTTCCTAACTCTCTGGTCAAATAGTTACCACTGCTCCTTTCCCAATCCCTGGGACAGCTTAGCCACCTGGCAGGACAGGGACCAGGACCACCAACAGCCAGCACTCCTGCACCACATGCTGGCACATGGCTCTAATTTTCAGTCACAAGGATTAAGTTTAAGCATAGCCTTAAGCACGTGACTAGTTTTAAATCAAAACAAATACACACCCTGAGCTGAAACCAAGGAACAGAAATTTTCAGCATTTTGGAATAAGCAAAGCATTCCTACAAGGGTCAAAACAAAGCATCATCTTCCCCAGCCCTTGAAAGACCAAAATTCTGTTGCCTGGGCTTTTTTTCCTTCCTTCCCCCTCCTCTTGCTGACTTCATTAACATGTAATCATTCTTCATTCGATCTCTCTGCAAGAATATCAAATATTTGTCAGCTCAATATACTTTTCCAGCATAGATTTGTCCCATTCCTCAGCTTTCCTAAATAGGACCTGCCCAAAATCACAGAAATGTTTTCAACGATCAATGTATCATCACAGCAGTAAGCAATAAGGATGCAGATCTATACAAAATCAGGCCAGCAAAGTTTCCTGCTAGAAGCCCACGTGAGAACAGACACCTTTAGTGCATAAACAAACACCTTGCACAGATGAAAATTCACAGATAATAATTTTGGCCAAGAAATAAGAGCGTGGTGCTGTAATGCCAGCTGCTACGGATGTGCTAAGCTACATTAGACTATCAAATCTAATGGGAAAAGCAGAAAAAAAGAATCACACAGGAAGTATATCCAGTGATCCCAAAGCCACTAAAAATAAGTGAACGAATGGCTAAAACTCCCCAAACTACAGCCACAAATGAGCAACACAATAGAGAGACTGTAGCACCTTTATTGGAGAGCTTTTATAAAGATGAGTGAGCCTACCCATGACTCACACTAATCTGTCTTTGTCTATGACTACCACTGCATGCTTTTTTATTAGGATTACCAGTAATTGGACACATTTCTTGAAAAGAAGCAATTTCCACGCCTTATTGCTGCTGCACAGGGATGACACACAGGATATCCAAACCAAAAAGAGGAAGTACTGCCAAGCTGGATCTCATGTTTGTCTACACAACAACGAAATCGCTCAGCTAGATGCTCGAGGTAAAGCCTGCAGTCCTGAACTGGTTCACAGCTGATGCAGGCATCTGATCTCACCCTATTCTTTTTTCTTCTAAGCAATTACAGTTTTGCGGCCTCCCTTGCATATTTCATCAACTGCCCTAATCTCAATCTGCACCCTCCCTTTCACAGCTGGATTTTTCTACTGCTCATCCTCATTTCAGAATTTGCCTTCATGAGAGTTGTCTCATCACACCAGCCCTCTGTCACTAGAGTAATGCCCCTCTCTGCACAAACACAGCTTTTGTCTCAACAGTATGATATTTCCAAACATCTGTGCTACTGCTCAGAGCTCTTCCACTGGGGTTAGAAACAAACTGCATAGTGTAAAACAAGTTCGATTACTTCAGAGAGTTGAGCCTAAATTTACTTACTCTGTTTGCATCTGACAATCTCATAGCCATTTTAATATGTATATATAAATGTCAAAAGGATATTTTTCCTGTACAAGAGTGGGTGAAATGCAGAAGACGGCTGGCGAGTAGTCAGGGCAGTGGCAGTCAGAGAGTGTGTATGTATGCACATGCAAAGGACTTGGCAGAACAGCAATTTTTATGGCTATGTAAAGTGCCTTGCTACACAAAGCAGGAGCTAGAACAGAGTCCAACCAGTTTAGGCTTGACAGCTGCATTTTATTGCAGTAATTTACCCATAAGGATCTATGGACTGTTTCTCGTTACTTGACTGAATGGATTAAAACAATTCAAAAAGCCCCAGACAGACCAAGAAAACAAAACGCACAGCAAAACCCCAGATGCTAATTTATACCAGAATTATGTACAAAAACTGTTGGTTTGCTCATCCTGGTTAAATCAGGGGCTTGCTCCATGACAGCCATTTTTACCCAAAGCCTGGGATGGGGCTGACTCAGACCCCATTCACGAGCTGGAGGAGCTGAGCTGCTGCGCAAGACGAGTAGCAGCAACACTCGCTCCTGTTAGGAAATACCTGTATCCAAACCCCCGTTCTGCCCCAGGGCGATCTGAACCCACACAACCAGCACACCTCTCCAGAGAACAGGCTCCTTCCCTGCAGTGTGTCGTGCCATCAGCTCGGGACAAAGACAGCACAGGGATGCTGTTTGCCTCTACAGCTTGGCAAGCTCTCCCGGAGGCTCACTGCCTCTTCAGGGCCCTCGCAGAGATGCTGACCTGCAGGCACACAACTCACAAACCTGCTGAGGTTATTCCACTCCACATAATCTGCTGCAAGAGTCAGGGCAAGAGGGTGGGAAGCAAGGGGTACAACACAGTAACTCAGTGCAGTGGTGCACCACCTCCAACACAATTTCACTGCACAGTTTGCTCAAATGGGCCAAAAACACATCAAAAAGTATTCAAAAGAGTAAACATCTTCCTGCTTTGCCAACTCAGTCGTTTTGTACCTGTTTTATTAACAGCTTCTTTGACAATTTGAGTCCAACTCTCCAGTTCAGCTGCAGCACCCAATTGCCCAAGCATCATTCAATCCTCCAGTCTAACCTGCAATGTAATCCAGGTGACTTCACATTCTTCAGGCCCTTAGCAAAGCTAGTCAGGGACCCACACACTGTTTGGACTCCTTTCACCTCCTGAACAATGCTGTCAGCAGCAAAAAGGGGATCACAAGCACCATCACAAACTGCAGCCAACCCTTCTTGCTGCAAGCTTCTGAAATCCTGCTTGACTTTATATACCAAGCAGGTTTTCTGTTTACATTTAAACATTTTCTACATTACATTATTATCTCCTCATATTTGGACCTGTCTTCCATCACCACATTTGTTTGGGATACGCGGTCCATATTTTGTGAGAGGATTGCTTTAAGGGAATCACACGGAAAATTACAGTGATAAAATCTGCAAAGCTTGTAAACTCTTACAGATAGATGCTGCCAATTGCTATTATGCAGTGGTAACCACGCCTCAGGAGAGGGCACCCGGAGGAGAATACCCATTCCTCAGCCATCACAGTACTGCCCCCTAATCTTCACTGAATGTTTAAACTGATAGCCAGGATGGGATGCAAAGCAGGCGGGATGTCACACATTTCTCTCCTCATCAGGGAGGAAGGGCAGACACTTCTGGCATAGTAATGTTACAAGCCATTCCAGCACAATTCAGCAGAGAAGATCTGTCAGCACCCCAGGCCAACAAGGTTGCTCACTCAAAAGTCGTCATTCATTAATTTGTAATGCCTAAGAGGAATAAAGGTACCTTCAGATTTAAAATAACTGGGGAAAAAAACGCCCGAACAACTATATATTTCTGTGCTTCAACCCCTTTATCTAGAACCTTTTTGGAAGATAATTAAGACACTCATATAACTCGTGTAAAAGATTTTTTAAAAGAAGTTTTTTCACAAGCGGGAAAAAGACAGTTTTGACTCTGAGCTGCCTTTTCTTAATTATTATTTTACAGATATGAAGTGTCATTGCTTCTGTAGAGGTGAGATGGAGAGCTCAGCAAACATTGTCTATGAGCTGACCACCACCTCACATACAATGTACAAAATGTTCCACACGTGGGTCTGCACAGCTTGACGAGAAAATGTCACACTGGCTCGAGGAACACTGACACCACACAGGTCCCTGCAGGAGCCTAGCTTCATCAAAGGGGTGTTTGCTTGCATAGTTTTTATCCCTACCTTGATTTAAGCCAGCAAGAGGACAACATCTCAGAGCATGTCTGAGCAGCTCTTCTTGGCTGTGGTTAACAAAGGTGTAAAAGCACATTTTGCAATCAGGGATCCCTCCCATGCCAAACATCCTGCAGTCAGCTCTTAGTCTCTCACTTCTGAGGAACTCCAGATCATCCCTTTCCACTCCTCAAAGCTGGCTTTCTCCTTACGCCAATGTTTCACAGCTGGAGACTCAGAAAAGCCAAAGCCAACTCCAAAATGCCGGCATTATTGTACCTCCCAAAAGAAGAGTTTGATCCAACATCAGGTAACCACTCTCACTTTGTTCCCCAAGAAATCAAAAGGCACAGCTCAAAGCAGGCTGCCTCGTGGCACCCTTGCGGAGGGCTGCTAAAAGGTGTCCAATAGAACAGGCAAAGTAGAGACCTTGTCCACTGAACAGGAGATAGAATAAAAAAATAATCACTTTTTCCCACAGTAATGGCAGCCCGGGCACTCACAGGCAGACTAGATCTTACTAACATATGTGAAATGCATATCTGCTAGACACTATGGCACAAGTCTTCAGCTGAAGGTCTTCCAGGAGGTCCCATCAATACTATTCACACCAGGCAGGCTCAGCTGCAGGCAGCAAACCCTCACCTCCGTCACCAGCCAATACAGAAACTCAGCATGTTGCTTTGACATAAAAGCCAGCAGCCCACAATTTACTAAGCCCAGCCCAGCCCACGTCCTTTCCTTCACACCCTGGTGGCACAAGCAGCTGTGAAGCAAGAAGAAACTGTATGGTAACATCTGCAAGAGATTTGAGAAGTTCATGAATCAAGGGATGGTGACCCGGCTCTATTGGCTGAATCCTACTATGAGAGCACCAAAAGTCAGCAGCTGCTCTTCAGGAACTGGTTAATGGTTCGGTTCCAACAAGCCAAGCCGTGCTGCAGTGGGTGTGTTGTCCCCTCCAGAGCCGAGGTTTGACACAGACAACTGAGCAGCATTGGTGAGTTGGATGCTGTCCCAGAAACTGCTGGAAGTGCTTTGTTAAGGCAACATCTTCAGTCCTTCCCCGCATTGGGCAAAGGTTTATAAATGACAGAAATTATTAAATTTCTGTAGAATTGTGTAGATTTAAAAAAATATTTTAACAGAAGCTGACGAGAGTAGCCCAAAAAACAGTTAATTTAGATCACAACTGGCATCCAAGGCCATTTTCCCCATATCCTCTAGCCTAACACATGCTTTGCTGCAGCTGAGTCTTTCTAGGAGCTCTTGCGAGGACACCAAGACCAGAAAACATCCAAAGGGAGAGCTCCAAGAAGCACCCAGAAGAAAGCAGAAGGACCTTACTGCTGTAAGAGAACTACTGGTCAGCTCAGCCCAGAGGCACAGCTCACCCATGGCAGTGGTGAGCAGCCCCAGCTTCCCACACAGCCCTGGGAATAACCCAGCACCACCACTGATCCCACCCTGGCCACCACACAAAGGGGTACAACTCCACCCACATTCCCTGCTCTTCTCTACTGTTCGTCTCTCACTGCCCAGGACCTGAAGAAGGTCATGTTTTGCCATCAGCAATTACAAAAAGCAAATCAGAATGTGATCAATGCAGAGAACTGGTAAAGAAAAAAAGGAGCTACTCAGCNACTGCTGGAAGTGCTTTGTTAAGGTGACATCTTCAGTCTTTCCCCCCATTGGGCAAAGGTTTATAAATAACAGAAATTATTAAAGGAGCTACTCAGGCATCTACACTAATCTGTGAACATGCCATGCCCCTTTCACCCACCCATGGCTTTAGTCAACACAGGTAAAGCCAAAAGCATCTTGACTTTGCTCTCAGCCCAGGATGGTTCCTCATGTTATTTAAAATTTGAAATATTTCTGGAATGCACTAAGTGCAGAGTCGTTCAGCCTCTGCCTAAGACTGAGGGTTTGGCAGCTATGGATCACATAGCTTTTCATTTAACATATGCCTGTATAAATATCAATTAAGCTGGGTGATAAGGGCTACGGTAATAAACTGAGCCCCAGCAACATTTATTTGTGAAAATACTGCAGCTGCTATTACATATTTCAAGAGGTCAGATTATTTTTCAGTAATTTTTCTCCTACTATTTTTCTATTCCAACATTATTTATAGATAAGTCATATAAACAATTAACAAGCCTGAGTACAACTGACCCAAATGATATCTGATATCAGGCAGGAGAAAGGTTCTTCCCTTATTTCATAAACCAAGCCCTGATTTTTATCTAAAAACTCATTGCAGTATAGCAGGACAACACACAGAATTGTAATAAAAATGAGATGAGGGCAACCTTCTAGCTAACAAAATTTCCTCCATGTCACAGGTCCATGGTGGTACTCTGGACAGGAGATTGAGCAGCCTCCAATATTCTCACCTTGTTTCTCCCTTGACTAGTCCTTTGCCTCGAGCCAGTGCCAAAAAATAATCCTTTTCAGCATGTTTTCCCCTAATCATTGTTTGGCTGAGGAGCCACCGCATCAAATGACAACCCCAGGCACAAAAAAGACGCCAGCCACCTAAGGAGCCAGGCTCAGGAACTGCTCATCACATCCCGTTTCTTCTCTCCTGGGCCACTTTGTAGCTAATTTGTTGGTGTTTCCAGCTTTACTTCTGAGTCAACCCAGGACCAAAAGGACAGCTCTTAGATAAACTTCTTTCACACAACTCCAGAGATCACAACCTTACCGAGGATCTGTGGAGGGGGGACTCAAACTGGTGGTAATTTGTGCTGCTGTGGACAATAACGTCAGCTCAGTGTATCAATCCTCAAATGTTTTCATGTTCCCACCTCCTCACGTACACACTCAGGCTTTCACACTACTTCTACATCCCTTCAGACTTACAGATGAAAAAAAACCACACACAGAGGGGCTCACCTCTTAAAAACAAATATCTCAAACACACAAAGTTCTGGAACTGTGGGGAAAAAAAAAGGGTATTTTCTGGTGGAGAATTTAAGGTAGTAGTTCCAGAACTGAGACACACTATAAATAATTTACTATAAACACATTAGTTTCTAGAGAGTAAAAAGTTACCACTCCAGAGTGATAATGGCATGAGGCAAGCAAAAAAAATTTCAACACATGTACGTTGGTTGTAGTCTTAAAAGGAGAGGTCTCAATCGAATGAGCAAATGGTGATTCAGAATGGAAATAATCCAGTTTCCACTGACTTTCAAAGGAGAACAAACAGGGCAGTTATTTATATTCTGTAAGAGCAGCAGAAAGATCCTGCTAACAGCTTGGGGGTTTTTATTTTATTAAATGAAGCAGCTTTACATGTTAAGACTGACGTGTGACTCAAATCAGTTAGTTGCCAAGAAAAAGATAACTGGAAGGTAGAGCAAGAATCAACATGGCACTATCTCTAAATTCACTTATTATAGCAATGACATTTTAAAGACAAAGCCCAGAATACATATGCAGATTTTATCACATTTATAAGGATACTTTAAACCTGAAACGTTTGTTTATGTTTCATAGACAGCATAAAACACCTCTACATCTCTGATTAACTTCATTATTAGTGCCTCAAGGAAACACATTTTTAGTTGGAAAACACGTTTTCAAAGGTCAGATAAGCAATACTCTGTTCACACTCCCACGTCTGTGCACAGCTATCACACCAAATACTTCTTTCTGTAGTTTTCCAGCTATAAGTTAGAACCAATCGTTCATTTGATAATTTACTTTATGCATTAAGTTGAATCTCAAGAAAACCCACAAGCTCCTCTGAGGACAATGTGAGCAGCCACGCTTGACCTACACCTTCCTACAGGAACACTGGTGTAGTTCAGAATGGACTGGGAAAGGGTGGAGGGAGAGGGTGAGAGGAGAGAGAACTTCATCAAGGATGCTAAGAGACAGCTTTAGAGACAGCACACCAAAATTTGTAGCCATCCCACCGGAGCATCGCCACTCCCCAAAAGGCACGTGTGCCTCAAACACACCCCATGTGCACACCCAGCCTAAATCCAGCCTTGTGAAAGGGAGGAAGCTGCAACCAAGGAAAGGGAGGCAGCCAAAACACAGCAACAGCAGAGCCAGTACCAACATCAGCACCAGGGCAACAAGAACTCCTTAAAAATTACAAACTACATAGGAGTGCAGAGGAAAATCTTAACCTGAGCTGTCTTAGGCTTTCAGGACAAACCTTTGCTCAGGGAAATGTTTCAACAGTCTTGGTTGTGCAATAACAACAGCAGCTCCCACTGGAAGGAAGGACACACCAGATCTCACCTGGTGCCAACCTGGGAAGGCACCATTCCCCTCTCCAGTCCCACTCACACCATCACAACCTTCAGCCTGCCAACCCACGCTGTCAGTGTAGCTGAGACTGAGCCACCTCTTTCTGGGGGGACTAGGGGTTCACAAAGAGGAGGAAGGCACCACGTTAGAGAGTTTGAGAGGATGACAGAGGACCTGGCACACAGGAGTGGTGGTGCTTGTGCAGGAGATAGCGCAGCAGGCAGAAGTGTGCAGTTGGAAAGGAAGGGACTGGAGGAGGTAGTGGAGGGAGCCACCATCAGTGGCAGCAAACCACTGGGTCTATCAGTGGCGTTTTGTGCAACTTCACTGTTACTAACTTTGCTTTAAAGAGCAAGTTCAGGATTTGCCAAAGAGCAAGGCCAGAGGCTGAAGAGCTCTCTCTCCACGGTTCCTCTACATTAAGCTAAGATCCTTGAAAGTCTACCTCCTCTGTTTCTAGTGCTGACCCATCTAAGGTTTTAAGCTTTTGTTTACTCTGAAAACAAAACACAGTTAACCACTTTTTCCTTTGAAGAGACTTAGAGAGGCAAATTGCTGTTATTCACTCAACTGAGGCAATACAATACATGCAAATATTTTATTTAAAAGACTACACGGCTTGAAACTCAAACCTCAGGGCTACCCAGTTTCACAGGAAACATTTAGGTGTATTTAGGTGTATTGTTTATAATAGTAATGGCCTGAGCCCCACTTCAGTAGAAGTGTAGTTAAAGGTAAGAGAAATATTAAAAAGGCAAATATTAAAGGTAAGAGAAATATTAAAAAGGCACAAATTTCACATCAGATTCTTTGGGTAATTCACAGTCACTGCAAATAACTTACCAGTTATTTTACACATAAGGACTCATACTTCAAGAGCCTTTAACAGGACTACTGATAGCAGTAAAACAGCCTGTTTAGACTTGAGGATGGGCATTTTTTGCAACCAAGCAGCTTTGGAAATTGAGGAAAACACCACATACTGTTCCCTGTGTTCACAGCTGGAATTCTTTTGGGGTCGCAGACAGGGTTAGATACAAGGGATTGCAACAAGCATCCAGAGATTTCAAGAGATGCAGAGCTGGTAGCGAGCATTAAACCATCTGACTCAGATGGGCAGATAAACCATTCCATTCCCCTGCATCCACAGTTCACCCATGTCTCTATATAAATATTATCATTCTCTTTGCTGAAAAGCTCAGGCAACTGCACGACATCACGCAGAACACAGTCCTAGGAGCTTCTGCTCTTTACAGAGAATTCAGCTGCCCCTCTGGCTTCCAGGGAAAAGAACTTTGTGAAGTTACTTGCATAATCAGTAGTCCACCAAACGAGGATGTAAAGATAAATTTGATCTTGTTAGCATTTTCAAAGTGAAAGAAAGGGAAGCATTCGGACGAGAAGCGCTGAAACTGAAATATCCCACTGCACGAACTTTACGGATGCGATTCTATCCCATCCCCATGACCACCCTTGCCCCTTTTAAATAACTAATAGTTATTAAATCAGCACATGGGGATAAAGGGAGAGTCACCAGTCTCTCGCCTACAGTGCCGCCAACTAAAGCGAGTCCGGGCTCAGCCGCACCCCGGGCGGCTCCCCCCGGCCCGGGCAGCCCCTCGGGAGCGCTGGGGAGGGGACGGGCAGCGGAGCCCAGGCTGGGGGTGATGGGGAACCGCGCCGGGGGTAGGGGGAACCGCGCCGGGGGTGGGGGAGCCGGCCCGTCCCTATCCCTATCCCTGTCCCTACCTTCCCGCGGGAAGAGCTGCGCCGATGCGGCCAGGAGCGCGGCCAGGAGCGCGACCAGCGCCCGGCCCGCCGCCATCTCCCCGCATGGGCCGGGCGCCGAGGCGGGCGCGGGTCCCCTCCGGCACCGCCGCCGCCGCTTCCTGCTCCACCTCGCACCTGGAGCGCCGGGCCGGGCAGGGCAGGTGAAATCCCTCCCCTTCCTCCCGGGCGGCGGGGCTGGCTCGTCCCCGCCCGGGCGCTGCCTCCGGTCCCGGCGGGGTGGAGCCGGCTTGGCGGGGCGCCGGAGGTGCGGGTCCTTGTCAGAGAGGTGTTGTTCCTGCCCAGGTCCTTGTCGGAGAGGTGTTATTCCAGCCCTAAACGCTTTTCCCTGCCCATTCCCGGCATCATTAACACTTACCGAAAGGGGTTTGAGTTGCTGGTCAGCAAGCTCCCCTCTCCCCCGCGGTGGGTGCCCGGCGTGTTACCGGGTAAAGGACCCCTTGCTGCCAAAGCATCTCCGAGCTTCCATGCTTAGAGGTAACTTAACGTTGGGGACACACTTCTTGTAGGGCTTGTAGCCTAAGACAAGGGGTAATGGTTTTAAACCACTAGGGCAGATTCAGACTAGATCTGAGGAAGAAATGTTTTGTGATGAGAGTGGTGAAGCACTGGCAGAGGTTGCCCAGGGAAGTGGTGGATGCCCCATCCCTGTGAACATTCACGGACAGCTTGGACAAGGCTCGGAGCAAGCTGATCTCTTTGACGATGTCACTGATCATTGCAAGGAGTATGGATAGATGGCCTTTAAAGGTCCCTTCCAATCCAAACCATTCTATGTTTGGAAGTGCCACATTTCAGACAGAAAGAGGTTCCTCCCAGCGAACAGTGGTTTGTATCCTGCTTGTTAAATATTTGGGGACTTTGCAAGGGAAAATTCTGAGCAGAAACCATCATGACATAGCCCGAAGTAAATGTTTGCCCAATGACTAAATACCTTACTAACATCAGACAGCTCATCTTCTAGTAATCCCATTGCTTTGGAGCATTTGTTTCTTTGGCAATATCATTACAAAACCCCAGTACATTTATACCAGCCCACAGCAGCACCTGGCTGTTGTAGGAATATATGGGAATGTACAGAGGAATATTCATGTTCAAAGAATGAGAAAAGTCCTAGTAAGATCATAAATTCACAGCCTGTTACAGAACTGAGACTCAGATTTGGAGGCGACTCTTCACTCTTGCTGATTTCAGCTGGCAGTGAGGATACTCAGCTCTCCTGGGAGATCTCTACACCTCTTTTATAAATTAATCTATTCTTCAGTGATCTTCTGCGTAGTACGGCTTTTTACTCATCTTAACAAAGAATATGCAATTAAAAAATATATATATTTAGGAAAAAATCGGTCTTTAGAAAAGGATAGTGTTAATAAGAAAGTAATTAAGTGGTTATATGACTGCAGACAGATAAATGGATAGGAGTTTTACAGTTACATGAGGAGAAATAGAAAGATTCTGAGGGCTCAAATCATTAATTTAAGGAAACTAAACTTCATTAATTTAAGGAAATGGGGGAGGTCTAGAGTTTTTATTTTCTTCTACTAGAGAAATAGAAAAGCATGTAGTTTTTGTTAATTGTGTCTTCTCAGATTTCACATCTTCATAAAGTTCAGTACTTTCCCACTAAAAGTAATTCTTATCTCAGCTTTATATTACCTTACAGTTCCTCTTTTTTTTTTTTCCTAAAAATATCTAAACATGGAAAAAGCTTAGACTTCCTGAGAAGTTAGATTTCCTAAAATGGATGTGTGTTTATGTCCATTACAAATCTTAATACTGCTCTGTCATTTGTAATTCTGATGCACAAGACCAGAAATCTCCCACTGTCTGGCTGCTCTTATGTTGTCCTCAGTTTTCCCAGTGGCCTGCCAGAATTTCCGAACAAGAACATCACCATCTAATCCCTTTGTAAACTCTGTAAACATTTGCTGGCCAGGCTAACATCACCTCTGTGAGACAGATAAGTTCAGTTCCCTCTGATTTGGGGCAGATGTGCTGAAGACAGTCTGCACAATTTTCCTGGTGTCGTAAGAGAATATGTGCTCCTCCTCCGTAGGGTCCAGAGGGCTGCATATCATGGACTGGCCACATATGAGAGTCACTTCCTAGAAGATTTGGACATCTGCTGTTACATAAATAGTGTAGATAGCTGGATTAAGATAGTTAAAATACTCGGCATGGGAAAGCATTCAGAAACAACCACCTCAAGTTGAAAAACATTGGCTGTCTATACATATAATTTTATGGGGGAAAAATCACCAACACAAAGTGAAAGCATTTTCCATTGGCTTCATTAAGGCTTGAACAGCTAATGTGCTTCCTTACAGTGGCAGCAATCCTGGTGGCTGTTGCTGATCGGGGACAGTGAAGGAGTCAGCCTACCTCACACATTTTCTCTAGGCATGCCAGGATGCTATAGCAGAGTCTCGGGGGGTTGCAGAACTGGTTACAGGTTGTTCCATGTGTGTAGCAAGTTGACCCTGGCTGAATGCTAGATGCCCAAAGCCACTCCGTCAGCTGGGCAGGGGAGGGAAAACAGAATGTAAAACAAAACAGATTTGACTTGGGGAAATTAATTTTGTTTATTTCCAATCAAATCAGAGTAGGATTATGACAAATAGACCTGAATCTTAAAAAAACACCTTCCCCCATCCCTCCCTCCTTCCCAGGCTCTACTCCATTCCCACTTTTCTCTACCTTCTTTCCTGGTGAGTGGTGCAGGGGGATGAGGAGTTGGGGTTGGAGTTCAACTCATCACATGTTGTCTCTGCTGCTCCTTCTCATCATGCTCTTCCCCTGCTCCAGCATGGGATCCCTGCCATACCAGATAGTTTTCCATAAACTTCTCCAACATGAGTCCCTCCCATGGGCTGCATTTCTTCATGAAGTGCCCCATCACAGGTCCCTTCCATGAGCTGCAGCCCCCAGGAATATCCTGTTCCAGTGTGGGTCCCCGCAGGGTTACAAGTCCTGCCAGCAAACTGGCATGGGCTCTTCTCTCCATGGGTCCACAGATCCTGCCAGGAGCCTGCCCCAGCATGGGCTTCCTGCAGGGATCTCCTTCAGCCACATCCCTCTGCTCCAGAGTGGGTCCCTCCACGGCTTCCAGGTGGATCTCTGCCCCACCAGGGACCTCCATGGGCTGCAGGGGCACAGCTGCTCCAGCAAGGTCTGCACCAGGGGCTGCAGGGGAATCTCTGCTCTGGTGCCTGGAGGTCCTGCTGCCCCTCCTTCTGCACTGACCTTGGTGTCTGCAGGGTTGTTTCTGTCACGTGTTCTCACTGCTCTCCCGTGCTGCTGTTCTGCAGGTTGTTTTCCTTTTCCCCTTTTTATATATTATCCCAGAGGTGCTACTGCTGTCACTGAAGGACTCAGCCTTGGCCAGTGGTGGGTCAGTGTTGGAACTGGCTGGCATTGCCTTCTCACAACTTCTCAGAGAAGCCACCCCTGCTACCAAGCCCTTGCCAGACAAATCCAACACCTCTACCCCAAAACTTACCCCTGACCCTCAGAGTACAGTTCAAATGGAGGTGCATCTTCCTATGTGATGATATCTGAGCATCTAGGAGGTAAGAAAGCATGGTCTGAAGGTGAATGCCATTAAATAGGTACCCAGCTAAAATCAGACTTTTCCCCTCTGCAGAAAGTGAGGACCGCATGTGAAGAGCTGTCACTCTAGTGACAAGAGTTGATCTGCTAAGCATAAAAGAAACTTAATCTGCTTTTCTATGACCTTAATTGCCTCACCTTTGTTTTAAAGATGAAAAAAGAAGAAAAATTTGAAGAGTAAGAGACTCTTTTCCTTTTGTGTATCTTTTAACCAAACTTTCATTTGAAATAGCTATCAGCTTTCACTTCAGTGTACTTTTTTGAGAAGGTAAACAGTCTTGTGATCCTGTCAATTTGTCCACATATCTATTTTGGCTGTTGCAACTGATGAACAATTCCTTAAGTCTTTCTTTTTATTGAATACAAATAATTTCTTTTTAATTGTTCCATCCTGATTTTTTTTGTTGCTTAAGACATTTCTGGATTTCGTTTCTTTTTGGTTATGCCCATATATTGGTAGTGATGGAAAGGATCTTGATTTTTAGTCCTAATGTAGGCTAAATGTGAAAGTGTTTGTAGCAAACCTACCCTCTCAGGCGGGAGGTGGGCAAGAGCAGCACGTATCATTTTACATTCTTCCTCCCTGCTCTACAGTCATTTCCCAGAAAAGAAGAAGAGTCAGCTGGGTCGGATTTGGGGGCCAGACTTACTGGATTAGCTTGACGTGGTGTGCAAGTCTATGGATTGAAGCTCCCACGGGTTGAAAAATAATTGCATCTGCAGTCAGTGTGCGCCCACACACAATGAAAGCTCCATCAAGAACGTCTAATTTGGCTTTCACCTCTCATTAGCCTAATGCATAGTGCCCTGGTCCAGCTGGAAACGGTGTAGAAAATCATACAGTTTAATCCTTGTTAACATTATTTGTCGTTTTTATGGTATTCTTCTCTAAGTCTTGAGGTGTGTTGTAGCAGCCATTCCATGTGGGCCATGTACTGTGTTTCAGTGGTGAGTTTGCTGACTGTCTGACCCCAGTAATGCTGACACACTTCTGAGGAAAGGCTGGGATTAATCATCATGGACATGTGAATTTCACAAGGGAATCCAGGGAAGAGGGAAAAATGGGATAAATGAGAAAAAAACATGTATGTGCTGGTTACTCAAAAACATTCCTATTATTTTTTTATGGGAAATATACCTTTCTTTTGAGTATGGGAATCATATCCTTTGCCTGGAAATGCCCTACAAATTTCACATAGCAAGTTGCAAGAAAACACTGAAGTGCTATAGAGGGAAGCACATGAATTCTGAACTATACTGGTTTTGAGGAGCAAACCTCCCACTTCAGCTTCTTTATCCCCTCATCCAGTGTGTGTAACAGCTAAATAAACACCTCAAAGACTGAGACAGTGTTGTCCCTACCAATTGTTGGCAGTAAGAGATTCTGCTCCCTAGTTTTTTTCACCTAGAAAGAAATCATTAAAGTAATAATCATAAAAGCACGTGGGCATAGACTGTTATGGTCAGCCTGGGGAAAATTCTGATGAGAAAATATCCAGTCACCTCACACTGAGAGAGAGACACAGGTGATCTTTGTCCTAAGGAGAGAATGTTCACTTGACTAATTTTTAGGATGGTGGTTTTTACTGTGCTCTGACTCTCAACACCAGAACAAATTTGGTGAATCCTGAACCATCAGGATGTGTATTCAGTGCAGATGTCCATGAGGCAGGTGGTAGAGGAGCCAATGCAGAGTCAAAAGAGAGCAGTCAAGATGCAGTTCATCGTGCTTGAAACACAGCTGCTGTATGAGACAGTATTTGCTTTCACTGGGTAAACCAAAGCAGCTTTCAGACAGCTGTGCAACACTCATCCAGCTGCCCAAAGAGCATCAGACAAGTACCCCATGCCGGTGAGAATTAGGGGTGTTCCAGCTGAATTTCCAGGTATTTAATCTCCTCTGTTAAGATCAGATCAAGCAGCTGATTTCTGGCCTTATACCATGGTTATGGCTAAAGACCTTCCTTCACATGGAGAGCTTGAGCCTTGTCACTGTGCTGGCTCTGAGAGTGAGCCTTGCTCCACAGAGCTTGGAAATGCATGAGCCAAAGGTGGGAGAAGTCCATAATGGAGAAGAGGATGTGTCAGAGGGAGCAGAACCCAGGCTGCTGGTGCCTGTACACACCAGACAGGGATGAGGGCAGCTACTCATCACTGAAGTGCTGGGGACATTGCTGTGTGCTGGCTGCCTGGTTCTGCTGTGGTTGAGAACAGCAATGATGCACAGCATCTACTTTCCTGGGCTGGAAGATCAGCTCAGTACGGCAGGGAAATGGTAAAAAATACAGCATCTCCTGCAAGGGCGCAGGAAATAATGTATTTTTCAACCCTAGCAAATTTTTGGTGTATTTTTATCCCTGTCTGTAATGTAATGAATGTGCTACCTCCTAAGGTAGGCACGGAAATATGTAACAGCCTATTTATTTTTTGAGTTAGTTTTACTTACCATGCTTAATGAAAGTCATCGATTCCCTGTACACTGTAGCTGTATCACTCTAGCAGACTAATTAAGACAGAGCATGTTAATTTTAAGGAAAGATGCAAGAGCTTTTTATGTTTTCTCACCTCTGTTCAAGAAAACCAAAGGCTCTGTTTCTTCTGCTTCGATCCTAGCAGGAACATCCAGCTGCAGTAATACAGCACATCTGTCACAGCACTCGTGGGATGCGACTCCTCTCTGCTGTGCATGGCAGCTGTGTGGAGAAGGAGTTGAAGTCTCATGACTATCTCAACAAATATGGAAGGAAAGAGATGGGATTTTTATTGCCTGCCAGGCGTACAGCTCCACATGGTCTTTTACGTATTTGTGAAAATGTGAGCCATATGAGCACATTTCATTCCCTTGATAACTTCTTAAAGCAATTCTTCTGCCAAAGCAATTCTTCTACTGAAGTGGTTCCACAGGCTAAGTCTGCCCCTGCACCCCTGACCAGGTCTGGTGAGTCATTTCTTGGGGGAAGCAAGTGACTCAGGAGGAGCAAGGGAGAACAACAAACATAAAGGCCAAGATGCATTAGAGTCAGGACCCTTCTGATAAATGTAGGTATGTGCTTAGATAGTTATGTTATCAGCATGATCAATGTTGTACTCACCTTGGATCTAGTCCACTCAACTCTCTGGACACAGGATTAAGTTCATCTCTGCAGGCTGAAACAGAATTTTCCACAATAAAATAGAATTATTTGCATTGCTGTCCATATAAGATCAGAAGAAGTTTCCTGAGTTGAAGTGTATTTGGGAGCTACTCTATTACAGTGTTTATCAAGCATACACATGATGCTAAATAAGCAATACAACTCTGCATGATCTGTCATAATATATAAATTATTGATCATTAATTTTTAAAAATGTGTCCAGCTATAATAATGATCCATGGAATATTTTGGATTCCACAAATCAAGTCTATAGACTGGAATTATGCAGCACATAATTTTGGTCAAAAGCTTAATTATTTCCAAGTTATTCATGGTGGTTAGATGAATTGTAGGAAACATAGTGCTTACAGCACTTGAATGCTGATTCTGATTAGTTTTTGAATACGAGTGATATTCAGTGATGCTTGAACGCAGGGCTTTGAGCCAAGGCTTGTTACCTGAAAATACACCCACAAAGCACCTCAACAGCTTATAGCATTTTTTCTCTTGCCAAAACATTTAGAATTTTCTTGTTGATATCTCTGAATTGACTTGGCAGGTCTGCACAGGGAGTGCTGAAACATTTGTTACTGCTTATTCAATGATTTTGCGCCACAAAACAAACAGCCCTGGAGCTGACTGGTTACTCGCCTGTCGATTAGTTACCGTGAGGCTTTTTCCTCGTCATAGCCTTAATGTGAAAATGATGAGACAATCAGACTTCTGCGAAGACTGCAACTTGTATGCACGAGGTCTTATCCTGTCATCTTTTGCCCTTTGCCTGAGACGTCACAAGCGGGGCTGGATGGAGAGGCAGAGCGGAGAGGGATGTGAAAAGCTGTGCCCTGATCCAGGGGGAGGTGGGGCACAGACTGGGAGCCAGCTCTGCCCCTGGCCAAAATTCTCATGCAATAAGGTTCACTCATTCACATAAAGACAAGCAGGATTTGTCCTCGAGCACGCTTCAATAAAAAGATAGCTTGTAATTTTCCTGTGAAACTGGGTGTGAAGTAGGTGGTGCTGTTACAGTAGAATGGGAGAAAAATTGCTGGCCCCCCCCAGTAGGTTTTCATTTATCCTTGGTATAAAGTTACTGTTTTGTTCTTGATCACAGTTTAAAGGGAATTTACTCAGGAAGGGAAAAAAGCAAGACTTCATGAGGGGCTGCTTTCCCCATTTCTGCTTTGTTTTGCCAAATGCAGGGGAAGAAGAAAACATACCAGCAAGCCAGAGTGGCTGTTTGGCTGGTCTGTATCCATGTGCTCCCAAGTGGTGGTCAGGGGTGGTTCATCAAAAAAAATGTATTGCCTTCCCACATGAGACACTGTGGCCTGAAAGGAGTAACTTGCTTGTGTAGGAAGAAAGTGTTCATCACATATCACACAGACAGGCAAAGGAGACAGCAGAGAGAGCCTTGAGGCTCAGGCATTTTTGAGCTGCTGGGAAGAAACCCAATTCTTTGTCAGGGAGAATTCATATTCCATCATCTTTATCTGTCACTAAGTGAAACCCTAACAAACCAGCTTAACAGCTGGAACATTCCTCGTCATGTAAGCTCTGGTTATTTATTGCATACTGTACGGATCTCTGTCACTTGGCGTAGACACCTCAGGTACAGATGTTCAAGCTCTGATAACAAAAGTTATAAATAGTGTGTGTGGTAAACAACTTGTAGAATAGAATACCACTACCAAATGGCACATATGTGTACTCAGCAGAGACAGTCTGAGTCACATAAGGGACTCCAAGGGGAAACCAGCACTTCCCCATGGCTCCCACACTGGCACGTATGAAATGGGTTTTTTATATATGGGAGCTATTAATGATGTGCCTGGACTATCAGCTATTTTGGTAAAAACATGGTAAAGCTGAAAAGAGCTTGTGACATTGAAGTTTCCTCCTTGAGCTGTCACAGGGTTTAGCATTCCTATGCCTTCATAAAGGTCTTTGGCTTTGTTATGAAAGTGAACTAGGTGCCTAATGCATGATAGTCTGCCTTTAAAGGGGTTATGTTACTGAAATGATCCAATTCACAAAGACACTGATTGTGCCTGGCACTGACAATCTTTTCATCATGGATTTATAAAGCTCCCAAGCAGGGAGCTTGCATCCCAAGATTTCCTGTTGTCACTCATACCTGGTCCTATTCTGGCAAAACTTTTGCCATCTCAGGGGGACATGGAAGAAAAAAGGACTAGGTCAGAGATTAAAGACAGTTGTGGACTTGAATGAGATTTAGTGGTGCTGTTATAGGTTTGATTGCAGCATGTTGTCCAGGAAACTGAAGCTAAACTTCTTATTCCACATGTAAAACTGCTAAGACTTTCCTGGAAATGTTTAATGAGATAGAAGTGAGCATATGCTGAAGCTATTTTAAGTTATACAGAATGTATCCAAAAAAAAGTGAGATTCTGCCCAACAGGATAACGTGAAGTGTTAAAGTTTTGTTTTAACCGAAGTCTGCAGTTAGATCCAGTTGTCACCAAAGCCAGCAGAAACTTTCTGTGCAACCTGCTAACATACAGGCCTGGGGTGAGGTCTAGCTCTATTTTTGTGTCTACGGCTTATGCACTGCTCTTTTGAGTACTGACTTCAAAATGCACCCTGTTGTACTTCTGCCACAGAGATGATACATTCACAGATCCCAAAGCTCGTACATTAAAGACTAAAACTCAAGTGAAAGGCACGTACTAGAAAATCAGCATTTCTCAGAAGATAATTGCTACACATTGTCTATGGTCATCATAAAAATACCACAGGATCTGCAAATCAGAATATATTTACCTGGCACATATGCTGACTTTCTACCAAGCAAATAAGGTTTTCAGCAAAAAGAACTTCTCCCTCAGATTTCAGAGGTGAACTTCAAAAAACATCTACTTAACACTAAAACAACTTATCATCCTTAGGAGAAGCACAGACTTGGTGAAAAATTACTTTACAAATGTCCAATTTATTGGACAAGGAGAACATGCTGGTGACAGCAGGCAATGTAAGATCCTTATGCCTTAAAAGGCTCAACATCTTTTTCAACATCTTTTTCTTTCCTGATCCCTGCCTGATCATTCAAGCTCAGCAGACGGCACCAAGCCTTCTCAAATGAGCTCCTACAGACCAAGCCTGCTATCTCTTCCTCTATATATAAAACAGGAGGAGAGGGGGAGTGTATTCTTTAGGACGCTGCATCTGTATCACGAATTAATTGTGAAAGTCAGTTGGCTCTCACTCCATATTTAGAAAAACACGAATTCATATCTTCCATCTCAGAAAAATACTTTGAGAAAAGTAGGTGCAGAACATCTCCATTTAATTTCATAACTGGACACAGCATAAGCCTTTAAGTGTATGCTTTAAATGCTATTATTTTCCTTGCTCGTTTGACTCTTCCTTTGTGCTGTCAAATATTCCTGCTGTTCTACACAGGCAGAGTCAGCTGGACGCAAATGTCACTGCTGCAGAGATCTGCACAAATCTATCCCCTGCTGGAACATCAAGCCCTCTGTCAGCTTTTTACGTCAGGGGAATTCACATTCGTGGAAGAGAGCAGGGACAGATCCTGGCACGATATTTATACATATCCCCTGCTTAGGTGCTTAAACTTTCTTGACTTCAAATTCCACACATTTAATTCTGTCAGACATTCAAAACAGAGGCCTTTGGTGCAATTTTTTTTGAATGAACAGGAAATTGATTCACCTTTGCTGTCCCCTCCTTCCCAGCATTATGTAGCAAATGTAGAAAAACTCCCTGAGCGGGGATGGAAACTCAGATGAAAATCCTAAGAAGTCTCCCTAAACCTTAGCCACTCTGGAGCATTTGGTACATGGATGCTAATTGCCTCCTGAAATATTCTTGAATATCTTCATGCTGTCAGATGGCTTTTTTTGGAGCTACACAAGATGGTGCAGCTTACAGCATCCTTCATGCTGCCAGCGGCACCTCCCGATCCCGCCGTGATTCCTCACACGCTGTCCCCAGGATATCGGTGAGGCCAGCAGGCTTCTTGGAAGCAAAGAGAGACTGTAGGGGAGATTCAAACTGATTGCTTTGCTGAGTGCCACATTCACTGTGTGGAGGCTGAAGGGCCCTCGGGTTATTTCAGCAGAGCAATAACTTAGATGAAGTGATGGTTAGTTCGTTTTGGAGGGAAGCTATGAGAAATGGAAAGCCAGTTTCTCATTTCTCAATAGACAACAGCTACACACAGAAAAAACTTATTAGTGCCCAGCAGTTCACTGGGACATATGTTCCTTTGCTGACATCGTACACGGGTAGTATGAGCTAATGCTGGATCTGCCAAGGTTCAACACAATTCCTTGCACAGAGGAATTGTGCTTCTTTAATAAAAGACCCCAGAAAATACATGAAAATATAAGTGCACAGAAAGAAAATCATCATCATCATCATCATCATCATTCAAGGAAACAGCTCTGGAGCATGGGAGATACGTAAAATATCATACATGGCATTTAATGGAATATCCAGTTTTCACCCATTATAGATTGGGAATGACATTTTCTGGTTAAGATTGTCTAATGCTTCCCTCTCTAAAATGGTTTTTGATTGTTTGTAAACCTATCATACTCTTGGTGCTGTAATTTTTCATGCTATTTAATTCATCCTGAATTCCTTCAGTACATTCTAGATAAATTGATTTAACTGATTCAATAAACTCATCATTTTATTGCTGGTAAAAAAATGTGGAAAGCCTTTTCTTTTTCAAAAACCTCTGCTGTTCATATGCTTTGGAGCACAAACTAGAAATAAAATGGGGGTGGTTTGTCTGTCTAGGGTTTTCCAAAATTTCTGGCAGTCTGAAAGCTCTTTGCCTTCTGTTGCTGATGTCATGTAGTTTTCAGGTGTCCCAGTTTGCTGAGCCAAGAAGCTTAAGGCAACAAGCTCTCATGGAGAAGTGAGAAAGGGAACAAGAAGGTGTTCTCTAAAGGTGATGTGAGACAGGGAACAAGGTAGGAGACAGAACAGTGCTGTTGTAAGTCAAGGTAAGCCAAGGTAATGCACTGTCAGGCGAAAGCAGCAGAACCAACATTTTTGATAAAAGTTTTTCTTATCCAAAGATTTCACTGAAGCAGATCACAAAGCAAATACCAGAGACAACCCCAGGAGGAGATCTGCAGCTTTGCCTTTAGAGTAGTGCCTGGCATGGAAGTCATGAAGCTTTGCCTGTCCTGGTGGGAAAACACCTGGAGGATGATGTGCTGGCACTTCCAAGATAACCATCCCTGCTGCCCTCTGCATTCAACACATGCTTCAGGAAAGAGGTTGCAGGAGCTGGGGGACCACCACTGTATATTGGCACCTATGAAAAGCTGCAGGTTACTTGCTGAGAAGTAGAAGAATTTTATTTTTGCCACATGCTCATGGGTCCCCAAAGCACACCATGTTTCTGCTGTCACACTGCTGGGAATCAAACCAGTTCACCAGGCTGCTGCCAGCTTCCCTTGCAGCCACATGAACATGCACCTTCTCTAGAGAGTGTGTTTGCCATTCGTCATCTAACCTTTACATGGATCAAAGCTCACTCTATTTTGTGTAATTCTTCTTCCAACCAACATTTTAATGAGTCAAGTTTTCAAAAAGCATGTCTGTTAAAAAGGGTCACTAGTGCTGTGCACAAGGGCAGACAGAAGAAGAAACAATGAACAACAAGATGTCCCCAACGCACTCAAAAACGCCCCCAGATTTTTCAGTTTATTCTCCAGTTTTGTTTACTTTACCACTGTTAAGGAGAATAAGCAAAGTTTCTTTGTCATAATTTTTCCGTTCCTGAGACATAAAGTTATTATCAATACTTACCACAGTTGAACAAATAATTAAAAATGAATAATTTATACAATTAATGCAGTCTTTGCTCCCATTTATTTAATAACTGCCAGAGGATCACAAATTTCTTTTGCATTTATTCCTTAGTTAAGTTTATTTGCTACAGCTTAATGATCCTACTGCTCTGTAGATTGAATGTTAATTTTAAGTAATTATTCACATTCATTAATATGTGCATTGTTTTCTTGTGGCTGGTCAAATAAATCAAATTATGTCATTTTTATTTGCTGGTTGAATACATCTGCAGTCACTTCCAGTACAAACATTCATAAACATGAATGCAATGCTTGTTTGTTTGAACAGTTGGGCATAGGAACTTGGAAAATTCTCTCCTGAGTTTATTTGAACTTGGAAACCGTGATTTCCTCCATATTTGCAAGCAAATGAGCACAAAAGGTGTGGCAGCACATCAACACCAAATGTGTTCAAAATTCAAATGGATATTAACTTGTGACTTGATTATTTGTACATCTTTCTCCAGTCTTTCAAGTGCAACTGGTGCATTCAGGCCTCTGCATTAGACTGCTATACAAAAGACATTATTCCCTCCAGGTTCTGACATCTTCCTTTCTCTAATGCATTCACAGCAGATAAACAGCATTCTTTTATACTTCTGATAGGCATTTAAGAGCTTCTTTATCCAGTTCACAGCAGTAATGAGAAATAAAAATTATTTTCCTGGTACTCCATCACAATGACCTGCTTTAAAGCAAGCTTTTCTTTTGGCTTCAGTGGCAGATGGATCCTGGCTTCTTTCAGTAGATGTTCACTTTGCTCAGAAAAATCATCATTTCTTTAGCAGCAGCATGCAGCCTTTATCAGAGGGACAATCATACCTACCTTCCCAGGGTCTCTGCTGTCTTCAAGAGAGAGTTGTTTTTTCATAGTCTATCGGTTCTCAATAAAACCCCTTCTCACTACGGCCCAAAGCTCCTTTGAACTGTGCCTCAAAACCCAAGGGATAGGATTTCCTAAAGGCTGAAGCATAATTATTGCCATCAGACCTTGTTTTTTGTGAGAATTTGAAGTGTGATTTTAAATCAGTGAGATGCTTGATATTACTGAAAAAATATTATAAACCCAAATATAATACAACAATCCAATAATAATACAACAAATATTAATGCCAGAATGATTTTTTTGCTTTTTCTTTTATACCCCTCTTACATACTCTTTTATATAGTTTTATGTATTCTTAGTGCTTTTAGCCTGCATACTTGTAACTTTCCAAGTCTGATAACTGAGCTGAGACCCACTGCACTGTTAAACCAGGAGACCAAACAGACTGGAAGCCCCAGACACCAAGGTCCTCTCCAGAACATTTTTGTAAACTCAGATAGGCCCAACCAGAGGGAAGGTTCCTCAGAATGGAAAGTTCACTCGAGCCTCTCCTTGGGGAATCTTTGATAAATATGTTAATTTTGCAAGGCCTATAAGTGTGTGTATTTCGGTGTGATGGTGTACATGCATTTTCGGGGCATTCCACCTGGACGAAGTGCTGTATCCAAGGATCCTGAAATAAATACCGAGGTAAAAACCCCTTTTCCCCATAAACCGTGTTTTGGTTTTAATTTTAAGACCAAGGAAAGGCAACAATATGATATCACATAATATAACCCCAAAACTACACCACCAAAAAACTATTTTGGTGTGAAATCTACAAGTACCGTGCTTGGGGGAAGTCCTCCCTCTACACATCAAAGACCTCTTTTTCCACAGGAGCACCTCTGCAAAATCCTTCCCACAGAAATGCCATGTACCTGCCTTTGTGAACCTCAGGGATTACCCATGTGGTGGGAGGCTTTGTTACTGTCAGAGAGCCAGGCCAGCTACAAAATTGTTTTAATTTCATTGACTTGCATTAGTAGGCTTGAGGACAGGCTGGAATAAGTTCTATCAGAGGAACAGTGCAACAGGAGGTGCAGGCAGACGTGTGAGGAGTGATGCTTACAGCTCCAGTTGGTGGGTTGCCATGGTTAGTGCAATCCACTGCCCAAATCCACCCCAGCTCAGTGGAACGCAGGCACTTCATGTTCAAGCCAGGATCTGAAGCAAGGGCCGCAGGCTGCTGAGCTCTCACACGGGCTCCAGTTTCTCCTTCCCCACTGGCACAGAGCTCTCTCCTGGCTTCCTTCCTATCTTTCATTCTCTGCAGATTTTTGCTTTTCCACAGATATTACTCACCTGCCCTGCCTTTGTTTTCCCTTCAATTGCTAACACACTCAAATATCTGCTTGATAAAGCATTTCCTCTCCTCCAACTGCTATTCAACATGCACTGCCTTTTCAAGGGTATCCAATTTAACTGAGGTCCCCCCTGGGATTAATCGCTGGAGATCAGCAGGACAGCCTTGTAAGGCATCACCTCTCCTGCAAGCCTGAGTGTCCTGCTGCTATTTGTCCATAATTTTTCTGCATTTTGGTTCATCATTATTTTTGCATTTGTAGTTGTGAGTGCCAAAGCTCTGTTCAGAGAGGCTTAAAGCTGCTATAAGTAGATAAAGGAGGTTTCTGTGATAATAATTTAATGGTCCACTTGGAGCCAAGACAGTGCAGGAATGACCTCCATGGTAACCTAGAGGGGCTGAGCCCACTGCAGGATCTCCAGGCAGCTGGAGACAAAGCCAGGGCTCAATCCCTCCACTGCTCCTACCAAGCCCTGTCCCCTCCCAGGCTGAATGGGTCTGCTTTACCATGCATATAAAAACAGCCACAGCAACAAGTTGGTGGAGAAACTTGGGGACAAAGTGTGTTGACATGAATTATTTTAAAAATATCAAGATTAAATAATATCAGATGAATAAAAAGCGTTATCAACATTATAAAAGTCGTTATAGGGGAATCATTGTTGAGCTCAGGAAAAATTCACAAAAAATGCCAGAGATATTTCTTGTACATATATCAAATGAGTAAATAACCTTGAGAAGAAAGCAAGCAACTTTTAAAAAAAAATTTTATAAAAATGTCACAGTAAATATCCTACTTTGTACAAATAGATACCATCTATTTATACATATACATCAGGCCCTCACTCTTTGGAAATGGAAGCATTTCCATTTGATTTATATATAAAACTCTCCTGTTTATTAAAAAGAAGTCAAGGAGGCTATCAGACACAGAGGCACTCTTTCCCTCAAGGTCTTTAAACAAGAAGGATTTGCACTAGTAGGGAAACCTCCCTTCAAAGCACTCAGTCTACATTTTCTCCTCATCTGGGGAGTGAAGGGTTGCATCCACGTGAGAAGCTGCATCCATCTGAGTGCCAGCAAGCTGGGCTGTTCATACTCAGAAGCAGGCAGCTATGGTCTTTATGTAGTTTTTGAAGAAGGTGCTGGGACTGCAGGAACAATTGTAGGGTTAGCAAGTCTCTAGATAATGACCCTGAAGGAAGCTTTTAGCAGAATAGATTTCCCGTTATTGTAACGCACCTACTCCAGGGTTATAATTGTTGCAGATAGATCTAATGCTTTCCATTATGCATCACTCAGATTGCTTTGATAAACAAAGCATTTGCTCTTGTTGATTGTAAAATGAGAAGGAAACTCACACCCTAGTCAAATTTAAAATACAACCAGGAGGTGGATGTTGATTACAGCGTGAATATAGACACCGTCACATCAGTGTAAACCCAGTTGCTGGATTACAAAACAGCAGTTTGGTACTTGCAAAACTGGGGAAAAGAGTGGTACCAGCTCCTGGTACCCCTGGAAGTCTCAGAGCTATGGATTTTTCTTAATCTTCCTGCCTTATGCAATAGAGATGTGCTCCTCAGTGTGTTCAGGCATTCTGCTTATTACAGCCACTGAGAGGTGGGATGGGAAAAGTACATTTGGGTTAAAATATAAGCACAGATCAGGAGTCATAGTTTGTGAAAGAAGGCTGTGATTTAACAGTTAGCCTGGCTTTGAAAAAATTCTGAGAACTGACGGATGGAAGAAAATAAAAGCAGGAACAGTGGAATAGAAATAGGGAATCAAGGGGGAAGGGGAAGAAAGGAGACAAGCAAAAGACAAGGGAAGATATTATTGGGGAGCAGCATGAACACTAATGGGAAATGATAACCCTAACCCCCACAAGAGAACCAGGATTCCTATCCACAGATCAAAACTGCTGAAAATAAATAGACTTTACTCTTTTATCAGCTGCTTTCATTCATCCATCTGAGCCAGTGGTCTCTGTTTCAGGTCTCAATGCAGTTTCCACATCATAAGGCCACCTACACCAGTGGCCTTTTTGGTACCAGCACAGATGTCAGGAGCTGCAAGATCAGAAAGCCTTCATCGTCCTGCAAGGTCTTACCTGGCCCCCATCCCTGTAGTGCCCGAGCAGAGCAATAATCCCATCTGACAGATGGGAAGAGAAGCAAAGCGATGCTTAAGTTCAACCAGGTAGCCTGCATGAGAGCAGGGTTTGGATCTGCTCAAGCTCAAGCCCAGCCTTCCTTTCAGCCATCCCTTCTTGGTGAGGTATCCATGCACTGGAGCCTCTGTGCTCTGTCCTGAGAGCCTCTGTGCTCTGTCCTGAATGAAATAGGGCTGATCCTTCTTGCAGAGCAGCAAGGCACCAGGAAAAGAATTCTTGTTTGCTGTCTAATGGAGTTTTGCTTGGCAGGCATTTGGTTTTTTATAGCTGGATTACTGCAAACACTATGAACTTCAAATGAAAGGAACTGCCTTTGTTTTCCTTAAAAAATAGGTTTTCAAAACAGTCTACATAAGATCCCATGAGACTTACTGGCTCGACTGCAGGCTGGGTTCAACTCTCAGATTATATAAATGGAGACTAACTCAACTGCTGTCCATACTGCAAACACCCTCTCAGTCAGCAGAGAACAAAGTCCATTCCTCAGTTCTGCATCAGAATAAAGCCAAAAGAAGCACACTTTCAAGAAAACATAATTTCCCCTGAAATTTCATGGCCAGGTACTCCAGATGTTACCCAGACATGTCTGAAAATCATGTTTCTACAAGAGGCTTAGACTAAAAATCAGTGATAAGACAACATGGGGTTTTTTTCAGCTTGTCCTAGTAGTGCTCTGAGCCAGGCTGAAATAATACACCCAGTGTTGGGCTTGCACAGGTTACAGCCCCCTGTAGGATGGGGCTTCTGCACTGGACTCAGCTCCATGCTGGTTTCAGCTCTCCATCTTCCATCTTGGAGCTGACTCTCAGACCATACCCTGGGCTCAGTCATGCAAGGATACAAATGCCCACAGAGATACGCTCTTGGACAAAAGCACAGGGGAGAAAAGCATGAGGTGGGAAACCTTCCCTTCACTCTGGAGAGTAAGATCTGAACAGCTATCTCTGCCTTCTCCCTTTGTTACCAGCACCAAAGCATGGCTCCATCAGAGGGCCACCAAACAAGTGCAGACCACCAGATATGATGTGGTCCAAATGTGATACTGCACCACCGAGTGGGGGACAACTCCCTGGTTTTATTTCTCTTTGTCCAGACACCCCACTTTTACCCTATTTAGCCCATTCCAAGAGATCATTTTAACCTTTGTGACTATAGATCTGCCTGTCCTTCTCTCTCAGCAGCATCTAGCAAGGCTTGACCTCTCGTGTGGTCATGTATTCACCTCTCATGTGGCATCCCCACGTGAGGTTGTGGATGCTATGCACAGGAGAAGGAAGAAAAGAGAGGAGGACCAGGAGTACAACAGTAACTATTAGGCTTTTCTCTTGTCTCTAGTTACGGTGTTAGGGATCATGGCTGACTTGAGGATTTACACCAAGAAAAGCAATGGATCTGGGGGCAGAAAGTGAAGAAAGGGGATTAGACTGCAAAGTCCATCAGAATGGTGTATGAGCTATATACACATATAAACACAAGCTCACAGGCATATAGATACTTATAAATAAAATATAGAATTCTCTAGCAGTCAAAAAATGAGTAATAAAAGACTGCTGAATATTAGCGGAAGGGCACTTCTGAAAGCAGTAGGACAAATGTAAGAAATGCTTCACTGTTCGCACACAAAGACTTTTTTCAACACAGTTCTTCACATATGCCCCCCCCCAAAACCTGTGTCTAAAAGGATAATGGAAATATTGATTATTCTCTTAAATTCTCTTTGTCAGCTTAATTTCTCAAAGTGCCCTATATTTAAAAGACCAAGGACTTGAACCCCAACATGTACTTAGTAAGAGGAAGACCCTGTCTGTTAGCTGGGTTTGGAAATTCTCTCTTTTTCTAGGAACCGAAGATGCAGAAAAAAATTCTTTGTCAAAATAATTTGGTTAAATTTGAGTGCTAACTTCTTTTTTCTGTGTTTTTTTCCTTTGGTTGGTCTGTCACTTAACACACTTTATTGCATAAAATGAACTCTGGACAGGTAACAGTTGCTTTTTTACCAGAAAGGTACAAATTTCCACCTGAAATTTCAAGCTCCCACATAATTATCTGCAAGCCATTCACGTGGAGTAGCCAGCCTGACCTCCAGGCTGTACGTGCAAAGCTCCACATGGCTCAGAGAGCTCTGCAGTGGCTCAGGGGTGAAGGAGGACTGCTGCATGCTTGTGCCAACCCTCGCAGCTTCCAGGGCAGAGCAGGGTTTGGCATGCCCATAGATCCAGGTGCAACCTCCCATTGCTCGGCTCAGAACCTGTGAACCAGCCTCCGTGGCCTAAGGTTGTTCTAGGGGAGCCAACCTGGCTCCGTTTTAGGCTGCTCAGAAACCATCACAGCTGTACAACAGCATTCCCTGGTGTCTAAATCCCAGCAGTTATTAAAGCTCTCCTACCTGGCGGTTGTTGCTAGGCAAGAGGCATCCTGCAAGTGCTCCATCACTGAGGTCAATTAAATGCTATCCTCAAGCAAGTTCCTTTGAACTGAAGTCTGTGTGAAAGCAAAGAGACAAGATTCTGGTTCTCTTCATTAAAGAATGATTTGAGTTGTTGATAGAGACAAGCCTTGGTCACAGCTTTTAATTTCCTCAAATAGAAAGGAGGTTGGGACAAAATTTTTTTAGAACTAAGAAAGGACATTGAGTTTTTAAAAAGAAAGAAAAGGCATCTAATGTGATGTGCATCATTTGAAATAGCAATGCCCACCCCCTCCTCCTTTGCATCACTTTTTCATCTGAAATGTGTGCCAGTGTCAGATGACACCATAGTTCATGCCCATGTAAATAGTAAGGTCCCAAGTTGCACCAACAGAACGAGGCATATTTTTACTCAGATTTGGGATTTGCTGCAAGAGGAGGAAAAAGATAGGAGGGTTGCTAAGGTTTAAAAGAGTGAGTGAAGTAGGGAAAGTGAAAAAAGGGAAGGAAAATATCATGTGTAGGCTCAAAGGTAAAGGCTGTTTTTCTCACTGATAATAAATGTGCCAAGAAGGCTGAATTCATTTTAAAAGGTCATTGGAAAAAAAAGTCAGGTGAAAAACGTTTTGATAATTGAAATCCAAAGTTTTGTGCATGTTATTTCATCCTGGCTTTCTGTCAGTTCAGGCAGCTGCTTTCTGGGCAAGCAGCATTGCAGCTTGTAAAGGAGCCTGTCTTAAAACTGGGACCCCTCAGATCCCTGCTGGAAGCAGCTCTGCTCAGCTCCATAAGGCACACACAGCCAGGGAAGGAGTCCTGGACCGACCAAAACAGTTCAATTACCTGGGGAACTGCTTGCTCTGGGGTTGGGCAAATACTCAGGGCTCAGCTGAAAAAGCTGGAAATGGGGTTGTGGTTGAGGTTTCCCTCACTTCAAAGTCTCTGGATTTCCTTTCATTCCAGCAGGCAGAATGTTATTTTAAAAAATTAAGTTGCCATGCTAAATTATTTTTAGGGTTTTTTTTCCTGAAAAATTACAAATCAGAACACTGATGTGAGGAACTTTTCATGCCTCTTTCAACCCTAGTGGGTACCTAAATTGATTTTTGTAGCAAATAATTTTTTTTGTCAGTGAGAGACAGCTTAGGAGCCTCTATGCGTATTGAAGTTTCATGTTCAATGTTTTGAATAATTCAGGCAGAAAAAAAATATTTTGAAAATGTCAGATCATTTTACTTTGAGATTTTGGTGTTTCATTCTGCTGCAGCATTGTAGAGCTAAAGGAAACAGAGGGAAATACTTGGTAATGTCAAATCCTTCACTACATTTGGCAGTGCTGTGGTAAAATCCACATCTTACTACTCCATGAGTTGGAAAGCACCAGCCCTTCACCCACTGAGCCTGTCACCAGCAGGTTAGGGAGTTGCTGGTTTAGTGTAATGTCAAGTATTTTGTGTATATTTAAGGAAGTGAATTTTGGAGACAGCATTCCACTTAGATGAGGAAGTCCAATTTTGTCCTCCCACTACTAGGGTGTAAGCCCCAAAATGCTAGGCTTCTCTGGGAAGAGGGAAGAATTATCGTGACTCTGTCAGTCTTCTGTATCCAGAAGAAAAAGCGTGATACTGTACCTGAATATGAATAATTTTGGAACTTTTTAAAGAAACAGGAATGTCACTTTTCCTCTTGCTCCCTCTCAGCTGTGTTCCACCTCCTGTTGCTCAGGCTGCAGCAGAAGCTGCTGAAGGCCTCTGTGAAATGCTTTATGAATTTTTTCATTTAACCTGAAACACAGTTTCTCAGCCTTTTCTTTTGGTGTGGAAAACAATGCTTGATTTTAGGGTCTGTCCAAAAGGGATATTTCTTTATTGCAATATAATCCTGTAGTAACACAGCACATTACTTCATCTCCCCTCAAACAGCTTTGCACCAGGGAAAAATTGAACACTTATCCTTCCTTTGATTTCTGTTCAGGCATCCTGCTGGTGATAGCAGCCAATTAGCTATTTGCCATAGGATGGCAGCATCCTGAACTCATATCTCAGCTGATGAACCATTTGTCTTCCGAAATCTACACTCTGCACCTTCTGGATGTAGTTCACACCCCAATCCAACACACTGGAGTAACATAGACTGCCAGCATCATATCTGCAAATATCAAATCTGCAAATATAAAAATGCAAAATATTTGCATCTGTGGGCTTGGTTCTGACACAAAAAATGTGCAGACTTTTATTTCCACAGTTGTCCTCCCACTGTGAAAGACCCTTCCCAGCTTTCTACAGCTGTCAGGTAGAGGAGAAGGCATTCACAAATCCATCTTACTGACTGCTTTCCTCAGCAGTAATTTTCAAGGGTCTTTCCCCAGTGCTGCACAAGTCCCTAAGGGTGATGTGCCACAGGAGACCTTCAGGCTGCTGGAACAGCCTTATGTAGAAATCAGTGTGATTTTAGAGCCAGAGATAAAACATGGTTTGTTCCCATCACTGGGGCTGCAATCCTGCCCTAGCAGAAGGAGTGACAAACCTTGTCCATGAGAGAAGAGTGTAGTACACAAAAAATCATTGGGTAAGAAAACAAATGTTAATTATGTAAGCTATAAAAACCTACTCAGTGCACAGAGAAAATGACAGACAACTGCTGAATTTTCCTACTAGTGCATCTCACTCCATTTTATTGCTAGAGCTTCTTGTAAGAAGAGTTAAGCTGTTCACATATGTCGAGATTTGCCAGGGTTTTCATTTTTAAAGTTGTGCCAGAGGGGCAGGTGGCAAAGGAGCCTGACAGTGCTTATCCAGCTTTAACATGAAGTGGAACCATCATGTTCTGGCAAGGAGGCTAAACAGGGGATTCAAGTCATCACAGCACACAGCTTCTTGCTCAGCCTCCTCATGCTTTGCCTTTACTTCCCTCTGGACAAGCCACTTAACTGCAGTCATCCTTAGTTGCTTTATTTTTGTGTTAGAGACAGAAATATCTGTGCCACGTTTCCATGCCTACTCATATTTACAGAGTTTTTTCTGAAATCCCAAGCTGAAATATCAAAGGAAAGGCTTGATAATAATGTGACAGCAAAGAAACTACACCTCCAGCATCCGTCGTTTTGCCCTGAATCTTTTCTTCCAGAACAGATATTCAGAAAGGGAGGTCAACAGAACTCTAAACACAAGCAAACTGAATAGTTCATATTTCTTATTGTCTTTAATGATGTTCAGTGACATGAAATTGTTACCATGGAAACTAGTTTAACAAAGGTGTTATATGTGCTGTTTCCAAGGTTCAAGCAAGGCTCCTGCCTCTACCCGTGAAGTTTTAGAGGAAGGAATGACTTCTCAGTGTCTTCATGGGTCAAACAATAGGTCTCTGAACACCCACAGTCCAGTAATTAGATGTTTGTGGGACTTCACACAAATAGGACATCCATTCTTCCCAGCTCCTTCCCTTTCAAGTAATCAGGATAAATTTGAGATACTGTTAGTTGAAGACTCTTCAGTTGAAGACTCAAATGCTAGAACGGAGTACAGCATGAAAATGGACCTGCCAAATCAATTATTTTCTTCTAATGCTTTGCTGTAGGTTATTTCAGAACAGAAGAGATATGATCTGGACTTTCAAGATGGGGTGCATCTAACAAAAGTTAGATGCTGAGAAAACAGAATATTTTGCATCTTTATGTGTTTGATGATGAATCTCCTCTTGTTTCCAAAAGACATAGCTCCATGGAGTGTGCTTCTGAATTCCATCCAGAGGTTATGGGAGGCTATTTCTTCTTCACAGGATAAAATTCCTGCTATACTCTATTCCTATTCCATTCTTCATATAATTTGATTAAATAGCATGTAGAGAAGAGATGGGGGAAGCCTGAGGCAGTCAAGGTGAAGGGATTTGCTTGGGTGTTCCAAAACCAGCAGTGGCTATGTGATAGGTACAGCAGCAGGACCATCTGTTGTACCAAGGTAAGCACAGCTCTGCAGGAAGCCCACAGAGCACCTCACACCCCAGGATGGACTAGCTCGGGAAGGCCAGCCTGCACAAGAGATCCCTGATGATGCAAATTTGAAAGTCTGGAAAACAAGACCTGCAAGGAGAAATGGAAGGTTTTTAGCCAAAGATAGCACTGAAGAGTGACTGAGAAAGGGTCTTTGAATACTTCAAGGGTAGCTATAAGCAGGAAAGGACTGTTTGGTCAGGGAAAGGGTGTGGTGAGAAGGACAAGGAATAACGAGTTTAAATTAGGCATAGTGGCATTAAGATTTGGCTTTAAGGGTGGGATTCATCTAAGCAAGTATAGACATCTATACTCCATCTAAGTTTCATCTGTAACAGTGGAAAGAAAGAGTCACTTACAGAGCACTGATCATCTCATCCTAAAATAGACACCTAAAATAGTGCTTTCACAACACCTCATGCTTTTCATCCACAGCAAAGCAACCTGTTTCTTGCATCCAGCACTTCCAAACTGACTCCCGCTCTCACAGCCATAAACACCAAAGTTTGCAAATGAACCACATATGTGGGAAGGGCTGCCAGGGGCGCCTAATCCCCCTTATCCTCATTTGCTAAGGCAGAGAGCAAACCCTGGAGCAGGCTGAACTGCTGCATCCAACTAGTGACATGACCAGGATCATACTTAGCAGTTGTAGCACATCCCTGTAAGTGCCAATGACCATGTTAGAAAGACCACGTTTATGCAGAATATAAATGTCCCTGTTTCCTCTTGTTGTGTGGTGGGAATTGGCCCTGGGACATGCTTCATATGAATCCTTTCAGAAGGACAAGGGGAATAAAGGAAGAGGGAACATTACCTTGGTGAAGGGCAGGTTTTCTCTTGCACTCTAATCTGAAGACTGAGCAGCATTGTGGGTTTTGAGATGTGGAGAATTGGTGTCTGATGGCCAGGTTCTATATAATCAAAGAAAAATTACAGCTTAAGTTGTCAGAAGGTAATAAATGAAATGACTCTTAAAATAATACCTTCCCTTCTGTTCCAGAGATGCACTTCTTTTTTTTTTCTGTAATTCTTTATTCCAGTATTACCCACAGGAAAGGCCAGCAGCAAAACTGTTCTCCTTGCAGTGAACTCACACACACACACACCTTTTTCCTTTTCATTTGATAAAGCCTGTAATAAAGATGCAGGGATACTCATGAGGGCTAATGGTAAACAGTAATAAAGCGTGTTCTATACTAGTACATGGGTACGTTGTTATTGTCCTTAAAGACAAAAAAGCAAATTGCAACAAGTGTATCACATGGAAAGGAAAAAACCTCTCCAGCCAGAGTAAATGGAGATAACTGTGCTTTGCCCATCTCTGTTCTAAACCACTGAACTCAAAAGGACTGAAGGCTGGGCTTAGTGGTCTCTTTATGAAGTATAATAAAAGATACTTCTACTGGCCAGAAAGTCTAATCCCACTACACATTTTGCTTCCAGAAACATTCTGAACGTTGAGCTATGGATAAGCCACCCTGCCTTTGAGACTCTGGTAAGCTTCCATCTATTTTATCAGAAACAATAAATAAATGCCATCCAAAGGAGCAAAGAAACAGCCATAATCAGTACAGAGAAATCAGGTCAGCACAGTGGTACTTGTAAAACACGAAAAACATATATTACACCACCAGCACAGGCATTAAATCATTACATGAGAAGATGAGGTGTTATCAGGAGGTAAGAAACTATAGATTTCTTCTAGTTTAATCGTATTTCTGCACCTCTGTAAGCGATTAGAAGTGAGTAAATATGCCAGTGTAGAGCCTTAATGATAACTTACTCTAGCACTTCTGTAACGCTTTTCATCTTCAGAATGCCACCTGTCTGAGACACGTAGGTAAATATTAACCCTGCTCTGTAGCTGACTTACTTATAAGGTATCAGCAGGCAGGTTATGCTGGTGGGCTGCAGAGACTGATTTATAGCTCACCTGTGGGGAGTCACTTGGTTTGCCTTCACCTGGGAGAAATTTCATATTGCCACCAATCCTTCTCCAGCCCGATGGAGATTTCCTGGTCAGCCAGCTGCTGTGGTGGGAGGATAATGGATAGATGGCTGCAGGAGCCCCACCAGCCCCCTCCCTTCTAGATTTCATGGCCAACCCCAGGATGCCAGGCCAGTTTGTCCCCTGACATTTTACCAATTGCTAGGGACAGCTAGGCGCACTTTGTTTTACATTTGGAAGAGCTTGCTCTTGCTTGCTGGAGAACAAAAAGGTCCTGACCTCAACTTCTCTAGTGCAAATCAGGAGAAACAATGCTGAAACCAGTGGGGTTGCAGCATTAGAAGCAGAGTGCTTACAAGGGAATAATTCCTTTTTATTTGTTGATCACACAGAGGCTTCAGATCTTGCTGTGTTACAAAAACAGAGAAGAAAGGACATTTCATTAAAGAAATAAATGTTTGGTGGCAATAGTTCTAGAGGCTGAGGGGCTACACAACAAGTGATTTATGGCAATTTTTAACACCTTTCGTACTAGGCTAATAGCACTATAACACACAACATCTATCCTTTCCTAATTCACTGTAAACTGTTAAAAAGCAGGTCTTTAAAGACAAACAGGTGATACGTTCTGGGCACAGTTATTGCCATAACTGTTGTTGCTGTCTTGGAAACAGGATGATCATGGATAAATACACAGAGGCTGTGGGGAGGATGGCACCCAGCCAGCCACATGTGGGTGCTGCCGTGGGCAGCCGGGCTGTGTGGAGAGGGAAGCAACAAGCAGAGCATGACAGGACATAGCTCTGCTCCCAGTGGGGAAAGCTGGCACAGGGATTTGGTATGCAGGCTAAAGCACACACACACTGAGGTAATAAAATTGATTTGGGTAAGTTTGTTAAGCCTGCATATACTGAGGTGTTCATGGTGCTTTACGCCACTGTGCATTAATGGGACAACTGGTGAACACACATTTTCATTCCTTTTCTGCTATTTCACTTGCCAATGAGTCACTTTTGCTCATTGCACAGGCCAGTCTTTGATGGCATCATTAGACTGTGATTACATCATAAATCACACTAGTGTTAAAGCAAATACCCATCTCTGTAGAGCAAACAAAGATGTGCCTTGTGAATATCTGTATTTTTCTGAGTCCCTATCTTCCTTGAGAAAGCAAGATGTATACAGTCCCATTCTTCTCTGATGTACTTTGGAGAAATCACTCATTTTAGTTGCGGTGGCTACCTTAACTTCTTGTTTGCTCCTTTTAACTTTGTGAATTATTTACATTCAAAATTAATCATGACTCATGATGAGATAGAGAACAGTTATCTGCTCTAAAGGAGCAAGTCCTTCCATTTTTCAAGCCTCCCATCAGAAAAACTGTTATCCTAGGAGTCAAGTCAGGAGAATGGGATGGCCAAAGGAGGTAGTGAAGGATGCAGTCAGGAATCAAGCAAGATCAGGTGAAGTGGCTGAGAAAAGAGAAGCAGGTCAAAGCTAGGGTGTTCAGAGGCAGAAGCAGCATGCAGAGTCTAAAAGCAGGAGACTAAAACAATGACCAGCAACAAGAATCTGGAGCATAAAAGCAGCCAAGAGCTGGCCGCTATGCAAGTTCAGGGCAGCCTGGAAGCCCCCCAAAGACAATCTAGGGGCTGGTGACCAACTGCAGCTGGAATGCCTGGGACCCACAGGTTGGGCTCAGAATACCCCTGACAGCTTGGAGCAAGAGGAAAAGTGAGGTAGTCAGAGACCTCCTTCAGAGCAGTGCAGCAATGGCACTGCACACTGGTAAGCTGGAAGCGTGCAGCTGAAAATTCACTGGGGTTCCAGTGGCCTTCCATCATGATGCCACATGCTGGGTTTGCTGCTGGGACACGGCTCTGGTACTGACCTGTGTGTGCAGCACATCAGAATGGGCTCGCTGAAGTTTACAGAGAGGTGTGCTCATGGCAGCGCTTGGAAAGCCTGTGGTAAAGTCATACACTGCCTACATCCTCTCACAGGTCAGCTGTGTGTGAATCCTGTTATCATTCATATACTGGGTAGGTCCTCACAGAGGCCCAGCTTTCATTAATGCTGCCTCCAATTATTATTCAAACACATGCTTTTTCTATCCATCTCATCCATTAATTTTTTTCCATTTCTCAATATGCAGAAGGTAATCTGATTACAACTTTGACCTTTAAGAAAAGGCATATCTTGTTTTTTAAATGCATTCTCAGTATCATGTACACATAAATGTAACCTTATTAGATACTATTACTGGTTATTAATGACATGAGGCATAAATATCTGTGCACAGAGAGTATAACCAGACGTACTCCTGAATTAAAATACCAGTCATGTTATTGCTAATCACTCAGACCTTTGGGCAGAAGCAATGCTCACCTAACAAAGTTAGAGACAGGAATGGATTCTTCTATGAGAACAACAGTAGTAGTAGTTGGTTTATCTTGACATCATCTTCAAAAAGGCACTCAGAGAAAAGAAAATTCAGGATATGCAATGAAATACATTACAAGAATATACTTTTACTCAAAAACATTGTGCAAGGAATATTCTGATACATGTGTCAGGGAAAATAGGAAACCATCAAAATTACACTGGGGTCTAGCAGCCAAACCACCAATGGGGGAAAAAACAACTTAGGGAAAGAAGTGTGAAACCTTGAAAATGCAAGAAAACTGGAGTACTGGAACAGGCAATGTAAACACAAATGTCTTTCAGCCGTGACATTTGGATTCCACTTGTACAGCACCTTAAGGTGCAAACAACTGCAGAAAATCTTGCTCAATTGAAACACTTTTTAAAAATTCTGGCTCCCACAAGTACCCAACGAAGTGAAAACATGACAGCATGACTGAGCATGGCAGGACTAAAACAGCGACCACCCCCCTGTACTCAGCATTGGTGCGGCCATGCCTTGAATCCTGTGTTTAGCTCTGGGCCCCTCGAAAGACACTGAGGCACTGGAGTGGGTCCAGAGAAGAGCAATGAAGCTGGGAAAGGGTCTGGAGGACAAGTTTTTTGAGAGGCAGCTGCAGGAACCGGGGCTGTTCAGCCTGGAGAAACTGAGGCCCAGGGAAAACCTTGTCACATCTTCTCCCAAGAAATAAGCAACAGGGCAAGAGGAAATGGCCTCAACCAGGAAAGGTTTCGATTGAATGTTAGTTACAATTTCTTCCCAGAAAGGGTTGTTAGGCATTGGAATAGGCTGTCCAGGGAAGTGCTTGAGTCACTGTTCCTGGAGGCATTTAAAAGACGTGTAGGTGTGGCACTTACGGATATGGTTCAGCAATGAACACGGGGCGGAGCAAGGTAAATGGTTGGACTTGAGGATCTAAGGGTCTTTTCCAGCCTAAACAACTGTGTGATTCTGTGGAAACTAGAGTTAGTCAGAGCAGCTTTAAGTGCCTCTTTAGACCAGCTTAAACAGGTGGTGATTGTGCTGCTTTCTCTGAAGCAGTGCTCACACTGACAGCCATGGTAGCTTAACATGGCAGCTCTCACCAGGCAGCCACACCAGGAAATCACCTTCTCGGACCTGTCCCAGCTATCTGCTCGACGTGCCCACAGCTCATGGACACCTGCAGGGTTGTGCCTCCCAGGTGGCACTGGGATGACCCTGCAGGGGCGATGGTGACTGCTGCCCTCAGCCCTTGGCCTGCCCTGTCTCAGAGGTTTCACCCTGCTGCTCACCCAGGAGAAGGCTCAGGCGTGTTAGTTCAGTGTGGTTAACTGGCACCTACTGCAGCACATGGGGTGAGGCATGGGCTGCTGTGTGGTACTTTCCACCAGTAATGTTCTCATGGGATCTATTTTTTCATATATATATATATATATATTCTATACTTGCCTTGAAGCAACTCCAACCCCTACGTTTCAGTTGTCTGAAATAACACAAAAACCTATGGTAATGTGGAAAGTTAAACCCCTCAAATTCAGAACAGAGGAGCTGATACATCCTCCTTTCCTTATGCTTTACCGAGACTGACTGCTCAGTGCTTTGAAATGACAAATAAACATCAATTTCTTAAAATCATTGCAGCAAACATTGATTTCATTTTTCTCTGAAGTCACACACCACTCTTTACAACAGGCAGCATAAGGAAACATCCAGCACACTCTGTTCCCATGCTAAGTCTCAGCTTAGTATTGCTTGTAGCAAGTTTTTGCTAAATTGCTCACATATTCCACTGCTACCTGAATAACCACAACTATAAACATGCTGGATAAAACTAGACAGTACAGTGGCTATAGGAAACAAAGGCAAGAAAATGAAGATGGTCAAGGGAAGGAACATTTTGTACCTTTTAAGCCCTAATATTCAAGACAGTCTAATTGGTAGATGAAATGTGCTTCTATCATTGAGGAACTCAGAGCAGTAGTTTGAAAATATTTGATGTGCATTGTCATGAGTAACTGGTTTTACTGTGACTGTGGGGTTGGAAGATATTAAAAAGCAGCTAAGGACAATGATTATTTGCCAAGCAATAGCAGACAACCCATGCTTGGGAACTTGTTGTGAATGCTTTCTGTTTTTCCAGTCAACATGTAGTCCTCAACACTGAGGATTCTGGTATTTTAAATATATTACAGGAATGTATTAACTCTTCAGTGTTTTCCATCTTGTGAGCTCTCTGAATATCATTGTTGGAAGGGTTTAACTGTGATTTTAAGCAGTTTTTTTGTCAGAAATACCATTAACACTATTCATCCTCATAGATTTTGCATTATCTTTTTATATTTAACAAAAGAAACATAGCAATAGAGACCACTTGATTGACACAAAGATATTAAAGATAGTGCAGTTATCAGATGAATCACAGGCAATTTGATGAAATTAATTGGGAAATGTTCGAAAAGTGATCCTATTCCTGTCACTATGTTAAAAGACTTCCTAATCATGCAGTTAAGGGGGGCTGTTCTCATGGCAATCAGCAGGAGTTACACGCACAGAAAAAGGCTCGTGTTTTGTTTTTGAAGAACTGGATCATTCAGCATCTGTGCTTCAGGGGGTTTGTTTTTCTTACATGGGTAAAGCCTCTGATTTCTGCTTCGCTGTGCTCCGCACATGTAGGAAAACAGATTAGCCAATGTTGTTTTCTTTCTGCACTTTGTGTGTGGGAGGAGAGTAAATCTCTCTGACCCATTCCACCCACGGCACTTCAGTTAGCATTGGGCTTCACCATTATCAATCTCACTGGCTGAATTCAGGGAACTCAGAATTGTCATAGGCATGAAAAATTCCAGCTGTAGGAAGAAAATAGGAGTTGTCTTCTTCAGTCTTAACCCAGCATGGGCTGATGCCTTTAAGTGTTACAGAGGGGATCTCATGGGGAGAGCATATGAGTCTGTGTTTCAGAAATGGAGATAAGTAAGTGACATTTTGGAGGATGGGTTTTGTCATAGGCAATCCACTCTAACATTCGGTTAGCTAGAGCAAAGCCTCGGAAATTGCATTTTATATGCAGGGCAAAGAAGTATTCTCAGGTAGTATTCACAAATTCTAAAAAAAAACCAAACCAGTCAATTCTGAAAAAAAATAAAGTCAAACTCTGAAAAAAAAAAATAAAGCAAGCCAAAAAAGCCTGCAAAACTCTTATAGGATAAAGACTTCAGTACATGGCTCATATCATGCACAGACACTCCTGGAAAGCTCAGCTAAAGATCTTTTCTGCTCAAAATGACTTTTAGGCCAAGCCTCCTTTCATTTCCAAAATGGTGGATATGGTTTTCCTTAGCTGCCCCACAGGGACCTATAAGGAAAGTCCACAGCCATGGAGCTGTGGAGCACTCCACAGGCGTGGAATGCAACAAAATGGGCGAGAGGAATGAGAGATCTACTGGCGGTGGTCCTCTCCTGAACAGCTACCAATACAGCTATATTACTTTTTGTGAGGAACTGCTACTTGCATGGGCTTGCTGTAAATTTATTCACAGTAATAGCCACAATAACTGTGTTTCCAGGAAAGAAGGAAAGGTCATGTGTGGCTGGGGTAGAGTACAGAGGGATAAGACATCAGTCTTTGTGTTCTCAGCCCCTACGCAATCCTACAAATAGATAGTGGGAATTGAGGTGCCGTGGGAGATGTTCGTCTCAGGGACTGCACGAGGTGTTGCATATAAACATCATGCCTCAGAAGTGGGTTTCTCTGTATTAAGAAAATGATGTGACCCTGCATCAAGTGCTTCACATGTCCTGGAGGAAATGAAAAAAAATCTCAAGAATTCATACTAAGTATTGCCTGAAGAAAGTACTTTCCAGTTTCCATTTAGGAGCAACTACATTTCTGGCATAATTAGGCACAGCTCATATTCTCCAGAGAAAATGTGATGAAACACAAAGTGCAAGAAAAGAAACGAAATAGCCCCATGATTAAATCTCCACCAGCTACCTCCACACCAAATCTTTCATATATTCACTTCCTAAAAAATATTTCTTCCACTTTGGGGAATTCTTTCATATTCTTTTGGATTAATTACAATCTATTCCGGTAACATTCATCACTTAGTAATGATTTGTTTTAATATGTCTGCTCACAGCAGCACCTATCAATGGGAAAAACATTTCCAAAGTATAGCTATTGCCTGGCTAAATTGTGCAGAATACCTTGACTGAACAACACAAGGCTCTCTACATGCCCTTCAGTGCAAAAATGAACACAGAAGGAATAAAATCTTGTTAATGTTTTGTATTTTTATTGGGCTTCACACGCTCAAAATGCCATATGGGATTTACCTCATTAATCCTTTCACTACCAGTATGAAAAGTATAAATATTATTTTGCCCACAGCTAGAGGGACACAGACAAGTTTTCATAAGGCCTGAACCTCACAAGCCCCAGTCTGAGCTGTACATGTTTATCATCTTATAAAAGGAGGACTGTGGTGAGTTAGCCTGGTCACTGAGCCATTAACTACTAAAGCCAGAAGGTTACTAGACAGACACTTGAAAAATCTGCCAGATCCACTGCTCGTACAACTTTCTCATGTGCTATCATCCAGGGCAACAGCGTTGACTCTCTGCAGAATCCAAGATTCAGTTGAAAAGTAATGGGTTTTGGCCCTGTGGTTGCATACCTGAGCTGAGTGCAACTTTGCTGATCCACTCCTAAGTGAGATCATTTCTGCTCTGGCTGTGAGACACCTACCTTTGGTTCGAGCAGAAGGCAGGATGAGACACATCCTAAGGTTTCAATTGAGGATACGTGGGAAAACCGACATGGGAGGGCTCCCATGATGGACGAGATAGTGTTTTGGGCAGCTGCACGAGTAGAGGGTGATTCAGAGACAGGACTTTGAGAAATTAAGGAGGAAGGAACTCTTTAAATGGGTCTACTTTTCATTTACGAGAAGACAAAATAACTTAGGGCCCTTGCTCGGTGTCTGGGGCAGATGTGTGGAAGAAGTCCTGTGACAACAGGACTGGTGGGAGAGACAACTTTGCTCTTGTTGAGGGTTTCACCCTCAACACAAGATTTCCTGATCATCTTTGTCCTAGAAGTGTCACAGACCAAAGGCATGAGAGGTACAGTGTGAATGGGTGGGAAGCAGAGTGGAAAAGCAGAAGAAACTGACAGCACAGTTTCCTGAACACTTTTTTTTTTAGGGCTTGATAATAAAAGACACTTGTGGAAAAGACAGGTGAAAAATCTGAAGGCAGAACATGTCAAGATAAATACATGCTGTGGGAAGAGGGAGATACCAAGTGAGAAAGAACAAATCTTAAGAATGATTAATTTTCAATGACAAATGGAAGTGAAGACAAATGGAGTAAAACTTTGGAAACAATTAAGATAGGCACAAAAAAAGGAAGATTGTGTAGGTAGTCATTAAAGTGAGTGAGAAAGTATTGGCAATATAGAGCAGAATGCCATCCACAGCATTCCAGCACGTAGTCCTGTCTGCAGCAGTGACCTGACCCAGCCTGGGACATGCAGTCACACCAGCACTGCTTCAGTTCAGGTGGAAAGCTTTAATACAGTTACGATGAACATTCTTGCGTTGGACAGTGAGAATCATAGTTTAGTATGGATCAATGCAAGATATGATGGAAGAACAATACCCGTTCCATAAAAATTTCTATTTTAGCATGTTTTTCTTACAACCTCAGAGAACATATGAAGCAAAATGAGAGTAGAATCAGAACCATAGAATCACAGAACATCCTGAGGCAGAAGAGACCCATAAGGACCACTGAGTCCAGCTCCTGGCCTGGCACAGGACAACTCCAAAAAACACACCATGTCTCTGAGAGCATTGCCCAAACGCCTCTTGAAGTCTGTCAGGCTTGGTGCTGTGACCTGGGGTAGAATGGATAACATAAGCATGAGAGTGCCCTGCCATTTCCTGGTCTAGCTGCCAGCAACACATAGAGTGAACTCTCATTTTATTAATGGTATGGTGGTGTCATTTACTTATTTTACTTAAGCCTCCCTTTTCTTTCCAGGCTTTTATTCTCTTCTGCCACTAGTTGTGCCATTTGGGGCCAAAACTGCTATCAGTTGTTCAAGCAAAGAACTGAAAAATTTGAATATGGAAAGATTGAATATGAAGTACATAATCAATTCCCTAATTGACCTCGTGTCAATTTTCTTTTTTCTCTATGATCTTAAAAACTGTCCTTTTCCCAGCTGATACTTCACAACTTCTTTGCAGGATATGCTGGCACATTTACTCCCTTTTATGCTTTTTCTATGTCTCGTTTTTTTTTTCTTCCTCCACGATCTTCTTCCGTATCTCCATTTAAACCACTTCGTGTTGCTTAGCAACACCCAGAATGACACCAACAAGGTACAATCCCACTGTTTCTAACAAGCCTCACCTTACAAGGAACAAAAATATAATTTAACTTCACGGTCCCAGTGAATTCACTTCCTGAAAATACCACTGATCTCTTATTTACGTCTCATTAATCTGATGTTTTCTATGACAGCTAAGAACAAGGCAAACATGCAGAAACAAACAGCATCTCATAGGATATTTGCATCTTCCAGTTTTGCTCTGTTTTGTTCTGACATTGTTAACCTGCTGAGATAATAAGAAAGCGAAAATAAGAGATAATGTTTTAGATCCTGGTTTTCCCAACATGCAGATCCAGGGATTCTGATTGACATATAAATGTTCAAACTGCTACATTCAGTTATGAACCCAAACTTTATAAAAAGTTGGAGATGTGATTGTGAGACTGAAGCCTGTCCACAAATCTAATTAAACACCATCCAGATATTTCCAATAAACATCTTTAATATCCCAAATTTTATACCAGACTGCTCTCTTCCTCAGCACAGTAGAACAGAAACACAACAAATGTGCTAAGCTACTTCGTTTTATTATTATTATGATTTATAATTGTTTTGGACAACTTATTTAACCAGAACTATTATGAAGATGGGACAAGAAATACAATAACTTATCTGTCACAAGCTGTTATCAATTCCAAATCACAGAAGAGAATTTTTTTCCACAAAAAAATCACATACAAAATCACAATGTGAAACACTCAAGTGCACTTCTGATATTCACTGAAACGTTCAGCTTCTGAGGGGAAAAATGGAAACTGATTTTTTGTTTAAAAATAAGCTTTTAAAAATCAGTTACTGATTAAAAAGTATTTTTATGCTTTGAAATCTGAATACATATGGGATTTAATATTTACACATTTTCCTGGAATCCCAAAATACAAATATTTTTTGCAAAGTCAAGGCCTCTCCCTGAAATATATTGGAAAAAAACCTATATTTATTCAGTAAAATTCCTTGAAAAATAACTGACATTTTCATACTAACTTCAGAAAGAAGCTAACTTTCAAACTGGCAAGGCCCTACATTGGAATGAGAAATCCTGGCTTTGGATTTATAAACTACGTCTATAAAAACCAAAGAGGAACGAGAACATCATACCAACCCTTACATCTAGATATATATCTCTATATCTTCAAAATAAATCCTTTGATCTCCAGTCCTACAGAACTTCAATTAACTATTCGATTTCACTAGGCTTTTGTTCGGCTCCTGGGATCACATAACGTCAGCCCTGGAGATACTTTTATTCAGCAAGCAGATGTCATGATGAATAATACTTATTATTAGCCAACTAGAGCTTTTAATTAGGTTTTTCTAGGGTCTGGTTCAGTAGCCCTTACTCATATTCAGTAACATTCACTGCACAAATAGTCCTGCTTTTGCAGTCTCATTAATCAACGAAAGCAGTGGTGAACTAAGCCCTGGATAAGTAACAACTCTCACATTTAACCTAGTATGGCAGTTTTGCCCCAGATATCCAAATACCTCCTGACGTACAGAAATGCTTGATTACTGACAACCTATTGAGCAACAGTGTGCTTACATAATGTGTAACTATTATTATACTGTACTACATTTTTATATTTTTATTATTGGAATCAATGTGGAACTAAGTAACAGCAAAACTGTGCCCATGCTAAAACGACATATTCCTCTGTACACTTCTGCCTCTAACACATCTATGAAACACAACTAAGAAAATAGGTGAGAGATTAAATTTTGAGGTCCGAATATACAGAAAAAATTGTACCAGTCTAACACTAGCAGACAAGCCTAGTACCTTCTAATGCTGAGTCTCAAGAGTTTTCCTGGTTCCTGGAATGAAAACAAATATCTGTAATAGAGTTGAATTACATTTTAAAAAGTAAATTAAGAAACTCCCTCTGTTTCTAGGTACCCCTTGCTTTCCCACAAACACTTGTATGTAAATAAAGTCAGGATAACTTACCAGGAAACATGATCCAACATATAGTGAAGGAAGACCAGTACTACCTCCTCAGTATGGTTTGTTTCCTCATCATCCCTTTTCTCATTTCTGCTTTAACTTTCTGTTCTACACAATGAGTGCTCATATGTAGATAGATATATACAAATATATGCCCTCCCTGAGTACATAAAGGATTACATATGGTGACTAATCTGCTCTCATATTGACCCTGCTACCAGCTGGCCTTAAAAATAAATCCAAATGAATAAAAATGGCTTAAAATCAATTCCAGCTAAGAGACAATAAAGCTCCACTGCCAGTGAAGAAGAAAAGAAATAGACATTTCAGTGTCTAAACTTGGAATCCTAAACTAGCTGGTGTGCAGATGTATCGTTTCACATTGTCCTGGGCTTGCCTCTTCTGGCTTGCATTCAGATGCAACTGCCATGGATAAAGGCAAAAGTTTTACAAAATTATAGTTTACTTGGAGTCATAGTAGCAGTCACAGCTACAGGAGCAGAGTTACTGACGTTAGGTGTAGCAGCGGCTGAAGAAAGCTCACAGTTTGCATAGTGCATTTCCACTCCTTGTTCTCCACGGGAGAAGCCCTGCTGCCACCTCACTGAAACCCGAGGGTTCGGAGAGTTAGATCCAGGCTAAAGCCTGTACAGCAGGCAATCCCTGTGACCCCTGCTGTGCCTTAAACTCCTCTTCAAGGCACAGGAACACGGACTGGTCTCTCTCTGTGAAGGGAACATGCTTATGCCCACGGTTACTGTGATCTAAGGAAACACCTTCCCTAATCCACAAGGGCTCTTTGCACATTGTGTCTGAGATCAGTACTCCCTGAAAACATTGCAGTTTTTTGTATTCTGGACAGGATTTGCCTTTGGAGTTCGTTTGCTTGTTTAATGCCATCCCTGTGTTCAAAACCTTTGTGTCTTAGCAGATTTTTAGTAATAGCTCCAGTTATAAGTGTATTTATAGAATGAGAAAATCCCTCTCTTGTGTCATGTTTTTTAAGGGAAGCAGCAAAACATTCTGAGTGTGGCACTGTCTGTTCACAAAGTTTGTATTCAAGCTGACATTGATAGATGTTAGAAAAACAAACCAGTTTTGGTGTACCACCTGCTAAATGTCTGCAAAAAGTGCAAATAATAAGCCTTTAGTAACTGAAGCTGTTTCCGACAGTAACATCATTCCCTTGTTTATGTTGATGCAATTCAGAAAAAAAACCCCAATATCACATCACTGGTGAAACAAGGATGAGTGAAAAAGAGATTCCATCCTTGAATTTAAGCACAGGCTGCCTGGATCACAGTGAGGACTAAACAGCACGAATTAATAAAGGCAGAAAAACTTCCAGTAAAAATTGTTCACTCTCTGCCTAAATGCATCTCATTCAAAAGATGAAATTATTCCCTAGCATGGCAACTTTTCTGAGGTCTATTCAATATGTAGAACATTGCTCTTTTGAGAGGGTGTTAGTACTATCTTCATGTTTTCCTGCTAGCTCTGCCTTTCAGTATTAAGAGGCGTCTCTGTCACACAGGACATGATAGGCAAAGAATTGCTCTCTAGCATGTCAAATGTCTGTGCACAAGAGTTCTCGGTGGAAATGACACTGTTTTACACATCAAGGAAAGAAAACAGGGGCTCTCTAAACTAGGCATACAGGGGCGGGTGCCCTTTGGATCAACAGGTCAGGAGAACACTTCTCACAGTGACCGGATCCTCTATTTTCTGTAAACAACACAACTGCAGTGTTTACCCAAGTGACAACCTCAACAATAGGATTAACAGGAAAAACAGTGGGTGTAGAGGCAGCCCAGTGACATGGAGCATTTTTAAATCTTGATTTATTTCTGCTGTTTGTTAATCTTTCACTCTCTGTCTTTTTTTTTTTTCCAGACAGCATACACATAGAGCATGCATTTATTTTATTTTGTTCTCAATTAAAAAATATGAGAATCCTAAGAATTTAATCCTTCCAGACTTTTCATCCAGTCATTTCCACCATACCTTACGAATACACCAAATTACCCCCAAGGTAATTCACGCGTTCCTAGCAAATTAAATACATTGATATTGACAAAAGAATGAGAATTCCTATTGCAAATATTTGTCACCTAGCTTGTATTTTGGTTTTAGAAACTTCAGCTGGACTAATCATGTCTAAGGCAAATGAAAAAACTTTTTATAAGGCTAAAGAGTTGGAAGTATACAACAAATGATATTTCAGGCTACACAACTCTCTGCTCAAACAAGAGAGAAGAAATCTTTCTTTGAATGCTTGCACAGCAGCAGCTGGAATCTAGTTCTGGACTGGCAGCTCCTGCCTTCTCACCCCACAGACTTGCTGTGAGCAACCTGCAGACTGGTAGATGAAAAAGAGGTACAGTATTACTGTGTCTCCAACAAATACGCTGCATCTAAGATGGTTTTGAGGAATCAACTTTGTGGAAGTCAGAGACTTTCCCCACACGGTTTAGCATAACTCAGAGTGGGCCTCATCTTCCCAGGGCTGAAGCCACCCAACCTCAAACCGAGGAGAAAGCCATCATCTATGGAGCTGTGCAGATTAAACTGCTTTGGAGGATCTCTGGCACAGGTGCTCCCCACCCCTCTCCACCCAACGCTGGTGTAGGCATATAGACCCACATCTGTTTTACAGATGGGGCAAACACCAGTCAGAAAGGGTTTGGGATTCTCCTTTCGCCACCAACAGCCCTGGTAACACCATTTCACAGGGAAAGGAACTTCGTGGCAGGTTTGCAGACAGGAAAGCCAGCCAAACCCTCTGTTCCACCCTGGAGGAAACAGACCAACAAAAGGCTACAGTGGCTCCAGAAAGAAAACCTCTGTATTAAAAGCCAAATAATGCGGAGCTACAATAATAAATACACACTATCTCAACCAGGAAATACAGTGTGAAAGGTTCATTAAAGTTCAGCTTCAGCAATAACAATATATATACCGCTTCAGTTCTCCATTCTGTCAAAGAGATACGTCCCTTTCTGTCCACAAAAGAAAAACACGTTCAGACTACATCCTATACAAAAAACTCTACTCCGACAACGAATGCAGCCGAATAGGAGGGTCTTTGATTTCCTCCGTTGAATTTTTAGAGGGGCTTTTTCTTGCCTGTTTTGGGGGGAGTTTTTTGTTGGTTTTTTAGTTTTGTTTTGTTTTTTTAACTAAAAGGTTCGTTTAAAACGGGTATTAAAGATATAAAACGCGCACATATGATTTGGTCCCCTCGGAGCCGCCGCCCTCGGGGCCGGGCCGGGCGCTGAGGCGGCCCCACGTTCCGCAGCGCACCTGTGGCACGCTGCAAACGAGAAAAACACGACACAGTCCGTCCCGCGTCCCTCCACAGCACAAGACGAAGAGAAGGGGGTCACCGGGAGAGGCTACTTGGCGGCGGCAGTGGCGGTGGTGGTGGCGGCGGTGGCGGTGCCGCGGCGCTGCTCCATGCCGTTCGGCAGGAACCCGGCGATGATGGGCACGGGCCAGATGAGGGCGGCCACGCTCCACACGATGATGACCAGAGTCATGAAACACGCCACCAAGGTGGACTCGATGGGCTTGCGGTTCATCCGCCAGCCCGGCTCGCCCTTCAGCTCCTCCAGGCTGAAATCCAGGCAGCAGAAATTCAGCGGCTCCCCTTGCAGCCAGTACTGGCCGGGCTCGGCCGCCGGCGGGTAGGAAAGCGAGGAGGAGGAGGAGGCGGCGGCGGCAGCGGCGGCGGGGGGCTGGGGCGCGGCGCTCCGCAGGCGCCCGACCCGCCTGCCCCGCACCCAGCTGCAGCCCACGCAGAGGCGCAAGTCCTGCTGGGCTCCGCCGGCCGCCAGCCCCAGGTGCTCGATGAGCAGCGGCGGCCCCACGCGGTGGAAGGCGGCGGAGAAGAAGGCCCGCCCGTGGCTGTTGGTGGAGAAGAGCAGGAGGTCGCACTGGATGCCCAGCGGGCGGCTCCAGCGCACCAGCAGCGAGCTCAGCATCTGCCGCTGCACGCTGATGTTGCAGTGCGGGTCCTCGGCGGGCTGCGGCTGGGGACGCTGCTGCTGCTCCTGCTGCTCCTGCCCGGAGGTGGTGGGAGCGGAAGGGAAAGGCTCTTGGCTAGGGGCAGCCGGCGTGCCCGGGCTGTCGGTGCTGCCTTCCTCCTTGCTCGCTGCCCCGTCGAGGTCCATCTCGAGGCTGGCCAAGGAGCGGGAGGAGGAGTTGGCAGGGGGCAAGAAGAGCTCCTGCTCCTGCTCCTCCTGCCCGCCGGCAGCCGCCGAGGGGCTCCAGCCCTGGCAGGGCGGCAGGCAGGCGGCCAGCAGTGCCGGGAAGAGCAGCGGCAGCATGGCATTAACTTAGAGCAGGAGAGGAGGGAGAGGAGGAGGAGGAACGGGAGGCTGCATGGCGCTGCCGGCTGCCATCTGGGAAAGGAGGCACAGTGCTCTCGCCGAGCGAGCGAGAGAAAGGGAAGGNAGCCGTGAGCCCGCCCGGCCCCGCTGCGCTCCGGGCAGGCAGCGCTCCCTCCCCGGGACACGGGCCGGCAGCGGCCGCCGCTGTCCCCTCAGCCCGGGTCCCTCTCCCACACCGCCGCTGCCTCCGCGCCCGTGTCCGAGGGGAGAGCCGGAGCCTCCCAGCTCCGCCGCCGCCTCTCCCTCGGTGGGCAGGGGCGAGGAGAAGGGGCTGTCAGCGGGCAGCGCCCTCCCGCCGCCGCCCCGGGCCGGGCTGGGGGCCGCGGATGCGGGAATAGCATCCAGGAACCGACTGCACACGCTTTCACTGCGTCTTTATAGGAAGGGAACGGGACGGGACGGGAGAAAGAGAGTTTAAACTCGATGGCTGCGCCCTCCCCAGCGGTGCCTTCCAAGTCCGGACTCAGCCCCAGGACCTGCTCCCGCAGCTGGGTGTCCAAACCGGCCTTGGACTGCAGGCATCCCACCCATCCGGCGGGCGCTGCTGGTCCTTGTTGCGATGATTTAAACGAGGAAACTAGGTGCAAGCAGCACAAAGCTCCTAAGCGTGTTAGCCGTGAGATTTGGCAGCGTTTTTGAAACGCTGCTTAACAAGCATGATCGTTTATAATCAGACTAGATAGTCAAGCTCGTTTTGTGACCCTGTGCTAGTTACGATGTTACTCTTGCATCGTTTGAGGCTTGCTGTGTGTTGCAGTTCGACTCTCGGAGCCGCGGGGAGGGACAGAACAAATGACACAAACGTTTCTCACTCTTTACTCGGAGCAGAGGACGAGATAGAGTTACATTATCCTGGCAGGCATCCAGAATGAGACTATCTTCTTTGTCTTTGCAGCCGTTTTTTTTTTGACAAATAGAGATGCAAAAGGGATACACTAGTCTTTCCCAAAGGATAGGACTGAAGTCCGTAAGGCTCTCCTTTATGATTGGCACTGGTCCCATGTCAGACGCGTTCCCACGTCAAAGTGACACACGGACACGTTCTCACTTGAAGAATAAGTTCCTGTAATATCAGCCTCAAGTCTTTCAGGTGAGTGAGGGAAGTGAGTGAGGGTAGAAAGTGAATTTTAAATTTGATATTATTCAACATGAATTAAGGTAGTGAATCGGTTTTCTTTTAAAACCTTGCCTAAATGTATCATGACAAAATCCAGAGTTGTTTGCCTTCTATTCAAAAGATATCTGAGCAGCAAAATGTGTTTGTGTTTGGTCCCAAATTCGTCCAAAGGGTACTGGCTACCTATAGTTTGGCTAGGTTTTTGGTTTTGCTTACTACAGAGAAAGATGCCTGATGAAACGTTCAAAGCAGGCTCTCTATTTCCAATTCTGGGCTCATGCTCAAATGTTGCAATACAGTTAATACATTCCTCAGTGTGTCTTATTTAAGAGTTCTCCGATATTTTTTTATTGCCTGTTGAATGTGTCTCTACATGCTTCTCCCGATGTCATTTGTCATATCCACACTCCCACACATTCGTGGGGCTATAATATCTCTATAGACCCCAGACCAGATTAAGAGAGGGCTAGTGTGTAGCAAGTAATGCCAAAACTGTGTGGCCTCTGTGTGCACAAATTACATTGCATTGGGATTTTTGGCACAAAGGACTGGAAATGAAACTAAGCCTCATAAATAAGATTTAGCTCCTGAACACTGTTGCAGTATGTGGGTGGCAAATGTTCTCAGGCAGAGCTTCAGTTCTTTTGGTTTCCACTCCCAGCATCCAATTGAATGCAGTCAGGGGTATTTGCAAAGGAATTGGAGGGGGGAAGACTTGAACTAAGTTTCTTTTTCTGCAAGGAAAGATAACCTGCCACAGCAAATTTAAATGCATTCTGCACCATTTAGACCTCCATAGAAAAGAGCTAAAAGACAGCAATTTATTTCAGATTGGAGATACATGGGTGCCTCATACCTATTCCTCTTCATCAAGGAATAATTGACCAAGTGGGTGGAAGAAGCAGAAAGTGTGTTAGATCATTGATTGAAAGGCGCTGTCCAGCAGGGCCCTTTACAGATACTTTATTTCTAGGTCTACCAGATATAATTAATCTCTGCATGGATTCAGTCATCCAAAAAGGTTACAGCAGACTTGAAAACTTTGTAAGCAGAATTATTATATAGCTCTATTCTGTTGTTTTCAGCCATAAATCTCAAAGAAAAAAAAGTAGTTTTATGGCTGGGAGGCTGGAGCATAAAGGTATTGGGGGCCAGGCAGAGGTGACCTTCATGTCACAGGCAGATCAGATTGTAGGTTTTGCAGGTTTGATTCTATAGCTATAACTAGAACTATAATATGTACCATAGGTCACAGTAGCATTTGACAGTATGGTAGAGGAGGTGTGAAGTGGGCTATAATGATAAAATTTTAGAAGGGAATAATGAGGTAACAAGACAGTAGGAGTTTCATGAGACAGACTGCAGAGCTATTGGAAGGGTGAAGATTAATAGTAAAGGATGATCAGAATCTTTGGAATTGTTTTAGTGACATTTTAACTAAGCATTTTTAATAAAGTACTGCTTGTGAAATACTTCAAGATGAAATCAAGAATAAGTATTTCTGCACAAGTGCCATTAAAATTGCTTTTCATGAGGGTGCTGTTTCCGAGCTTCAAATCTCATTGCTGCTTGTGAAAATTGATACTAAGCAGATACTGATTCCAGAAAGAAATCCATAGTTGCATTCAAGTCAAAAGCTTGTGATGCTCGGGGAGTGTTTTTCAATTCAGCCAACTCGTGTGGATCTGCGCTGAGGAAAGGGAGTAACTGCGGAACTTTTCTTGACAGAGGATATGCTTTTGAGGTTGTCATTTCTGAAAGGAGTTGAATGTGGGAGAGAAGACAGGAAAGTGGTGGTGTACAGGGTTGGATATGCAGCTGAAACATCACAGAGATATTTTTCTGTGGAAAGACTCCTACTGTCAATTACAGGAAAAAAGTTGTAGGGAGCAAGCAAGTATAGTGATGCATTACCGATCTCTGTAAAAGTGCCAGGTAAATAAGGAGAATTTCACAGTCAACAGCTGAAGAGGGAGGCTGGGCCAGGAGAAAGAAGGTGGTACTTGAGTCCTCTCAGAAAAAACCTGTTTCGGTTCTGTGAAAGGAGTAGGATCAAATCATCCTGGGACTTGTTCTGGGAGATATACTTGTTCATAGCTGAGAAAAAATGTTTCTGTGATACAATTTAGAAAGTGTGGTTGGCTAATCGTTTCTCAGTTGATGTGGGGGGAGAATCTCGGAGTAATGCAAGGGAGTGAACTGATCATATAATGTCTGTGGAATGAGTCCTTTGAAGAGTCATTGATAATCAGTGGTTTGCTGATTGAGGAAGGAGAAAAGGGCTGTTTTGTACTGCCCACCGAGGTGTTTCTTTGACTGTAATACAGTAATCAGGACTTTCACTCTCCTCCTTTTTGCTTGGTATTCTTGTGGATTTGCCAGAAATTATTTGTAATGAAATACTTAAAGGCCACTGAAGCTTCTGAAATAGATAACAGAAACTGTTCGGACTCAGCAGCTTGCTACTGCTACATCATGTCAGAACAATTTATCTGCAGAGAACAGAGATCATGTGCTGCACACAACAAACCAGGGTTTTGTACCACTCTTTACCTGAATATCAGAAGCCCAGACAAAGGGAACAGCCAGTTGGCAAGCAGGCCAACAACAAGGGCATAATCTCTCCAGAGAAGTCAACAGATCTCTCTCAGTAAAGACACTAAGCTCTTCATTTCACAGGCATTTCTATCAGCAGCAAATTCTGCCTCTGCACCTCCTCTCAGTTACACAAACAGATGTCCCTGAAGCCACAGAATGACCAACATGCAAGAGCTGGGGCAGATGACTGCAATTTTAAAATAACTTTGAAAATCATGCCCTATTTAATTAAAAAGCTGTAAATATTTTCAGCCCAACCTTAACCACAGTCTTTAACCCCTTATCCAGATCACCATGCACTCCTGCAAAAACCTGTACCTGCGTAGCTGAGGGAGTGAGGCAAGGGAAGGGGTTTGAGCAGTGATGGCCAGGGTTGTTTACTGGATGTCAAATGGGCTCTGGTGGGGCTCCCATGGTCTGCAAGCCGCACAGATGATGGAAGTGTGGACCAAGGGAAAGCAACCACCAATCAGGACTCCTAGAAGGAGTAGTGCAGAGGAGTTACCTGTGGCAATTAGCACAAAGTGGAATCCATCTGTAAATACAATTGCTAGAAATCAGGAAAATGTTTTTCAGAGCATCAGGTGGTATCAGTAAGATATAGAGCCTGCTGGATGAAGGCTCTGGGAGCTCTGAGGAGGATTTAGGAACCCATCTTTGGTATTCCATTAAACTGTGTGTTGTATGAGCACAAACTAGAAAGACTGTTTCAATTCTAAAGATCAGTGTGAAATACATGCAGAGAATGCTAACAGGAATGTATTAATAGACTTTCAGAACTTTTTTTGTCGCATGCTTTAAATAGGTTGAGGCTTTTAGACGAATATCAAAAGGAAAAAAAAACAGGAAAAAAAGATTCTGTGGGAACGGATATGAGTACTCCAAGGAACAAACTTTGCACCTCCACAGCTGAAGGTGATCTTGAGGTAATTACAAAATATAAAAAACCCCTATAATATAGGTTGGATAGGCCTAGTTAGCCTACAATGAGTGTTAAATGCACGTTAAATATGTTGAATACTTTCACGTATTCCATTTGTACAATTAAGTTTTTAAGATCAGATTTAACATGAAGCAGTGTTCCAGAAGACTGGATTCGTGTTCTTGCCTAGGTCCCCACTAGCAGGTTGATCAAAACCCTCACTCATGTGAAACTTCTTCCCAACCGAACTTCTAAAGCTTAGGCAAGATTGAGCTTTGGACTATATTTATTTTGTCTTATAACTACCACACTTGCTTATTTTATATTTTATTGGCCAGGAGCCTGACTATATTTATAACCTATTTGCCTCGTATTTATCTCACCAGCCAACCTATCCAGTGTTGGAGCTTGGCTGAAACTGGCAAATTTAGGATCTGATATGTTGAAAAAAAATGAAACCCAATTAAATGGTGCAGGTAGAGAGAGCAGCAATCTGGGTCATTTTAAAGAAACCTCAGACAGGGCTAAAGGGCAATGTAAGAACTTTGCTCCCACCAGAGTATACACATTGGAGGACTCAGGCTTAGCTATTAGCAGTCGCTAAAGGCCATTGTAGGGTGGGTTTGACCAGGTGTCAAAGCTCATGTGTTCGTGAGGCACAATGCTCTGAACATCTAAATGACCCCTGGGATTCTGGGCAAGCCCTGAGGTGTCACAGGTATTCTTGAAGGAAAAGAGATCCAGTAAAGCTGTAGTTGTTTAATACCAATGCTGTGGAGGTAGCAGGAATGGAAAAACATTTGGTGTGATTACATATTAAATTGTTCTGCAAAATATTTGTACATAAAATAGCATTGCTTAATGACTATTTTATGAGTTTGTCTTTGGAAAATCTAAACATTTACCACAATAATACATTGAAAAATAGCTCCCTGGAAAGCATTTAATTCTACAAATACTTTGTTTCCAGCCTGTTCTGAACATGCCTCTAGGGCTTGTCTTTAATGTTATTTATCTCTGTAGAGAAAAAGAGACAGGTGAAAAAGTCTGGTATTAGTCTGCACTAAACAGATGTGAGTTTGGCACTTACATCCAGTGTTGCCTCAGTCTCTCAGTGGATTTAAAGTGCAGCTATGAAATATAGAACCCTGCTTCCCCATGAAGTTGCAAGGCAATTGGACTGTGAAGGAATCCTGTTCCACAGGAGAGGAAGACAAACTAGTTCACAGGTAATTTGAAACTTGTTTCATCACACAAAGAAGAAACACAAAAGACAAAAGAAAAAAACCACAAAGAAGACACACAAACATGACATTGTTGATGGCAGCCTATATCCTAAGGAACTTTTTCAAAAAATTCGTGAGAATAAGAGAATCTGAGTTCAGGGGATCCTGTGTGCAACTCCTTAGCCAAGTGCAGCCCTGACCATCCTCTGTCTTTCTGTTACAAGCTAGTTCTTCAGTGCTTTATGACACGACACAGACATTGTAAGGGAGTCAACAGAAAGGACTTAGCTGGTTTCACTGCAGGTTTTTGTCCCCAGCCGTAAAGGAAAGTGTAGAATAAAGAAGGAAAAGTGGAGGCTGCAATCAACAAAATGAGGGTGGGTGGAAGGATAACAAATACCAGAACTGGTATGAGGCATGATTAAATTGTGACAGGCTTTGAAAGTGAGAACAAGGAGTTTGCATTTGGAGCAGCAAAAGAGGAGAAATGACAAGAGAACTGTGGAAAGAGAGTGATGTGCCCAAATGAATGAACAGTTCCAGATGGTGTAGCCAGAGAGGAGATTACAAAAGGCGAGATGTACAGGCCTTGGCTAGGACTTCCAGCAGAGCAATCTGAGATGAACTGTGATACTTTGGAGATGCTGCACTGAAACAAATCAGTGACATTTGAAGTACAGCAGCATCAACATTATCAGTAAAATTAGCAGTAAAAATTAAACTCCTCCCTGCCTCCAGACTGTGCATCAACACCTCAGACTGGGGCTCTCAGAGCTGCTGTAAGCTGTTGGTGTGCAGAAACAGGCTTGAATTCTGAAGCAGCACACAGATACCACTTGTGGGTCAGCAGACTGGTTATATGTGCACCTCTGCTATGAACCTTGCTGGCTGTCCCTTCTCCAGTGAGACACTTTTGCTGTACATCAAATGGGAAAAGAGATTCATGTGCCTCCGTGAGTCAGCAGAAGAGCATTGGCTCTTTGTGGACATGTCAATGCCAGCAAATGGGGCTGAGTCATCCAGGCAGATACAGCTAGCCTGATGCCCCCCCATTCCTTCAGCTGGGAAGCAGTCCTGAGCTGCCAAAGAGAAAGTGCTAATATTTCCCATTCCACTCATCAGTCCAGCATCATTATTATTTGCAAAACAGCAGAGAGTTACTAATGTCATACTCAAAAACACTGTCAGCTGTTTCTGAGTTAGATAAAAACCAGATTTAAAAAGAAACAAAATGTTCTTAATTTCCTGGGAATTTGCTTGTTCACACTACTTATTTTCCCAGCAATGGTCACAATCAGTATGAGCCATAATTAGTCACTCAAACCTCAAGTCTTATACCTTTGCTAAGCTGAAGTAACTTCATGGAAGTCAAGGGGGTCAGAGCTTTAATTCCTAACTTTTAAAGAACTCTTGTCCTAGTCCAATAAAGCCAGCACATGAACAAAGCAGCTGATTGCTTTCAGCAGGACCCTGCACTCACAAATGCTGCTCTGTATGGTATTAAGGACTCAACCTTAATGCAGGGGTATGTGAGTGAGAACAAATGTCTGTAAGCCTGATGTGTTGAACAAGCAGCAGAGGAACACCAGCTCTTCAGAGGAAAAGATTTTCTATTTTCATGCAAATGTTCCCAATGTTCTGAAGCACAAGGAGATGCTTAGAAAATACATGCAGTACAAACTGCTTGCTCTCTTAGAGTTTAATATTCACTCAGCATTACCTGCTCTTTCCACGAACTAATAACCACAAAACAAGTAGGAAATATAGCCTCTGATGTTATGTGCATGGTTTGCTGAACTGACCAGGTTTAGGAGGTGTGTCTGGATATTTATGATATCTTGGCTTGATTTTGCAAATTAAAGAGGGATACATCTCAGCCCTAAGATGTGTATCTTAAATTAGTGAGATTTCTTGCTTAAACCATCATATCAAATGCTACTGTTTCTAATATAGGCAAGTCCATCACCCACATCATTGCAATCGCCTTTGGCTCTTTTTACTACGTTGCTGTAAAGCACTAGAGCTGACAATTGGGTTTTTATCTTCTCATGAAGACTGGTAGGTGGTAATCTGTCATAACTTTATTCAGGCTCCTCTTCTCGAGTTCTAGCCATGAATGAAGGCTTTGTTTCTCTTCTCACCTATACCCATACACAATGCCCTAATCCTGCTGCAGTCAACAAACTGCTGACGGAAATGCTATTGCCCCCTGGTTTCCAGGCTCTGTTATACAAATCCCAAACTCTCAATTACGAGAAGGTAGTGTAGGCATATGTGTGCTTTTGGTTACATCCATTGTAGCTGGATAAAATCATAGACATAAAAATAGGATTTAAAAATAATCCCCTGTATTCTTATTGCAAGACAGGAAAATTTAATTAGTCTCTATGGGATTTCCATGTGCCGTGACGGTCAGGGATGCTGACACCACTGGACCACTAGAATAAAGTGGATAATCTGAGAGGGAGTTTATAATGCTTTAAATAGCTTAACGCCTTACGAGAATATTATTTCTATTGTATTGTCTGCATATTTAAATATTGAATTAGCTCTTACCCTGACATAAAATACTCATTGGCTACATTTTCTTCTTCATGCCAGATCAATAGCATCTGTGAGCAGCAGGTTAGATCAAGATCTGTTTTCCCAGCTTTACTGCATATGTACAAGTACAATGCCAGAAGAGAAAGTAGTATATTCCACAGGGAAGCAGAGATTCGATTCAGGATTACCTGAATATCCTGGTTTAGAAGTTCCTCAATTTCCTTTCTGTTAACTTGTGTTCATGCTTTTGCGTTTGATTTTGATGCGTATCTCTTGACGCTGATGTCTGCCATACACATATTCCTGCCTACAGTAAAACAGATGGAGTCTCTGTGCTACAAAGTGATAGATGTTAATCCACCGATCATGACTTCTGAAGTATCCCTGAATGGATGTCAGAGCCTTTATGTGCAGAACCATATATAATATATACACTGTAACAATATAACATTTTTTAGAAAAAAACATTTTAATTCTTGGACTTTCTGTTTTCAACTTTGCTGTGTTATCATCCCTGTACAGTTTTTGTTTTCTAATATGCTGATGTTAAATCCTTGCTCAGAAGGCTGGACCCTGACTCACACGCTCAGAGGCTGCAGAAGTTTCCCCAGGCAGAACTGGTTTTTTGCCTGCAGTATCTGAACCAATATTCCCAGTCCTTCTCTTCTATGGTTTGTACCTACAGTTCTGAGGCTCCAATTTAGACATCTGTCACTAGGTAAAGTGACCTGTCATGGTTTATTTTCACTTTCTGCCAGCTACTCTGCTTAAATGGACCTACTGGGTGGCTGGTCCTAGGAGACAAGGAGCACAGTTTCAGTTTAGGGGCATTTTTATCTCCCTTCTATTCCCCCTGCTTTTAGCCTACAAATTGAAAGACAGATTTGATATGTCGGCGGTAATAAGAAGGAAGCTGCAGGAATGTTAAGTAAAGGTAGCTGCTTGTTAAAATGGTAGTTGCATAAGGGGAAATACAGAGCTTTGTGCCATATTTTAACCAAAAAAACCCAAAATCCAAAAAACTTGTGTCTTACAGATAAAATCATGTTGCAGGGACAAAATTGCAAAAAAATTATGGAACATTAGTCTTAGTTTGGCAGGATTTTTGGGTTTTCTGTGGCTGGAGGAGGTGGGTATTAGACTCTCCAGCTGCTCTCCCTGTTGTCAAGTACACCTGTAGCTGGTTTTCTCTAGAGATTTTACAAATGGTGATGCTATTTTTGTCCCATGATTTTATACCTTTGAACACACAAATTAGGAACAAAGATGAGTTTAATAAACAGGACTCACTGAGGCTCTACTGATAAGTGAAAATGAATACAGTTAATTTTGTAGCATTACTTCCTTATTCAAAATAGCGTCTTTAAGCATCAAACATTGACATGATGTGGTATAAGGGTTTCCCCAGTGATAAAAGAAAATTATATAATTTAAACAAATTTGTCCGTAAAACTTGAATCTGAGGCTTAACTGACACAGGTGGTCTTGTGAAAGTCCTGGGAAGAAAATTTGACACAAGAACTTGTATTTTTTTTGTGTCATTCTTGAAAAGAGGAGCTTGAGATATGCTTGGAAAAGGCATCTTCAAAGGCAAAGTCCAAAAACAGTTTCAAGGCAGTAGAGCTTCTTTTGTGAAAATTCTTATTTACTATTATTAGAACTGGTTTAGGCTGAGATGCCCTCCACAGGCAATTCTGACCTTAAATAAATGAATATAGAATCATTCTGAAGTAGAACAGAAACATTAAATTCCTCAGGAAATTAAAATTTAAAAGAATTTTTTTTCCAAGCTATTATTATGTAGATTTTAAACAGCTGGCTTACTACTGTCATGTCAATAACAGAAACTTCTTTGTGCCAGCTGTACTATCTTGATTAATTTTGCATAGACTTTTCATCAAATTGATGTCTCAAATATCCCACGTCTGCAAATATCATGTTTATATATTATCTAATTATTTAATACACAATACAGAAGATAATACATACAAAAGCCAAAGATCAAGCAATAACACCAAAAGCATTTTATTAAACTAAGCATTTCTACAAGATCACAACAAAACTAAAAAGGTGAGAGGTTTGCTTACACCACTGAAAACTGAACCAGAAAGTTGCAAGTTGTCACTAAATAGTTTGATTTCAACAAAGACACATTTTGTACCAACTTTACAGGCCATGCCTTTGGCTCATTTACACACCTAACACTGCCCTGATTATTAGCTTTGTTAGAAAAGTCCTTCATAGAGACTTTACATCTGGTCACTCACAGATGGTCTCACTCTTCTAGCCCTCATTGTATAACACGTCCAGTGTACTAGGGCTAAAAAAAGGTATGGATAGGAATGCTAAACAATTTATTCAAAAGGCCAGATTACAGGGTTTACATCAACATCATCCTGTTGATTTTGACAGCGAGATTTCTGATTAAGACAGAAGAGTCTTCAGTGGGGAGGCCTGAGACCATAAATTCGATTGCAATATGGCCAGGCACCTGCTGAAATACTGGTGTTCTCTGTGATTGCAGAAGTAATTTTTTGTGTCATGTTTTTCAGCTACTAGAAACTGCTTTTGAAGTCAAATCCCTTCAAAAAGCATTTGCTTCACAGAAAGTATTTACTCCCAAGTCCCACAGGGACTGTCAGCACTAAATGAAGATCTCCAGGAGCTCACCACTTTAGTTGGTCACTGTTTATATAAATGGTATACCTGTAGTACTACTGTACCAGGATCCATTCAGTTTGCTTCAAGGAACTTACAAGAGGCACTAGAAAAATATATGGATGACAGCTTTGGCAGTGCTTTTATACATAGGTAGCCCATGAAACTATTCCAAGAGTTGGACACCTATACCTAAGGCAGAAAGACCCCATAAATACACATAAACTTATATCTATATTGTTTACAGATAATATTATGTTCATAGGAAAGCCTTTTTTAATTTTCTCTGAGTTTTCTTTAAAAGCTAGGCTGAAACATGCAGTGACCAGTGTTGAAGCTCATTGTAACAACTGAGCTCCGAATGGGGGGCAGTTGCTGGGCCTCTGTGTTCTGTCCTCAGCATGGTCTAGTATCAGAAACACTGTATCAGAAAAGGCCCTGGAGGGAATCCTAATCCTTTGAGCAACCTGTCTGGTAACTGGGCAGAACAGGATGCTTCATTCTACCACTTCTTCCTTCATCTTCAACCTGTGATGGCAAACATCTGGGCATATGTCCTGCATTTTGCTCTGTACAAGCAAGAATAGCTAAGTACAGAATAGGTAGGTTAGAAGGGACCATTGGACCACTTTGTCCAACCCTCCTGCTCTACTCTGGGTCATCTAGGGCAGATTGTTCAGGGCCATGTCTGGTCAGCTTTTGAATACCTCTGAGGATGGAGATTCCACAGGTTCTCTAGGCAACCTGTGCCAGTCTTTGACCACCTATACTAAAGTGGAATTTCCTTTATTTCAACATGTGCATATTGCCTCTTGTCCTTTAACTGGGTAGCACTGAGCTACAGCTCTGTGGATGTCACCACAGCACCTAGAACAACAAGAACTAGCTTTGGGAGTGCCTCTGGGTGCCCCTGCAGCCCAGAAAAGCTCTACAGAGAAACAGCAGCAAAAGCCATGTGGGATTTGTCTCCTCAACAATCCCAGAGGGTTCCAAGGCTTTTTGATTATATCGAATAAATAATTCATTTGACACCATAGACATTGCTCAAGATGAGCTCAGTGCTGATGGAGTGGGAACTAGGAGCATCACCACACAGGAACAGTGTGAATCTCCTTGGTTGCTGGAGCTCCTTCTGTGCAGCCAGAGGGGAGGCAGAGAGAGAAAGACAAAGTGAGCCTCAGGCCCTGGAGTAAAAATACATACCTGTGTGGGGCACGAGACCTTCTGCTGACACTTGCACCCCACTTTAGGAGCTGGCAGCTCTGCAGAGTGTGGAGGGGCAGGCTCAGTATTTTCTCTCCCTGTCCTTTGCCTGAAGTTTGTCATAAAGGTGAAATTGAGCCTCATTTGTCAGGAGAGAATGAAATGATCCCTAAGGTTAGCAAAGCACTCAGAGACCCTTTGGGAAGAAAAGTGCTACATAAATAGAAGCTGATTCCTCCAGGTTATTAATAGATGTATCTGCAAAAGTAATGTGAAAACTACAAAGGAAAGATCATTCTGAATTAAATTACCATAATTTTTTTCATTGCTGTCTTTTTTCAGGAGACCTGGATTATACTGCTAACAATGACAGGTTTGAATAAGAGACAGGGTTTGTGTGGGCCAGAGGTGGGAACAGAGAAGGAGACTAATTATATCTTTTTTTAACCTTTGTATGCAGTTGGGCAGGATAAAAATGAATTATGCAACCAGCAACTGAACTGTTATCCCAGTGGAGGCTGCAAAATGGTGCCCAGGTCATCTAGAAACATGATCTAACCTGTCCCATTTCTTCTCGATCTAACCACTTTACAAATCATTAAATAAAATTGGTATTTTCTGCATGCTTCACCTAAAGCTCATGTAATTATCCTGTGGACAAACCAAAACAGGTTCATCTCACCTGCTCTTACCTCAACATTGCAGAGGGTGAAGAGCAAGCACTGATGTGGTCTGGGAGAGCCAGAAGTAGAACTCTTCAGTGTACCTTTGGAACCTGGGTTTAACAGGCTAAAGATGACAGCACTGCTCTTACAGTCACTCAGATGTATCATTTGAAGACTTTATCGTGTGGTATTTATTCCAATTTTAGTGCATGTTTTGATGTGAAGCTTTGTTCAAAAGTGAGAAATGGATGGGAAGGTGTAGAGGAGCCTCTAATGCCTGTATTACTCAGCAAAGTAGCAGTTCTCTGACCAGAAAGAGAAAGGACTCCTCTGCAGGCAGAAATTGTGGAGAAATGGAGGAATATGTTCCCATGAAATAAGAACTCTTTTCTCTCTGTTCCTTGACTTTCCTGCCCAAAATTCAATTCAAACTAGAATTTAACCTAACCGGTCTATTTCTGGTATGCTGTAGCTATGCCACTTTAAAGGGGGTCTGGCATGAATTGGAGTATATCCCAAGCAAAGAATTTGACCTTCCAGTCTCGAATTTTTGCAAACCGTATTCACACCATTTTGCAGCATCAAAACACAGGGTCTCTGCCCCACAACAAATTAAAGCTGTGTGACACAAAGGGCTTGTTAGGAACAGGACTTTTATATGTTGCACTGCAACACTTCAGCCTTATCAGACTCGACCTCTGGAGGCTGAATGAAGTGTCTCTGAGAATCTGAACTCAAAATTCGCTCAGTTTTGTGTCAGTTTTCCTAGTTCTAATTTGGTCTATAAATAAATATAGTATTTATTAAGAGGGATCCAGGACACTAAAAGGCTTTAAAACTCACAGCTTCTGCCAGTTTACCCTAATCAAGAATTTTGGCTACTTCTTTTTATTTACACTCTTTTTTCCCTCAAGGAAATAGCATCAAATATATTTTTTGAAAAGAGGGTAAAGAATGTGATGTATTTGTTTATTATTGACTTACAGAAAAGGGAAATATATCACTGGAATAGCTGTGCCTGATCATGTATAAGAGACCCTGATTGTTTAAATCTTCATGTGGATAACGTGATAGCTCAAAGATGAGTTCATGCCATTTCTTTGTCTTAAGTAGTGTAAAAAAGAAAAAAATGAAGTGGAATTACTGTACTGAATAAGTTACAAGACAAATTCTGTTCCTGGAAGGTCACATTTTAATGAATTGAGATTTTCCCCCATTCTTCCCTTATATAATCTATGGTATTTTTGGTATTTGCAGTCAAGAACCTGTGACTTTGCAATTATTTAAACTCTTAAATGGTAGATTTAACCTACTGCCACCTGAGTGACTGAATGCATCCTCACTAATCTGCAAATAATGACCCAATTAAACTGTAGCCTGTCTGTACATCATCCCAATACAGCAGATCCAATGAAAAGTTGGATATAGTGTATAACACCAATGCTTGTGTTAGGAATTTCCCAGTCATAATATCACCATTGCTTCTCTAGAGGTATCTGTCATTCACTTGTCATCCACTTGCTGACAGAAGACAGCCTTTTCTGGAGCCCTCATCAGTACCCACAAGCATCCATCCCAGTGGGGAACAGTCTCCAGCACCCATGTGTCCTGGATTGGGCTCTAAGGTCACAGAGTTTGTGCCCTCCTAGCATGTTTAGTACAATGAGATGAATGTGAATGGAGCTCCTGAGCTTGTGAAGATCCAGCAGGTTAAATACCTATAGCTTGTTTGTCAGGCCAAGTAAGTGAATATAATCCAGTGCTGCACTCCTTTATGACATCTCAGCATTTTAGCTCCTGTTTTCTGAACCATCTATTTGATCTGGCTTCAGAATCAACTTTGCAATGTTCTGCTGGGTGTGGAACCAGTAAGGCTGAAGGGATGGAAGGGCTTGAGGATGCAACTACCTCCTCATGCCATGAAGGGATGTGCAGGTATGTGTTGCACATCCATGGCCTCCAATACATTCATTCCCAGGCAAAGGAAGAACCCATGCAATATGCATTTATCAAAAATGTAATCACGACTGCCCACAAGGAACAAACTTGATATAAGCAGAAGAGATCAATCTATGAATCAGCATCACATCCTGAATGCCATGGAAAGTTATCAGCTATCCTGCACCAGTAGAGAGGACTTGTGACTGCATTAGTTCTGAAGAAGCAGATGATAGCAGCAAAGCAGCTTTAGGACAGAAATCACTGAAAACATTTTGAGGAGCTATGGAATTGGAATTGCATTTGGCATTCAAGAAAGAAAGAAAGAAAGCAGCTGTTGCCTCACATATATTTATTTAATTTCTTCAGGGTTTTTTGGGTACAAGTGCTGTTGGCTCTATCAAAGCAGCTCTCAAGTTGTGCAGGATGGTGCTGCCTATTTGCCATACCCAGACAGATGCTTGTATGTCCTAGGAATATTATCTTTATTCTAAATGAAGAAAATGATTCCTAAATAGACAAAAATTAACGAAATGCATATATTTCACATGACTTCAGCAGGAGGTTAGACTGGAGTGAAATCATTGGGTGCTCCTTCCAGCACAGGTGCCACCTTCAAAAACAGCTCCTTTATCCCCAACCCTGTTTTCTTTGCCAGCCTGTCTCAAAGGGACAGTTTAGAATGCACAGGGACACAAAGCCTTGACTCCAGCTGCAAATAGTGCTGTGGAGCAGGGGAAGGCCATGTGGGTGGAGCTGGATGTACATGTGGGGAAGGGGAGGAACGCCTTGCAGCCTTGCCAACAGCCCCTTGGTGATGAAGGGGCTGCCTGTGGACCAGCATCGCTTCTGCCAGCACCTGGAAGGCTCACCATGGCTGACAAACAGTGGGTGCTCATTGGTTTTTCAGCAGTGCTTTTTTTTTTTTTCTGAATGGGAGACACAATTGGTAATTTCTTCTTAAAATAAACAAATAAATATATTTCCCTTTCACCATTCCAAACCAAGACAGAAAAAGCAATACATACTCTACATGCACACCGCTACTCTTTGAGGAGACAGACGTTTTCCATTCTGGGCACCAACAGAGGCTTTGCACTTCAGCCATCTTCCCAGGCAGCATTTTTAATTAAAGTTGTAACTTATCCCAAGGAAGAGTCCAGAAAATATCTGGATCTTTCTTCCTTTTGTCAATCCTCCGCCCTAGGCAAGGAGATAATGAACTAGTCACTTCAAAATAGTGCTCACCGTGAGCTAATTTATTTTGTTATAGTATTGAGCTTGAGGGTTCGTACAGATTGCACATTTCTCCCAGAAATGACGGAATATTTTGAGCTGACTGATTTGAGACCTCAGTGGCTTTAGTTGTCTGCCTGCTTGAAGCTTTCTTCCTGCTGGAGAAACAAGTACAGTGAGTCACTGGGAAGGGCAGAGCACTAATGGATTGCATTAGGGGCACACGCAGAGAGAGATATGAGGTCTCCCATGAGGGATGTGCTGGTCCATGAGATGACAAGAGTCACAGCACTGCAGCTGGGACATGGGTCTTAGCAAGGCTCCCAGGGGCGTGAAGCCCCACCAAGCAGCACCCTGTGCACATGGAGCAGTCCTGCTGCATTTCTCTCAGCCCACTGTGTCAGAGCAGCTGCTATGCCCAGCTCCAGTGGAGCCAGCCTGGACATGCAGCACAGGGCATCACAAAGGTGGGTAAAGGCCGTGGAGGTACCTGACCCTTCAGCAGAGAAGGGGGAACACATTGCATGAGGACTGATGCTTCTGGAGCAAATAAAATTAGATAGAAATAATCTCTTGTAAAGTGAAGACTGTGACCTCATCACAAGATCTGTTTGCTTAAAAATTATTCTTGCAGATGAGCTAAATGGAAATATGTTTTGTTAGGAAACTCCCCTAAAGTTTAGCTCCACTCATCTCAAGTTTAGCTCCAGATTTACAGACAGCAGGGAGCCTCTCTACTAATTGGAGTCTAACATCAGTTGGGACTAGCAGCATTTTTATACAAAACCTTTAAGGGAAGAAAATCTTTTAAGGAAGGCCTGTGCCATTTTTACCAACTGGATTCTTCTGTGTGTTACTTGAAAGTATGTGAAAGGCAAAGGGTGAAAGTAAACAGCAGGTATTATTTCTGATCAATTCACTTCCATTATTTAGACTTGGGCACTTGTGGGGCTGAAACTTCAGATAAAGCTCATAAGGGGATGAAATCAAAGACATAAAAATGCCTGTAGGAATCTCAAGAACAAAGTGACTTCGTGAAGTGTATTTTTGGTCTTGGAATATGGGAAGAGTTTGTGAAACCTAAGGCAATCTTTACTGAACTAACATTGATGCCCAGCCTCCTAACAAATCCAGGCTCTTGTTTCCATTCATTGATATTTTTATTTAGACCCTTTCCTAAACTTTAACCCCTTTCTGCAGAGGAGGAAAAAAATTCCTATTTATTGTTGGACACACCAGCTTATATCCCATCAGAACCAGACACGAAGAGATAATCTGATTCTTTATTTAGATTTATGTAATCTAATGCCTGTATTTGTGTGTTTCTTGATGGACTTACCTAGATTTTCCTACATAGTGATTCTCCAGTGGTATATTTATATCGGATTATGCTGTTGTATATTTATATCACCCTGTAGAGTTTCCATTAACACCACCAAACATTCAACCTTGAGCAGTTACAGTAACTGCACAGGACCTGGAAAGGAAATCTCTCTATTTATAGTTTAGAAAATCAGAAACCTACATGGTAACACTTGTTGTAATTCAACAGTAGATTTTTAACAATGTAAACAGAAACCAGAGGAATCAAATCTAAAATAACATTGATTTTAGTTGAAGAGGAAATCAATGAAAACCTGCCTGTTCACTGCAGGTAGACCATATTTTTGGAAAAAAAAAAATCAAAAATTGCATGACATTCTTTTACTGAGTGGAGTATCATACTAATTATTGTCCTTTTTTATTCAGTAGTTAATGCAAGTTCTCTGTCTTCATAGTTCGGCAGCTTGTTTAGTAGATCACTACAAATGTTCCAGGTTTGACCCGGAGATGTTTTCCAAACAGGGTCATTACTGTTGGGTGATCAAGATGCTGTCAAGTGTCAGCAGTCTTCATTCTTGTCCATATCTGCCCACAGCTCTGGGGAGTTGTTCTTTCTTGGTTCCAGCAGTGTTGCCTGAGAACAGTATTGGTTCTGCTCGTGGCTGTCTGGAGACTCAGAGGTGCCCAGCACATGGAAGTACCTCTTTGCCTGCCCCCTGCTCTGCTTTGTCAGCTCTGTTTAATCTGCCCGTGACCATTGGTTCACATTCATCCATAAAAGCAAGATGATCCCACTAACATTTTTTTCTGAAGCAGGTGAGGGAGCATTCACAAGGTCCCTTCATCTGGCAGATCTGAAGCAGTGGCAACAAATACAAATGGAGTGACAGGCAGCTAGAATGGTACAGTTGTTTGCAAAGGCAATTTCTGTGTATATATATGTGCTTATATAGGTATGTATATCATTTTATGATCTGATCATTTCTCCCTCAGAACAAAAATGATTCACAGTCTGCAGGGAGCAGACTCACCTCTGTTATCTAGTAAAGGGGCTGCTTCTGCCACAGTCAGAGAAAAACAATGGCCCTTTTTCTAAAGAAGAACTCTTTGAAGCCAGTCCACCATGACTTTGCAGAAGGGTTAAGGAGCTGATTCTGTTTCTTTAACCCAAGATAAAGACTTCCCTCAATGAGTCACCCCACCACACACCCCAGTGTTGTTCTTACAAGATACCTGAAGAATGAAAGAGGACTGAGTTTTTATTTTTAACATACCATTTCCTTTGGCTGCACTGTGAGTTGAAAAACCTTCATTTGTGATTTCAGTGCTGTAGGGTAACTAGTTTCCTAAAACTCTCCAAAGGCAAGAGATTTGCAGTCATACCGTATTACATGTTTATAACTATGCTTGTGAAAACTTGCATGACCCTGAAATGTTTGCCAGTATTTAAGGGGATTTGCTGAACATCAGATGGATCTCTCTTATCATTTCATGATGATTGTCTGCAGTCCAAATACTGCTTTTTATCTTGGTTCTTGTAATAAAACATCTCTTCCCACATTCACCTCTTCTGTAGCACAAACACTTATTTAGTGTGCGTATTACTGAATACTGAATGATTAAATTGCTAAGTTGGATGGATTCAGTAATAACTCATTTTACCATCAGATTAAATCCTGCTTTTCTTTTCATATTAAGAGAACTTTGTATAGTTATTTTTGGCAGTACACTGAACCTAAGTCAGTGGTACTTAATTTATAGCATATCCTTGATATATTCTCGTCCATTAAACAGAGGAATGTCTTCACAACCTCTTCCACAGACAAATTATAGCACTATTTGAAAGTCTGCATTTTAAACATTCCTTTGCTGTAGCCCATGTAGGACATTCGGTTCCTCTGATCACACTCCCATGTGGGATCTGGGTAGCTATGCTGCAGTGGTAAATCCTGTGCTTGCTTTATGGAATAAGCTTGATTTTGAATTTAAACAAATGAAAGGTGAATTTTTTTTTCCTGTGCTTACAATCCTTATCTTTAGCTTGCAAGAGGAGAAACAACCAAGAAATGCTGAAAGAGGGAAAATCTGCTGGATTCCAAAGGTATTACTGCCAGGAACCCAAATATGTAAAACACAGACAACTGAATAGTCAAGGACATCTTTTCGTAACTCACATAACTCCAAATTATTTCAAGTGTCTTTATTTTTCTATTATTAGGAGCTTGACTTGTGTAAAATGTTGTGAGATGAAATATTGTTTCTACTGAGTAACCATAGAATGTATATAATTACCTAAAAAATCTTATTTTGATGAAAATATGTAATAGCCAAAACTATATATTGAGATACATAAGTCCTTATCATATATATACAGAAACTTAATTTTTGCTAGCAGATGGGGTATTTAATTCTATTTCCATTCCTTTCCCAGCATTCAGGGCAGGCATGTTGCATTGGTTTGTTTGTCAGACATTCACTTTCTCAAAGGTATTTAGGTGATTCTGATGTCAAAGGGAATTTGACCTAAAATATCACAGAGGATCCGGACATAAACTCCTCACAAAAAAAAAATCCCAGGATGAAGCATGTTTCAATTCCACTAAATTTGGTGGCATTTCCCCATGTACAAATAGCATAATTTTGATGGATAGGTATTTGCATAGTTGGTCAAAAAAAGCTTGGGGGGGAAGAAAAAAGAAAGTCAGGGTGAGGAAAAGCAGAGAACAAGAGCAAAGAGTCCAGTAATTCCAAAGAAGAGGGAAATCAATTCTTTGAGGACTGGAGAAAGCTGAAGAAGGAGCAGGAAGAATCCCCAGATGTGGTAAAGAAAAGTTCTTACAAGACTAAAAACAAAATTTCAAATATTAGCAATTACTTTCAAGGTGTTATCAGCCATCACTGGTTTGTTGTCATGGGGAGAAGAAGGTGTTGCAGCATCAAAGGAAACAAGGAATCTAATGAAGAAAGAAATTAAAGGAGTAATTTGCATCTATTTGGTGGAACAATCTTCAGAGGCACTTTTGTTAATTAGAAGGTTTGAGCTGCACATATTAGAGTACTGAGAGGCTGGTGGAAATCTCCAGACATGTTTTGAGGCAGCAATTTGTATGGTCACAGAACATTCCTACAGCATCACAATTTATCAGTGAATTGAGATTTTTCCTTTTTTTTCCTTCATCACTTGAAACTGGACGCTCAGAATGACCAGCTGCTTGCAGGAGCCTTTTTCTCTAAGCAAACATAATACTCAAAAGCTCATATTTTCTTCCAGAACTTTTGCTACTCCTTCTATGCACTGGGGTGTGACTATGAGTGTCCCTAGTCTTAATTGTGACCGTCTGCTCTTCTTGTGTTGTGGGTTTTATTAATTTCTTATTATAGTTTTGTGATTGTTTAGAGGTCTAGATATCTCTTCTGAAAAAAGTAAATAAACAAAATATACATAAAGGGAGAAAGAGACTAATTCCCTGCTCCACCAAAATTAATGAAGACAGAACAGCAATCAAATTTAGCATACTTTTTGGTAGTGTTCAACACTTCAGATGTTAGGTGGATTTTTTTTTTTTATCATTAGCATCTAAAATTTCAAAAAACAGAAGTTGAGTTCTTAAATCCATATATATTTTGTGAATCAAGAAGAAGTATTGATTTGTTGAGACTTCTTTACATGTAATGGATTTGAGTGAAACCGAATTTGTTTTTCTACAGACTTTTTTAAACCACAGACACAGAACTTTTCATCCCTTATACAGGAACTGTCTCAGTCTGAATGCTTTTTCCTTCCTTTCTACCTCTTATTTCCTTCGTCTGAGACTTTCTCTGGTCCCCACACTCTCCATTCCCTGGTTGTGTCTCCTGCTTCAGAATATATCATGTCCCTGCCCCTTTCCTGTGCACACAGCTTTGTTCCTTTGGTAGATAATTGCCTGCAACCATTTCACCCAAAAACGATTACTTCCCGTCCAGTCTCATATCCTTGCTGGAGTCAAATTGATTCAGAGCCTAAAATTATCCCTGAGGTCAATTCCACCGACATAAATACAGGGGATTTAACTCAGTGTTTTCCTTTCAAACATGATTTTTTAAAAATTTCCATCTTATGTATGTTTTCAAAACATATTTTCATTGAAAAGTATGATAGCAAAAGCTCATTCATTCCTTCTGAGTAATACCTATTCTTTGCACGCAGCAGCTGTTGCAAATACAAAAATCTTTTTTTTAAAATCAAAACAAGCAGACTGCTTTCACAGCTTACTTGCTTTTCCCCTCATTACCAATCTTTTGCTGTAACCATGGATCTATCTGTAATGATGTGTTTTGTGTGTATTAAACTCTGTATTGCTGAAAAAGCACTGACCAAACTTGCCTGGAAGTCTCAGATGAAGATTGCTTAAAGGATGTGGCTGAAACACAAAGGTGTTTCTACCATTCCATAAATAAATCCTCCTAAGTGTAAATTGTGACCATTCCTCTCTCGAGCTGAACAATTCAGGTTTCTCAGAGCTGCTTTTATGTAAGATTAGAGAGCTGTCTCCATGACATGATGCTCTGCTTCTCTTCACCATTAGTTGGGCGTTAGTTGTTCTGGCTGTAAATAGACAGGCACAGATGGTACCACGACTCTCCGAGCCTCCACACATCTTGCACTGCAAGGATTTTTGTTATTCTTGCTATGTCTCTAGCAGCTCCTACTCTTTCCTAACAGTTTGTTGAGAAGAAAAATGGAAGGCTAAAGAACAATCAGTCCCTTTCCTCTCTAGGATTGCCAATGTCTTTAGACAGGACAGCAACATTTATTTTTACTTTTTTCCCTTTGGTAGGGGAACCCAGCCATGGGCTCATCAATGGAGCAAAATTTCTGCCATCTCCTTTAGGTGAAGTCAGTTCTCACCAAGACAGCTGACATGTCTGAGACAGACGAGATGCCCCAGAAGCATTAAATAGGGATACTCAAGTGGTACAGCCTCCCTCAGTTCCCTACAGCTCTGATCACCACAGTTAAAGCACCATGACAGATAAAAGAGAAGCTGGTATCTTGAAAGACTGCCTATAGCATTTGCAGGAAAACAAGCCAGAACAATTAGCAACACTCAATTGGGAGAGAGCATGGATAAGAAAGATGTGACAGATTCATATTCCCTGCTCCCCATGCCCACCATGGAGAAGGTAAAATGTATGCTGCTCATTAGCCTTTCACAGAAGAACAAGATGTTAACTAAAAGGCAACAAATTGAAATCTGATAAAACGAAGTCAGTTGATACAATAACCATTGAAGCCAAGAACTTAGTGAAGCTAAAAAAAGGATTAAATGTTTCTGTATATTATCAAAATATTAATTTAATATTTTCTCTATTCCATCTCATGTAAGGTAATAATCTTCTCTGTCTCCAGAGGAGTCAATTTACTAACATAAATATAAGAAGTAGTCTCCTTTTCTATGAGCAGGCAAATCTCCTATTTGCTACTTGATTTTTCATCACCTTCCTCTAGAGTCTTGTGGAATGGAAGAATCAGCGACATCAGTAATGGCAGGACTGTTCACCTGCTCCTTGACAGCAGGTCCTGCATTTTCACCTGTGAAGCTACTGACAAGAAGAAAACTGATAAAGGTTAGTCAGTGTGTTCATGAATGTCTTATCTGACTCCTGGGCCTCATATTTTTGGTTTAAATCTGTAAATGTGTAACGTTTTTTGAGGAGCTAAGGTTTTTCAGATATGCTGATGCCACTGCAGTAGACAGAGTAGTAACAGCTGCAGATGGAGAGCAAATTTCTTTTTTTCCACCCTCCTTCCTCCAAAGAAAGACATTGAAATAGCAGCAATGCAGCTGTGAGCTTGGTGTGGTGAAATGCAGACCCAATCCACTGGGTTTCATGGCCAGGGGATGGTTTTCTCCCTCCTCATCCACCTCTTTGATATGACTGCAAACTCATCCACTCATCCCCCCTGTGATGATACAGCTTATCTTTGTCCAGGTACTGTGACAAGACAAAAAAGCCCTCCTTTTACAGGGAGGCACACCCATGTACACCAGCAATGGTCTCTGTCTGGTCCCCAGAGACCTGTGGGCAAGCAGGAGCAGTGTCAGAGCCTGGACCACCACACACAGGGCTCCTCTTACCTGCTGCTCTGCTCTGCTTGGGGGAGTTTTTCTGCATCTGTATTTATCATCCCATCAAAGCCCTCTCTTAATCAAGACCACATTATCCTCCTACAGGGACAGGCTTGCAGGAGAGGAGAGTGTGATGAAAATATTGAGAGAAGGAACATGACAGCTCACCTCTTTTTAATGAAAGGATTTTCTGAGAACAGTCCATCAAAAGGGACTTAGACACCTAAGTGATAGATGAGTTTCCTAGAATTGAAGTGTTTCAACAGGAAAAGCAAAAAGCACCTTAATATTGAATAGAAACTGTGACTGTCATGTAGAAATAAGTCTATGACAATCTGCAGAGGAAGCAGTTGAAGGCATGAAAAGCCTGATGAGATTATAAATAATATTATATATTGCGTTACACCATGCTCACACAATTTTTATTTCCTCAGCTACTCAGTATAGACTGCTATCAGTTCACCCCTTATCTGCTGCCGACTTTGGCAATCTCTTGGCTCTCCCACAAACGAGACAATTTGGATACTGACATGCCCAAATAGGAGGTGTCTCATTGCGGATGCCAATGTAAGTGGCAAATCTGGGTGAAATCCTGACTGCGTGAATGGCTCAGGATATGCCAGCATGTGTTGGCAAGTAGAGTTGCAGTGCTTTGAAAATGTGAAGGGAAATAAATATATAATTCACTTGATGGAGTCAGTGGTGATGACTTTGAAGTCTGTGGAGTAGTTTTGCTGGTAGATGTCTTGTTCAGGCTTTTCTGCGTCCTTTATCCTGGACACTCTGCAGGCATTCCCCAGGAAGGTTGCAAACCTATCCTGCTGCAGAATGCAAGATATGGTCAATTCCTCCACGCTTGGTGCCTTCCAATTAAAACAGTCTTCCTTCTTAGAACATGTGCATTGACTGGACACATGTGATTAGGATCGATACAGAACTGCAAAGGGAAAATTATGGGCATTGGCATCCAGTGTCAACAACCTAAAAGCAGTGCTCGCAGATCTGTGAGACTCTCACGTACTCTCTTGCTTGTCTGTCTGTCTCACCAGCATGCCCAAGCTTGCCACTCAGAGTTGGACCAAAAGCCTGGCATCTACCATGCAGCCCCACAACGGGGTGAGCCCCCAGGGAGGTTCGCTTTGGAGGCTGCTATGGGGGTCTTAATAATATTCCCGATTTTTTTTTCTGATTTCTGTCAACCAAACACTATGTTCTGACGATGAATAGAGCAGTTAGAGCCAGGTCTGCGTCTGCCACTTAAACCCTAATGCTTTGGCGCTGAAGTGAGCTGCTTGCGGGAGTTGCTAGGTAACTGTAACCTGCTCACAGCTTATGTGAGCCAGCGAGATACTTGTGATGATGTCATGATTCAGATTTGTATTTCATCTCTTAAAAGAGTTTTTTCTACATTTCTACAAGAACAGGTGCGTGGGGGAGTTCTTCAGTGAGGCAGAACTTCTCTAACCCAGCATGCTTATGCAGCCTAATTTCACTCTTGCAAACACTGTAATAAAGCAATATTGACCAGGGCTTCTCAAAGTGTGATTTTAGGGGAGAACTTATAGCTGTTTGGGCCTCTTTCATCTTCTAGACACCAATTCAGTGGAAATACAGATATCTTCACAGGCTACTCCACACCCTCCTCAGTGAACAAAATGATGGCTTACTTTCTGCTATTAGTTACATATAACAGGAGTTTCGTGATTATGCTTTTAAAGAACACAAAAATCCAAATATTACATGTAGAATATGGACTAAATCTGGGAGTTATGCTCCTTCCAATACTAACTACATGCCTAACTTTAATATTTATTACAAGGAGAGTCTAGTTATGGCAGTATGTGGCCTTACAAGTGTGTGTACTACATCACTAACAAGGAAGATTAGAAAAGCTTCTCCACCAAGATGCTTTCAACACGTTGTGATGAGTATAGGATTGATGAACAGGATGTTTGAGAACCGTGGGAGATCTAACAAGCCAGGTCTCAAGAGACTTCAGCCCTAAACCTGAACAAAGACTGCAAAATGTGTTTGTTTCCTCATTCCTAAACCAAGAAGGGATGCACTCCTATAGCATGGCGACTCTGAAGGCTTTTTAGTGGCTCTCTGCCCATATGGGAAGGCAGGGTATAAAGGCAGCGGACTGATTGTGCCTGTCTGTTTTTGTCACCCACTGGGGCTCTGCAGATGCATTTCTTATTTCTCCTGGTTTCTTCCCCCAGCCTATCAGTGAGAAACCTCTCTCCCTGAAACTCATTCTTTCTTGGAGATTCTCTTGGCTGCAAGAGTGTTCTGTAATCTTTGAACAGGCCATTTTGTCAGGAGCATCCAACTGAAGCAGAAGCTGGTGCAAAAAAGGAGAAATCAAACCCTTTTGTTTCCTGTCCTCTGCTTGTAACACTCATGCATCCTCTGGGAGCTGCTTCCTTCATCCCTGATGCTCCTAACTCTATCTGTTGGTTTCTCTCTCTCTGTTTGCCTGCCTGATTTGATCTTCTTTCTCTTTATTTCTGTCTCTTGCTGTCATTCTCCCCATGTGTGCTGCTCTTCCCCATGTGCGAATCCCTAATCAGTGCAGAGCTCGGGTCCTAGGCATGTGCTGTGCCAGGCTGCTGCGACAATTAGCTAACATTTGGAGAGTGCTATGTCTCCAGTGTGCTATTTTAAGATGCACAGTCTTGATCACATATACGGGTCTACCTGGCAGAAAAGGAACTCAGACAGAGCATACAGCTGATGCTCCCTAGGCTCTGGATGAGTGCCAGTGTTATATGTACTGTTTAGCACAGGGAAGACCATTTTCTGCGGAGAGAGGTCTAGCAGGCACTCATTAGGACAGGCAGAGTCCAGTGGGAAGGAAGATATATCTCACTGTCAGCAAGTGCTTTGGTATTTTCACCTATCCAGGGTGATCAGACAAGAACACCCCTCCCTCACAGATGAACCACAGGAACCTATTTTTTGTGTCACTTCCACGGAAATCACCAGAATTATTTGTATAAATACGATCAAACCTGGGGAGTTCAGCTGGTTTATGGCACTTTTTTTTTGTACATGCTGTGCATAGAAAGCAAATAGATTTTCATTCTGTTTAAACTGTACAAGGTCACTGAATTGAGTAGGGACCAAGTAATGGTAGGAACATTTTTCTCCCCTTCTTCCTGGTCTGATACCTCTCCCGAAACATAATACATTTACTGTCATGGCCAAAGAACAGAGCAGTCCTGCCAGTCCTCTAGTAATCCTCCTGTTCTTCTGCCTGCAATTTTTTAACTAGTTGAAAGCATTAAGTAAATGAGAACAATTACAATTGCTGATCCCATTAGAAGACTTTTCTTTTCATGTATATTTTACATACTGAGACATTCTGCCAAATCTAATTTACGAGCAAGAGTCTATGAAGAATTAAATGACTGAGATTCCTCACTCTTCACATTTTCATTTTGTTTTCTGCTTGATTCCCTGTGTGTTCTGCTGCTCAAACCAGACATTAACACATACTTCACAAAGCTTCCTGGTATTTTATAGAAAGTACCCAAGGTTTTTGTATAGCTGTCCAGCAATGGCAGAGCAGAGGGCTTCAGAGCTTAACAAAATGATCAGATATATAACTTGAGCCATGTAAATTAGCATATCATTAAAACTTGGAACTAAAGATTTGATGATTTTCAGAAGTGAGGTCAATCAAGACCAATGTAAGAACTGAACCAAAATGAGAATTTAAGTACATCCTTCTCTTAATTACCTAGCATAATCCTGTCATTAATAAATGGCTTAAGTGCCAGGCAAAAGGAAGTCAATTACCTAGAAAACTGGTAATCATCTATTGAGTTGTCTGAAAAAACAGCACTTTCCAGTAACACGGTGTAATATTTATGAGTTATGACTAGTGGTGATAGTTTCTCAAGGAAGATGATCAGACCACACATAAAATAAATCAGACAGCTGTAGCTTAGGAAAGTGTCAATAAAGTCCACATTTAAAATCCCTTAACTTTCTGATGCAGCCACTCTGGGGAATGAAGTTTTTCATTGCTTAGTTCCTTCCCAAAGATGATTCCTTTTAGATGTTCATAATCATTCTAGCTTCATATCTACACTGGTAGAACACATGATATAAGCATACTGTTTTGTATGATTATCAGAGGTATCTGCTGATGAAAAAGTATGGTGATACAGGATAAGGGGTAGATTTAGGGGGGTAAATGTAACTCAGCTAATGTTGTGGGCCAACAATAAATGCTTCACTGTACAAGCTGATGATGGCAGTCTGATAATCTGATAATTCACAGGATGAAAACATTTTGTTTCGAAGACCACTTTTATGCTATTTTGTTTTGAATAATCTGATTTTTCTAAACAAGAGACATATAAATAAATGTTCATTAAAATACCACAGAAACTATAAGAAGTTGTTTGAGTACCCTTTCTTGGGATTAAGGTTTTGAAATAGTTCTCCCAAGATTTGTATTCTGTTCTCATCTCATTGTTCAGAGACAGCTTGCAGAAACAATTATAATTTATTATGGTCTAAAGAAAACAGCTTAGCTAGATGAAGACATATTAAGATCAGCTGGGCTTTAATAGTTCAATTCATGTTTGCATTGTGACACTTAGTTACATTTTTGGTTTTTAGGAAGAACCATGGTTGCCCTGGCTCATAAGGCATGATTTTCAGCATTTCTGTGGCAGCTGTCCCCCAGCGCTGAGGAGCCAAGTCAGATCCCCTTGAGCATGGAGCAGTTCAGCCCTGCTCTGTTCACTCATGACAAGGAGACTGGAAGCATGATAAAAGGTGCTTCTCCCCAGCCTGCCTGGATACTTTACACTTCCAGAAAAATTATTCTGTGTGATTAAAACAAAAGTAGGTGCCCCTTATCCCAGCTCCAAAGGCTTTTCTGTTTTCTGTGACTGTTTATGCAATAGCAAAGCTCTTCCAAACAAAGCTTTTCCAAAGGGGTAGCAGTCCCCCAGCATACATCCCTTCCAGGGAGCTGAAAAGGAGTGATAACTTGGAGGTCCCCCTGAAGATGCCAGCAGCCACTGCACAGGGCTGAGGCTTGCCCTCCCAAGCACCCTCTGCAAAGACAGGGTGGGCATGCCATGCTGCTGCCACTGCTACCCTCCAGGCAAGCATCCCTGCTGAAGTTGGCTACAGCCTCCGAGGAAAATGATGATCAGTTGCATTTTATTTTTATACCCTGAACTTCCATCTTTACACCGATGAGGGAACAGCTGCCTCTAATCTCTCTTCTAAATCCTGAGCCTGGTATGGCAACCTCTTGGGCATCATAGATGCTATCCTTAACTGGCCAATGAGACTCAAATTCCAGCTATTGTCCTTACGGCAACTACGTGTGGCATTACTTGTGGGTCTTTTTTTGCTGCCTGTTTAATTTTCTCAGTCGCTGTTGGGTCGCAGGATTCAGAGAAAAACTCTGCAGTCACTTCTCTTGCTAAAGGCTGAGATTCACTGACCAGTGGCATGCAGAGAGTTGTTTGGGGCTGCTTTGACATTAAAGGTTTCATTTCTGGAGATTGTCACACGATGATGCAAACTGCTAGGGAAATTTTAAGTACAGATGATGAATGCATACTAAGGTAACCTGTGGACTAGCTGAGCTGCTATCCCTCCAGAACGGCTGCCTTGTAATAAGTCATTTAGATAAGAGCAGCAAGACACTCTGGCCTTGAAAGTGCCATGGTTTGAATTCACCATTGGCATAAGAAATGTGAACAGGGCCTTTCTCAGGCAAAATGCAGCTTTCCTATTATGGATGAGACTCGGCAAAGACTGCAGAGGTGAGGCTGTGAGAAGCTGTTCTGCTCTGTAGATCTGGTCCTGCAAAAAAAATAGTCTCCATATACTCTTGGAACAATCTCCCCCTTTGGAAAGTAAAGAGGGGACCTGCATCTCAAATGACTGTAAAAATGTGGAGACAGATCTATCATGTGGAAATTCTTCCTCTATCAATTGGGGAAAAGCTAAACACAGGTGGAAGAAAATTTTATTTCCACCTTCCCTGAGATTGGTAGGTAAGTATTAAAAGGCATTCCCTCTTCTTTTAGCTAACATTTGCTAAAAGAGAGGAATTCCAAAATCTTGCCCACCACATGCCTCTGTGGGGATCAGTGGAGGCAATAGTGAGTAAACCCAAACTCCTTTGATTGAGTCAATGCCTGGAAAAGAGTTGGGGAAATGTATAGAGCAAGCGAGGTACAAGAGACTGGGAAGAGGTAATTTTCTCTTTTTGTCACAAAGAGGAGTTTTATAAAGGGCTCTGCAGTTGGCGCTTGTAGCCAGATAAGATTTAATACATATTCTTTCTGATGGTGATGAATTGCATTGGTCAGAAGAGATTTTTTTCCATACACGCAATACAGAAGTCTCGGAAGGAATATTTTTGGTTAAAATGACTGGAGTAGTACTAAAGCTGCAAGCTAGCAGCATGTCATCAGAGCTAGTGGTTTCTTGACTTAATATTCCTCTTCCAGGAAAGCCTGTGTGCTGAACAAAGACCAGACATTCTTTGTGTTCCTGGCTGTGCACTGTGTTTGCTCAGACATGGAGGGGTCATTCTCATGAGTCCCCTTGCCCAGCCTTCACCCCGCAGAGAATACAGTATGTTAAAATGTGAGTTATCCAAGTGATGGCAAAGATCAAGAAGAGAGATTCATGCTTAAAAAATTAATTCTTCTCCTGAGTTAGATTCACCAGCCTTCTAGTCTGAGTCTACAGCCAGAACTGAACACCAGCATTTCTTCATTTGAAGATGGTTCTTTTATGTAAACAAATACATGCACAGATGTATGCAGGGAGACATCTACAAACGTTTGCAATTCACTGTAGTGACAGAGGACATAATTCAAATGGCATGAGGGATGTTGAAATTATTTTGCAGAGAAAAGTGCCATAACTTCAGCCTCATACAATTCCTACATATTTCACAGGGCCTCAGTTGTTGTTTAGTAACTCACAATATGAACCCTTTTAAGAAGTTGTAAAGAAGCTATTTATGTCCTTTATCAGACTAGGTAACAGACATTAAAGTAGCTTCCATCCCATGCATAAGCAGGGCACCAGTCCATTCCTGGTAGCATAACCCTGAGATGCCTAGCTTTCCTCAGGGCCATGCTCCAGTGACTCATGCAGAGTGTTCAGTTCATCCTACCTCCCTTCTCTCCCAGAGTCATTAGCCATTCTGCTCTATTGTAGGCACAAAGGAACTTTCCACCCACCTACACTAAACCTAAAAAAAACCAACAGAGCTTTTGGACCATGTATTTTCTGTGCTCAATATACTGATTTGTATAAACATAGATTAGTTTTATTTCCTCTGACAGCAGATTGCACTGCCAAAAGTTTTTAATATTTATCATGCTTGCACTGGGAGGGGTTTTGCTCACCTGTGGTATCCCAAGCACATCTTGCTTTCCAGGATGGGAAAGGATATGGAGGAGAACAACTAAGGAAGGAATGTCACAGGCCCCTTCCACTAAATGACTATTGGATTAACAGGGCAAATGCCCAACCTGCTGAAAGGGAGACAGGAAAAGAAGTGAAGTTTTCCCTCCATCACCCTGTGCTGAGTTCTGTAAGGAAAAAGGTCTCAGTATCTGCTGGCAGAGTTCTGGGGCTTCTGTCTCATCTTGACCTTCCCTTTATCACTGTATGCAGATTATTTTGCTTTACACTTAAACGATGAGGGAAGGTGAGAAGGGTAAGTGAAAAGGAAAAAAAGAAGAGAAGCCAAAAATAAATTGAGTTTTATTATTCTTGTTCCTGGGCTTTGTCTATTATTCTTGAATCACCTTGGGATTAAGTGTCTTTAGAGATATGAAGAATATCTTCCTCAGACATAATTTAATAATTTTCCCCTTTCTATTTTATCAGTAAATCCCCCCCCACCTTCCTCCAAAAAGCAGATCACTCTGAAATACACCACCCGGGCCAATACTTTATTTTCAATTGCACTGGTCATGCTTGGGTACTCTCGTTTCCTACTCTTCATAAGTTTGTAGTTATCCAGGAATATTAAAACATAAATGCAAAAGCCTTTTACATCATTTGTAGTCCCTATCTCTTAGGACGGTCAAAACCTCTGTTTTATTTTCCTGCTTCTCGCTTGAGTGTTTTTCCTTAACTTGTTTATAGCAATATTTTTTCTACAATATACTTGCACAGCAAAGACTAATCTGAAAGACTTGTTCTTCAAGTGTAGCCTTTCACTATAAGCATGTCCAGTTAGAGCTGTAGTGTCCCTCAGGTTGTTGGATTGCTCATATCTGACAGCTTGCAGCTACTTCATTCAGCTTGAACAAGAAGAGAGTTGACAGGAGGCCCTTCAAGACCCTGTTCTTCTGCTGGCTTTCAAGGTAGGTCTGAGCTAGTATTTCTCTAAGAAGTGAAAGCTTTTATTTTGTCTCATTATTATAGTCATTCAAGAGGGAAAGAAAGCAGAGGGCATCTACCTGTGCCAGCAAAGAAACATCTCTCTGATTAGTAAGCAACTCGTTCATTAATTTCCATTTTGAAACAATGTTTTTATTATGCAGTTTTGCTTCTGCAGCTACAACTAGGTTGAGAAAGATTGAGCTGTTTATATGCAACTTAAGATGGATGCCTGAGACATTTCCTTCTTAAATACTTGTTTTGTATTGCTGACTGATTTTCTACTCAACAGGCACAGTTATACAAAGCTGTGATATTCACACTTTGTCTTCTGTTCAGTTCCAGGAAATTTGTCTCATGAGGTTTAGACATGCTGCCATCTGCAATTCAGACATTTCTATCAGCGGATGTGGCCAGGAAAACCTACTGTTTGTGAGTGAATCCTTTTAAAAATAAGTACTGTCTCTTAAAAGTAAAATGGGAGAGTGACATGTAGCTTTAAAACTAATCTTCTAATTAGTAGCAGAAAATAACCCACATCAGTGACTATCTGTAAGGCAAATAGCATGGATATGAAGAGGGATGCTATTCTCCTCCCAGCCCAAATGCAGCTTTTGAACCTCTGGTCCACAACAGTGCTCAGACCGTTGGCTGGGACCATTGACTGACAATTCTTAAATGCCCCCTTGAGGGTCTCCAGCTGATGATTTCAGCTCCATTCACCTGTGGTGGAGTGTGAATCTCCCCTTTGTTCACATGGCAGAGAGAACCAGCAATTGCAAGGGGCCAGGGAAGGGCACAGACTCTCAAGCTACTACGATGGGAAGGGAAAGCCAGCATGGGTCAGATTCACGGTCAGGATCAGCCAGTTTCTTTATCCCACAGGAACAACCTGGGCAGGCACTGAAGCTTTCATATGTGCCTCTGAATGAGGCACAGACCTTCTATGAAAAACTGCTAACCAAGGGAGTGAGTTTATAATCAGTAAAGTAATTTATGACTGCTCTTGTTTCTCTCTTAGCACTAGGGTTTTCTGTGCCACCAAGAGACAAATGAACTGACATCAACTCCTTAATGTACTTGCTCTAATGACAGGGCTTTTGTCACTCCTAGCTGCACCCTTGCTTTAGCTTCAGACAGGGTTGTTACCTTTGTAAATGTTGCTTGGGCAGTAGTGCATTAGGCACAAACAGTAACTGCCAATTATCATCCTTTCTCACAAACCCATAAAGGGAGGAGAATTCTGTCCTCTCTGTCAGAGTTAGGCCACAAAAGATCACTGTTGCTGGCACAACTGAGAGGGCAAGAGCCCTGCGGCCAGGAGGCTGGGGGCAGAACTAGGGCAGAAACCTCCTGTAAAGGCAATAAAAAGTTTAACTACTTATAGTCTGTGAAATTGATAAACAAATAGTCCATCACTTAATCCCCTACTTCTACCGTTTTACTGAGTCATTCAGTCTTAGAGTGATAAATGAATGAAAGCCTTTATTTGCAGAAATGCCCAGTGTCTGGTTGGTCTGAGGGAAACAACTGGACAGGTCTTTTAAGGCTCCTGTTTGCTTTTAAGGTAGGGCCAACCTTGTCTCTAAAAATTATGGCTCTCTTACAGGGTACCACTTAACATCTGGCAATTTGTACTTCTACATGAGAGTAACAATAAGTACTGGCACTGAAAACAGAGAAAACATCTTCCCATGCCTGTAAGTCTTCCTGTCCCATTGGCAAAAGCTCAAGGACAGTCCATTTTCCACCCTCAGTAAGGGGTCAAAGTGACATTTCTGGAGTCTTGTACTACACAAAATCCATGGAAGAAATATAATCCTCTTGTTTTCTTAGCTAATGGGAGAACACAATGTAAAGCACTCCCCTGCTTTCTGAGAGCAGAACACATACAGGCTGCTTCCATTTCCATCTTTCAAATTGTCATTCTTACACATACACATCTGCTAGAGCCAGTTTTCACACCGGGACTCAGAGCAAGCACAGGGGAGTCTGCTGAGCAGAGGCTACCATGGAGCCAGTGTAGGGGCACTGTCCTGCAGTGATATGAAATCAAAGGAACTTATCAGGAGAGTGTAATCTGGAGGGCACACGTGTGACAAAGCACAGGAGAGAGCTAGGAGGAATTTGTGGAAAATTAGCAGAAGAAAACAATGATTTTCAAAAATAATTTTTTAACAAAGAAATTATCCAATCAAAGAAAGTGGTAAGAAATACTGGCCTCTTGGACCCAGCAATCACTCTAGGAGAGGAGAGAAACACTCTTCATTGGCTGAACCTGTTCTTCATCCCCCGCAAAAACCAGAGCTCTGGGGCAGCTCCTTCATAAATATTTCACTGTACAGCTTGCTATGCAGCCTGCAGGCTGAGGCCAGTTGTGTGGCCATTCCTGTCCCTAATGGCCTGATTCACTACAGCCCATGTAAATCAGTAAGAAATATTGTCTCAGGAAAATAAGGTCTTGAAAAAGGCTCTGAATATAGCAGATAAATCAGCAGTGGTGTTGGCATTGCATAAAGGGCAGGGTGAATAATAATAGCAACAAAGAACTCCCAGCATCCTTAAAACATGGCACAGGTTAGACTTTGCCACCAAGACAGTTCAGGAGAGACTTAAATATTTTTAAGGAAAGCTCAGTAGGGCAATCGTGCAGGGAGCTACTAGAAGGCTCTGTTTCAGCTGCAGCCCTGGGTGTTGGGCTCTGGCTGAGGATCCTGCCAGAGAACACGACCTCTTCAGCACTTCTCCACTCATCACCAAGCATGTACATCCTACAGTCCACCACCCTGTTGCATGTGGTTTAATCCATACCTGTGGACTGTGAAAACTGAAGCCTGCTCCTCAGCAGCTTGTAAAAAGATGCCTCCAGCAACCTGCACTCTGGCCAGCTCTTGCTCCCCTCTCTGGCAGCCACCTTCACCATTTTCTGCTCAGTGAGTGACTACTTTTCATACGAAAATTCAAGCCTGGAGCTGTAAGCTCCCACCATCCAACCTCACCCTCCAGACTCTTGTTACAGCATGTTGTCAGAATTTCCTTTGTAGACCCCAGCCATGTTCCTTCTGGCCACTGTATTCCCAACAAATTCTCCCTGTGTCCATTCAGGGAAACCAGAAGGGAATATATCACTAAAGCCATCTTCAGTGTGCATTGGCTCTTTGGAGTCTGGACAGACTGCCATATTCTCAAACATTCTTGAATTATTTTTAATTTCTTAAACAGTTAATTCTTGTTCTGTATCCTGATTAACTGAGTACTCTATATCTCTTAAGTCATGCATGCTAATGATCATCTCCTTTGGATTTTACAGCCAGTAGTGGTGAAAGATTAAAGCCCAATATTGCCTATTATACTGGGGCTACAGTCAGATATTAAAAGATTAAAAAAACACCTTCAAGATGACATCTGTTGTAGCCAAAGTTCATATATTCCTTCATGAAAATTCAACTACATAAAAAAAAGACTTTGCAATAGATGGAGGATGATTCACGCCTAAATATACAGCTGAAAACCACTCAAAATTCTCTCTTTTCTCTACTTCCTGCTGTTTTGTGAGTCCAGTGAAAGAAGAACTATGATCAGTGATAATAAATCTCCATTTTCTCACCTTGCCCTTCAGCATTTCATCAGAGATAACAGTAAAATCTGGTGCTCTTTTGACATCACACAAATAGCACTCCCTGGCTCTTCTCCTCTCTCCAGCCTTCAGTGCTCAGCAAATCTTCACACAAAACTAATGTTTAGCTGCAAAAAAAAAAGGATATGGAGGGTATTCATGAATACAGAAAGTAGCAAGACTGTTGCTGAATGGCCCTTTTTGGAGAAACTGGCCCCATTACAGTGGTTAGTGAACAGCTGCTTCCCAGCTGAGATTTATCAGCTAAAGACAAGGTGATACAAAATTTAGCAAAAGCTGTAGAGAGCTGTAAAAACCAGAGGGCTTCTTTCTGGCTGTACATTGGAAGTGCATGAGCCTAGGCATTTACACCTCAGGAAAGGATGCCTGGGTATGTATGAGCAGCAGACCTGCTCCCTGCAGCTCCCACCAGGAACAATTTCCCTGCAGTGAAGGGATGATGCTACTGAGTGCCAACTAGTAGAAGACAGCAAAGCAGAAGGCCTGAGGCAAGTGCCCAGATTGATGTCTAGCACAGTCTCCCATATCACTGAGGTGCAGAAGTAGGTTAGAAACTTGAGAGAGAGACTGTAGCATTTCTATCCAAAGTAGCAAGTGCTTCCTTGGACAGCCCCTGACTTACAGCTGTTGTCTACACTTTTCTCTTGGTCACTTCAGTCTCGTGGTTACTTTGGCTAACATCCAAAGCCAATCATCTCCTGCTCCACCTATGCAATGCCTCAGGCTGAGGTGGAAGCTGGAAAGATATTTGGATCACAGGAGAGGGTTGGGTGCTACTGAAGTCATCACTATCTTCCCTTTAGAATGCCTATGGCACCAAATGAGACGGGACTATCCTTATATGGAATCATTATGTCTTCATTATGTGTTTCTGAGTAATTTGCTGTAGTTCAGAATGAAGTAATTGCAGTTTTGTGGGGGAAGATTAGTCTCCTAAGACCCAACACACCTCCAAAGCAGCCATGACTGGATTGGGTATGAGTTGGTGGCATCTGACAGTAGGTTGTAGGAATGAGATGGGGAGAATCACACTCATGTGGTTATCCTATAGAAACCATGGAAGAGAAGAATTTGGGCTAGGACCCCATAGACAGGAGAGCCAATGGAGAGAAGTAGGCAGACATAAAAACCATTACCCATAGCAACCCAGGACTAAGCTCTGTTTTGTGCAACACAAACACCTTGTTTACATTGCCAGTTGAAATGGGAGGTTTTGTCTGCTGGAAGCAAAGAAGTAAATACATTGGGTTTTTCCTAATTATTATGCCATTTGGTTTTCATGTGCCCATGAGTTTTACAGCAGGGCATGATCCTCATGGAGGATGCTTGATGGGGGTCTTGCAAGGTTCACCACCAGGAATATGGTGGTGAGGGAAGCCATGCCAAATAAGCCACACCAAGCACAGGAAGCAGAATGCCAGCCAGGAACCATGACAACTACTTTGAAGTTAAGTCCAGGGATTTTTTGTGCCTTTCTTTCATGTCGCAAGATCTTCTGGCTTCTGAGGTGTTTATGATTGCTCTGATAATTAAATGATTCTCGGTAGAAATAAAAATGGTATTTACAAAAATTCCTTACAAAAAAAGTGACAATTAACTGCCAGATTTTTTTCTACATCATACACTGCAGTCGCAACTACCAGAGCGCTGATTAAAACCAAAGGCCACCCCTGCAGATACATGGGGAAAATCACTCCAGGTCTCCTGCAAATTGCAATTTTGCAAGCTGGCAACCCACCAAGGCACCCCAGCTCAGGTCTGGCCAATAAAAGCACAGGAACAGTTTTTCATGTCTTTCTCTACTAAGGTTTGGTGTTAATGGAACAGAACATTCCAAAAACCTTTTAAAAGGTTGGGCTAATTCAATTCTTTGGGTTGGAGAGAGCCAAGCTGCATTAATCTGGTTATTGGGTAATAAGTGAAAAGAGTGACATAGAGGGCAGCAATGTGGTGGTTTATGGTGTTCTCATGTAGCAGTTGGTACAAGAAGACAGATGAGCTGAAAGGTGGGAGGTTTAGTTTATTGACAGGGGACAGACACCCACAAAGTTGTGATCTCTCCTTGCTTGACCAGTCCCTGAGCCAAGCTGCACCTGCGCAGCTCCAGTACTATCATCCTGGGATGAGAGGGATATGTGGAGATGAATAATTCAGCTGCAAATCAGCTCTCCAACTGCACTGCATTTTTTTTTTCCTGGGATGCTATTTTTAATTTAGATACTCCCACGTGTGTGTTTGGTGGATTAGAGGCATATGAGAAATAGAAGGTGGCTGACGCAGGCAGGTAGCAGAGCCTGGGGGTGGCAGGGCTTGAGCCAACACTGGCCTAGAGCAGGTCCAATGCAATCTCCCTGCTGAGGGCAGCATGGGCCTGAGCACCTCTAAGCCCTACTTACTTTGGTGGGCACTGAAAAAGCTCAGCACTGCTGGCTTGGATTTATACCCCTGTGGTGGCAATCACAAAGAAACAATGCAGGTGCCTGTTCAGTTATAGCCAGAGCTGGATGTCACGGTATCTGGCTTCAGTTTTGAGGTCTGCTACTTATCCCGTGCAAATCCTCTGTCCTGTAGTTCCAGATTTCTTAGTGGAAGAATAGTTATCACTGTTTCCTTTGGTCTGCCTCACTTTCCTCTGGGGAAGAAACCATCACTGCTCGTTTACAGCTACAGAATATAATTCAGGTGGGAGCCTCTTCTGCTGTAAGGTGGTATCTTCCCATTGTATTTTTCAATCACAAACATCAAAAGGAGAGAATCATCAAAATGGTTTAAAAGGAAGTAGAAAGTTTTTACCTGCAGCAGTTCAATGAGGAGATGAAGGACTGTAGGATACAACGGGATGGAAAAAGTTGGGTATTTGGCCAAATGCAAAACTATCATTACAAGCTCATCTTTGTGAGAATCCAGATTTCTAGAAGAGATTGGCTGGCATTTTGTTTTGTTAACTAGTTCCTATAGATAATAAAAACAAAGAACAATCCATAAAGAAAATCCTGTCATGTCCGAGTATCTTTCCTTTTACCCTTTTCTGTGCATACAGAATTCAGTCGATTAATAATAATAACTGCTTTTACAAAGTCTGGAGTGCTTTGGAAGATCCCTTGATGGTAAAGGCATTCACGTCTTCCTGTGGACTCCAGGAAATTGACATTTAGAGTAGTTCACTCCTTGTTAGGTTATACAGAGTCTCAACTCTTCAGCTGTAAATCACTGGATATGGGGAACTTCTTAAAAATGAGATAAGAGGGAAGTATTTGAAAACCAAAAATCAATTAACTATTCTAAGATCATTCCATAGATTACTGCTAGAGTTGTGGAAAGTGCCCATGCTTTCAAGGTACGATGCACTGTGCTACCCCTTCTCAGTATCTAAATAAAGGTCTAATTTATACTTCTTACTCTAATTCTTGATCTTTGTGACCATGAAAACCCTGGACTATTGCTTAATTACTCAATTCTTTATCAGGAAAATTAGATGCTGCACCCAGATTTTGGGGGGAGGACAGCAAAACAGAAAATGTTGTGAGGTAGCAGTGATGAAGAAGCCAACATCCTTTGCAATAAAAATTTCATTACTAATGGTTCACAACGCCTGGTGATGAGTTTTAACCATGTGATATCCAGGAGACTGGGACAAAAACCCATTCTCAGTTACACTCTGTTCAGAAAGTAGGTAATTAGCCAAACAGTTAAATGTCTAATAAGCTTCATTTATCACACACCTTTGGCATCCTGGCTTTTGGGAAAAACAAGTACCAACAAGTCCGCACCATACGGTGGCTTCTCACACCACCATTTTACAAAGAATAGCTACAATTTTAAAACACAAAACAACATGCCAGACAAAGGTTTCTCTTTCTTTCCTAAAACATGAATTTCATCTCCAAAAACTACACTTGCCTGCAGCCCCCAAAATAGCAAGTCTACAAGCACTGAAACAGAATCTGGCTTGAGATTTGGAACCTTAGAGGCATTAAGGCACGAATGAATTACTTTATATCCTTAAAAAGCCAAGACTCTATATTTTCCCAAGGAATACAAAGCATTCTATTTGCAGCTGGTACTTCATAAGGCACTGAGACATAGCAATGCCCCAGTGCATTTTGCATATGCACTACAGACCATTTTAGAGTTTCTAAATTATTATCAAAAACTTAATTATTTTCCTTTCTCTAATGGCACATCTAAAGGCATGATGCAGATTTCATAGACATCCTTTTTACCTACCTAATTCTCCATCACACCTTCCAGATTTTTGGAAAGTTGTTGGCATGTAAATTTTGCTTTCTAGTTGTTCTTCTCCAGTTTTGTAGAAGCTCAGATGAATAGAGACATAACTAACAACCAGCTTCCAACCTGTGAATAAGCTGTAGTACTTGGTAGTCACTTGGTAGACTTCTATCAGGACAGCATGCTGTCCGGCACACCATGTTCTGCAGTGCAGAAACTGCTGCTGAATGATTGTCCACAGTGTCCTCTGGGAAGTGCCCTGTGTTGGATTAACACCTCAGCCTCAAGCAGGCAAGTACAGGTTTGGGTTGAAACTCTTGGTTTAGGAGAGAAGTGAGGAGTACTTCAGTGGAAGCCTGAAAGGAGTAAGAAGTACTCCTCAATTCTTCTGTCATTCTTTATACAAACAATGGGTTGTTTTTAATCCACATACAGCAAAACACCCTAATAAAGAGCAGGCAGTAAATAGCCTGGACAGGCCTTAAGAAATCTTAGCGTTATGTTCATGTAAAAGCAATGCTAATGTGGGCTGGTGATCCTAGTTGTCAAGCTACCTTCTAATCTTAACTCCTCTAGTAGGCTTTTGCATGTTAAAGAGTAGAAAACAATATTTAAATTAACATAAGGTTAACAGTGTAAGCATTTGGTTTGCAAAACATATGTAAAAACTGAAAACATTACATGCTCTGCTTAGACTTGGGAGTATTAACAAGAAAAAATTCATCCAAAAAACCTTTAGAAGTAAGAATCAAAAGTATGAATCTGACTGTATGGGTAATATACAGAGTACCTGAATGGTCTTTTGGTGTTTTGTTCACTTCATGAAAAGTCTTTTACACAAGTTCAAGATGAACAAAAAAAAAAGTGGAATGCAACTACTGAAGCAACCCTGTACTTCCCATGTAGGACACAATGACAGGAAACACAAACAGGGGACGGCAGCATCCCTCTGGGTCTGCATAACTAGAAGTGAAAATTTCCTTGCATTCCAGAATAAAACTTGGCACGGTTCAGTTTATTTATGGCAATGGAATCTTTAATGAACCATACTCTCCAAAGACACACTCTCAACTGTTAAAAGAAAAGTTGCACTCTTTTAAAAAGTCTTATATTGTTGAAATAGAACTACTTAACATTTAAAATATATTTTCTAGTTTTAGCTATATCATACAATTCACAAACACATTCTATTAAGAAGCAATATACTCTCCATTTTTGTACTCATGTTTTGTGACATCTTTTCCTACAATTTCAACTACAAAGAGAAAATGAGTGGCAGGTTTCATAACATCAAATCCCGAATAGGAGGTGTTAATTGGTATTTAAGAATTGCAGTCCAGAGCATTCTAAAGTCCTATTAGTTATCTAATAATTTAGAAACAAGAGGATTTCTATCTAGTACCAATGGATTTGAATAGCATATGCATCATAGCTACCAACCAAGACAATTCTATGAAATGGACATAGTATCTGTGTATTTTACATGGCATTAAAAATATCTGTTAATGGTCACATTAATAAATTAATAAAAATAAGAAAAAAATAAAAAGAAAAAAGTTAAATCATAGTAGATGATCATTAGGAAAGACCGCCAGGCATCAAACAATATCCACAATGCTTTATCAATCCTGTTCTGCTTCCTTTCCAAAGGAAATTAAATAAAAAATTCCTTAAATTGGACTCAGAGATGCAAATAGTGCTAATGAAGAATACAAGGCATCTGCAATTGCATGAGACAGCAGGAGACCATAATAACATCATAACTCTCCCAGCTGTAATACATGCAATATTCTAAGGCAGCAACCCTCTGCCGGACTGTGAGCAAGCAGTCCCCATGTGCATCATCCCTGATAGAGTGGCTGGCTGGGTCCACTATCTAGTTACACTGGTGCTGGTTCTGCTTGGGCTCCTCCAGATAAATAGCCTTCACTATTCCCAGGTCAGCAGCCAGGTTGGGACAAAACATCATACTCAGTGTTTCATGAAATTTCTCATGCTCACTTCTCATGCCCTGTTGGCTTTTCTGCCTGTCCACGCATCATGAGAAGCAGCATATTGGTAAAGGAACATAAAATATTAATTTTAAAGTGCCGAGATGTCCTGCAGCTTTCACACCTTCACAACAGTCCATGATGGCCAGACAGCACAAGTGAGCAAGTTTTACAAAAGCTATCCTTGCGGGAAGCCAGCTCCCTTCTTGGTCTCTTTCTACAGTCAATGGAAGGAGCAAGATCTGACTTAGGTACACTGTGTTGCCACTGGATGAATTTTTTCCCTTCATGTAAAGCCTTCCTCAGCTATGTCCCGGTTTGAGACAAATTCAGAGGAGAGTATCCCCTGATGGAAATCAGGTTGTAGTTACCCCTCCTCCCACCAGGTTCGGGAAAGAAAATTTCCCTGGAGGAAAGTGAAGAGAAAAAGGAAAAAAACTATTTCTTTTACCAAACACACAGGAAAAGAACAATAATGCCATATAATAAAAAATCTCTCACTGTGGAGAGAGAGAAACCTGGGAAAAAGGTTGGAGTCCTTTTGGGTGTGGTGTCTCTCCTTCCCGGAGCGTTGGGGGGCCCCCCTTTAGGGCCGGGGGGAAGCCTCTCCCTCTCACTAAGATTCCGATGTTCTGATGATCTGAACAAGTTCAGAAGAGGGAAAAACAAGAAGAAACCCAAAGTCCCAGAAAAAAAACTTCATCTCTCCCTTCTCCCGAAGAAAAAAACAGAGCTGAGAGCTGGCTGGGAAAAGCCAAGAAGGTGCTTCCTCCTCTCTCTCTCTGTCTCAGCTGCTATCACTCCCCAACAGCAGCAGAACAACAAAGAGAAGTGACCTTGAAGTACAGAACTGCTTGTCCTTTTTTTTTCCTCTCCCCTCTCAGGCTCAGTTTAAAGACACAGAAAGGCATAAAATTCATTTTCTGGGCATAAAGCAGATGATATAGGCTAAACCATAAAGTCACTCCAAGACAAGCTAAAACAGGTCCTGGTGAACATTGTCACCAGCCTCATACCCAGAGTGGGTTCCACAGGGCTCAAGGTGGGGTTCCCACATGCGGCTCCTCATCGGCCTGGGACACAGCAACACACACAGTCTGGCTACCTTAGCTATAAAAAGGGCACAGTGTTCTACCACAAGAAAACAGTTTATAACCTGAAGCACTACCTACTTTATCACCCTGACTGCAAGGAGATACCATTGCTCAATTGTAAAAGAAATGGAAATAAGAAACAGCATTGAGTCACCACCCATAACCATCATACCCGAGCTTAGCTCATTCTCGAGTAAACAAGTGATTTTCTTTCATCAGTAAAGTATGAATCAAGGTATATCCTGTGCTGAAATTGCATGTCCTTTGCTTGAATTTTCTTTTTGGAACAGGAAGGCATGGAACATCCCCTCCTGCCTGTCTCTAGCAAGTCATTTCAATGGGAGTAAGAAACGCTGAGCGAGCTTATCCGGTACATCTGGTATGCCTGCAAGCCATGCTGGCAGTTTTGCTGAAAAATGTGCACAAGAACCTTCCCCCTGTTGGAATGTAAATTTTCATTTTTATAAAAGCATAACAAGTTTTGAAGGGGTAGCAGAAAGTGATTTACAGAAATGCCAACTTTGAGTTACATATCTATGAGACATTCGGGATTCCCACTGTACTGCAGGATGGATAGCATGGCTGTATCTGCCTTACTCTGTGATTCCAAGCTAAATCCTAGCAAGCAAGGCTCCCGTTTAAATGTTATTTCCCACAATAATTTACATTTTTTCCAGGGAAATTAGGACTTCGGTGACCAGTTATAGTATTTCCAGAGGCCACGTGCATTACCAAACCTAGACCAGGTCCTGGCTTTCCACAGAGATTGTGCTGTTAATGGGCTGAATTTTGTCCTAATAGTTGCTAGAGTTATTGGAGGCAGGAAGATGTTTCCACTCCTCTAGAAGGTTTCTAGAGCGCCTCTCTGATCCAATAATGAGAATCTGCTCTTTCTATGCAGTCTAAATGTGATATGTTACTTGTGGTTTTTTATTATCTTTCCTTAAATAGGAAAAATAATATCTTCTCTATTGCTGGTACTAGGCTAACCAACATATTCTTAGAAAGAATTTAGTATTTTACCATAGCCTTTATTTTTAGACTAAGTAGCACTTCATGCCATCTCTCATAGGACTTGCTTTATGGTACCTCTGCACTTGTTGCAGAATAATTAATCTTTCTCAGAGAAATGTGGCAGTGGTTGTGTTGCACATGTGCATTCACCCATATCTTCTTCTCCAAGCATACAATGAAGCTGTCACTTTCTGCTGAAAATATCTTATCTGAGGTATGCTATGGCCACAAACACCTTCTTTATGAGTTCATCCCACAGCCAATTCACAGTCATTCTGTGATCGTCTCTGACACCCAGAGTTCTCTCCACCTGAATAATCTCTTGTCTCCCTTAGAGAAATTCCTCATTAACCCTGAAGTGCATGCCCTGACATTCTGTTCTAATCAAACATCTCTTCTCACTTATCTATCAGAGTCAGAAATGTTTTAATAAATGATAAGTCTTCTTACATGTTAGCTATGCCCCATCATCCTCAGATTTCAAGAGCCCGCTGACTTCATATGGTAATGTATTTAATGAAAATATTACCAGCACTGGTCCTGAAATTGACCCTTGAGGAACTCATTGTAACTTGTTTCTTGACTCTCTTTGCTTTCTCTTCCTCTGCCCTTTCCCAATGATCAGTTCTTCCCTACCTTTCATGTCATCTCTTAACTCCTATCTTCTTTGGCTCCATTATTATTTTCCCATTTAGGAGCGTATCAACTGCTTTGCTAAGGTACTAATGAGATTTACCACATTTTCTATTTTGGAAAATCCATTATCTCATTTAAGGAAAGCTATCAGATCACTCTGGCACCATGTAAACATAGGCTTCTTTAATCTTGATTTATACTTAAATAGAAAGAATAATTTAGTCATTCTTTCTCCTTTGGTAACTTTACTGTGTGTAGAAGTACAGAAGAAAGTTGAGGCAGATCCCATCCACTTCCATCTGGGGCATGTTGGTAAGTGTATAGATAGAAAACACGATGTGTATGGGCATATGAGTGTTTTGTGTTACATACACACATGCACAACATCATACATGTAAATATTTGTACAGAACAACTTCCAAGCTGCACTGAGCTTTTTAAGGAAATACTGTCATTTTACTTGTCCATACAGATGCCTTAGGTTTTAACTTTTATATTTTTCAAATCCTGTACTGTTTTGTGTAACTCTGAAGTTTCCTGTAGCTTGTTAAGTGCTGTTCTCTTATGCTAAGATAGACATAACAAAACCTCTCTAGCTTGCTCTCCAAGGACACCCAGACTGTCCTAGGCTGAAAAACTGTAAACCATCATCTTGAGGAGAAGGGGCAAGCTTGGGGAAATTCCATCATTGGCTGGGTTCTGGTTGGTGAATTTATGCTGATATAAATGTGTGAAAAACTCATGACTGCCATCCATTTTGGGATCCACTGAGGCAGGACCCTCTGGAGTCTAGAGTGTACATGTGAAGGCCTTTCAAATAAATATCTCCTTTATTCCTGTCTAGACTCTGTTTTCTAGGTAGCCATTTAAGGCATCAATACAACAAGGATTAATTAATACTCATTAATTTTAAGACTTGCAGATATTTTCCTCATTTTCCACTCCTTCTGGAGCCAGCTGAGAGCCACCTAGACAAGCCCAGTGTGCAGGATGGTTTTACCCAGCACTCAAAATGTTTCCTGCTGATACCATTAAAAGGTTCAAGTGCAATCTAGTTGTTGGATAATTGCAATGATGACGTTTGTCCATTAGTGCAAAAAGCTGTTTTAACAGACACAGTGAACAGAAAATGTCCATTCCCCACCTATTTTAAATATGAATATAAATTCTTAATGAAAGAAAGGTCAACACATGACAAGTGTTTAATGAACAAGTGCCTGTCTTGTTATTCCTTCTTGTCTGACAAGGTAGCACACACTTTTGCAATACAAAAATTTATTGTGAGAGGAGGTAGAGGAAGAGAGACACAGCACCTCTCTGACTGTCCAGATGGATGATCCTCTCTCCCACACATGTGTAAAGGATATGTACCACAACAACATGGCAGCCTTTGCTAAGGGCTTCGAGCAGCTGGAATCACCTGCCTCTCGGCATACAACTGACTTCCATCTGAAATGACACTTCAAAAAAGACAGAAGAATGAAAACCGAGGTTTCCAAAACTTGCATTCCTAGCTGTAATAAGGATGCCCCTGAGTTGTGGATAGTTTAATGACAATATGGTGTCACCATGATCAGAGTCTACCAGCTCATAAGGATTGAGCTCTTACTCCCATGACTGTAAATTCAAAATTTTAAACAGTCTTACAAAAAATTTCTTTCCAGATTAAAAACAAGAAGTGTTTTTAATCCAATGTTGAATGCTGCAAAGGGGTAGTTTTGCTTGCCACTGCATATAACTAGTTCCAACCAACAGCAAAATTGTTAGTGCATTAGGAGATGGCCAAGAAGAAAATACAGCATCAATTACTTTGTTTGGAAACAGAGCTGTTGATGAAAGGCAAAAAAGTAAAGGTGCATTGATTCTGGTAACTTCTCCCCACCTACATGCACACACCTACTCACACACTTTTAGTCTGAATCAGTAAGAAGCTGCTGACTGTCCCTGGTCTAATGCCTTCGCGTGGAACAGGGAGGATGCGCATTTTGGGTTAAATGCACCCTTCTGTAAAAAACACAATACAAGCACTGCATAAAACCCCCTCAGAATAAGGTTCACCTAGGTCTTAAAAATTACTCAGCCTCATGTCCCAGCTCCGGGCTCAGGGACCAACATCAGTCTGCTGAAACAATGCTGGTAAATATGATTCCACTGAGTCTGGATCTTGCATGTTTTCAAAATTCTTCCATAACATTCAGTGTTTTAATGAGTGGCATGAGGACAGGCACAGATATTTTCCAGCCAGACAGGGTCATCCTGGTCACGGAGCACAGGATGGGGCAAGCAGGTTTCTGTCTTCTTATATAGCTGATTTCTGCCACTGATGTGCTGTGTGAGTTCTTCTTCATTTTGCCAAACCAAGAACTGACAAACCTGTGTTGGTTTGGATGACAAGAACTGCCTCTGTCATCAAGGCCAGTCCCCAGCTAAAGTGGGCATCAAAGAGTAATACCTGTAATACAAGTAATACCTGTTACAAGTTACCAAAACTCACAATTTACAGGTTAAGCTCCACCTAGAAATGTGACCAGTCTTGCCCAAATCCATTCCTTTCCATCCCAAAAGTATAACTCTGCCTCTTCTACCTCTTTCAAGAGTTTATTCATCCACTACCACAGTATTTGAGTGCTTTTAAAATAAAATCCACTGCAAAAGTGAAGCTTCTACTGATCTTTGTGGTCTCACTCAGAATTCTTTCCTTTGAGATCTGGGCTCAGATAGTAGATAGGGTTTGAGAGAATTTTTCTTAAATTTAGTTTATGAATTTCTTGCTCTTTTATATACTCAGGTGATAGTCTTCACACCCCTGCAATCCAATCATCTGGCTTTTTCATCTGACCTTGTGTTTTAAAGCAAAACTACTAAATATGTGTATATGTAAACAACAGCAAAATGAAACTCAGTTTCAAAAGCCACATTCAAGGAGTTTAATGGACCAAACAAATTCTTTAATTACACAAAATGGGGCTGGGATTTGAAGTACGCAGATGACAAAAATTATTTTCTATTCCAAAAGCTGGGTTTTAATCCTTTTAGTAGGAGGCTGAAGAAATACTAGTCATGTTGTTGATGTAGGAGCAAAAAAACAATGCCAGGAAGCACAAACATCAATTCCAGTAACTACCAGCCAAGGCAAAATTATACATGTATGGAAATCTGGGAAGCATGGCTATTTAAGTGACAGACAACTGGGGCACTTCTGCACATTTCCCATACAGGAACTAATGAATTACCTAATTACCCAGTCAGCTCCAGGCTTTATATGGACTAACAATAATGGTAACAAACACATTAGTGCAAAGTCTAAAAAAACGAAATCAGGGGACCATCAGCCTGATGGAAAATAGTTTAAGACTATTAAAGCAAATACAAATATTTGTATATCATTAATTTTCCATAATGAAAGGAGACTGAGCAAACAGCCCAGGCTAGGAAGCAAAATTCCATGAGGGGAAGGTGGGGATCATGGGAGAACAGGCTAGGTACTGTTTGGAAAAGTCTGAGCCGTTTTAGGCCTTGTGTCCCTGCTTGCTCCCTGCACTCTGTATGGATTTCAGCCCAGGAAGGAGAGACAGGTGAGTGGGTGGTGTCTCCAACCCTTGCCTTGGCTATCAAGGTGTTGTTTGGTTTAATTTTCATTCATATGGTGTGCTGGGCAGCTCACAGCTCTGATTCATGATTGCTACAGGATTCTGCTCAGGAACCTGAGAGGTTCCCATTCCCAAAGGGAAGGGACCTGTTGTGGAGCAGTTGGATGTCCTTGCTTGCAAATGAAAACCTCTTTACTTTGTGTGTGTAGTGCTCTTCAACTGGGGACAACACCGTAGAGCTCAGAGTGAGAAAAAGCAGCAAAATAATGAGAGGATTATTTTATGTTGTCTCGAGAACATTTTGAAAGTCCAATCACTGCCTCAAATTCAGAACTACAATTTTTAAAATACATTTCAATCTCTGGACTGTTGAAGTATCTAACATTAAACAGATTGACCTATATTTCTCACGCTCTGCCATCAAGATTATAGCTGATCAAGTAGTTAGACCTTTGTCTTATCTTTTTAATCCATTCATTTCACTAAAACATTGCTTTCTCATCCTGACAATCTACTTATGTATTTGATTTGCTTGAAGTCGAGGATAATCTGTTTAGATTAATACTAAATTAATCACAATCTTAAATGCTTCCTAGAAAGTTAAATGTATGCAATATACAAAAGTAGACCTGCCATACCTGAGGAGAACTTACTTAGGTTTGGGCCCATGTGGAGCCTCTAGCTCTTCTCTGTTCACCACATTAACCAACAATCCAAACTGAGTTTGGTTAAACTCAGATCTAGCTTGGGATTCTGATGACATGGCTAGTATTGTACCAAGTCTTAGCTATTGGTGCTAAAAAGTTTTTAAAAATAAACTGGAGAAAAATATAAAAACCAAATAATATGATATTATATTATTCCTTATTTTCTTCTGAAAGGACTTTACTGGTATGATTTTTATTAGCTGCTAAGAAAAACAAGTCAAGCACATTTGACACAGGTTTGAATTGTGTGTTACTTAGAACATGTAGAAGGTGACTTTTGTCAAGATACTGGGAGATATTGGAAGATACTGGAAACTTACCCTGAGAATATACTGAAATTTTAATTTGTGTCCCTTTCTCTTAATTTTATTGGAGCTTACTGTGCAATCTGGATTCTAATAGTGAGGAAGGCAGTCAATATCAAATGAAGTTAGACAAGGCATAAGATTTTCTGTAAACAGAAACTTAAATTAGGTTAGAAAAACCAAGACCAACCAGACACATTCTCAGAAGGAAAGAAGAGCAAAGGTATTCTGCATAGTATGATAATCCATGAAGGCCAAAACCAATCCAGACATACACTGTTATTTGGCATTAGGGCTTTTTTTATTGCCTTATTTATGGTAGGAGTTGTTCATTTATCAAACACTAACTGTTTGGAAGCGCCATTTCAGAAACTCTGTCAAGACCCATGTCAGCAGTGCCTAGAAATTGTAATGAATAACTGTCCTGGTATGTCAAGAGGACAGCCAAAAGCACACCCAAGCTTTCCTCCAGAATCTTATACTGGCTTTTCTTCTGTGGTCTCATCCAGTCTGCTAACCTCTCTGAGATAATTTTCCGTCCATTCACTCAGACGTGAATCAGGAGAGTGCAGGGGTTAAGGCCAGTGTGAGGGGGAAATCATCCTTTGAGTTGAAAACGTGTCCCAGCTGGTCATGAGCTCCCATTTATCCTGGGGAAGGGACTCAGCCAAGGACTGCACTGCCTGCCCCACCCCCACCACCCCCCCAACAAAATGCTTCATCCTCCCTCAGTCCAGGAACTCACACAGCAGCTCAGGGAGAGATTTGGAATGGAAGGCCTGTTAAAGCCAAATTGCTGTCTTTCTGACAGGAGGATCAACAGGAAAGGAAACTAAAATTATGCACACAGTCTTGGGCAAACTGTACTAGTTTATCAGCAGGGTAACCATCAGAGCTGCTCTCTGTTCATTTTTGTGGTGAAAAGGTTATAGTTTAGGCACACTTGACAGGTATACACAACCAAGTGGAAAGCTTTTATTCAGTAAATACTTATTTTTTAGTTACATAAGAAGGTTGACTTTACTGTAGGCATTGCACTGCATAAACAGAATGTGTCTGTTTAAACTATGCTGGAAACACAACAGTGAAGAAAAAGGTCAAAAAATGAAAAGGAGCAACAGTTGCCAGCAGCAAAAGGACATAAACAGAGGGAGAATTTTAAAAAATTATTTCTTGTTCCTTGAAGGCTACTACAAGTTACTTGCAGTAATTAAAACCAACTCTGAACTCCACAGTGTTGACAACAGGGTGAGATGTTGTTTTCCAGGCAGATGTAGCATTAATGATGCTGTGCTGGATTGCTTTTATTGACTTGTGCCATGTTGTCCAGGATGACCCTATTGGAGCAGGGAGGTTAGACCAGATGACAGCCAGAGGCACACTGCACTAGAGCTGAGCACATTCAAACACATGGCATTTCAGGACAAGAGAACTGCAGTGTGCCTTTCCTGCTTCCAGGTACCCATTTTGTGATCCTGTGTTTCTGTGACTTCTGCTTTTTACTCTTACTCGTCAAAAAGACATCACCAAAAAAACCCTACCCCCAACCTATTGCCTTTATTTCAGAATCTGCCTCTTAAAAGAACAACAACAACAAAAAAAATCCCAAAACCAAAAGGGAAGTAAAATCATTACAGACATCTAGCCCTAACATATAGAGTGACTTTACAAGTCATCTGCATATGGTGTGGAGGGGAGCAAAATTAATCACACGGAAAAAGCCAGGTTGGAGGGGAGCACAGTGGGTCATGTGGTTCATCATCTCAAACAGGGCTGTCCTAGAGCACTCGGCAGAGGATTTTGTCCAGACAGTTCCCAAATACCTCCAGCGAGGGAACCTCTCTGTACAATCTGTTCTAGTGCCTGGTCACCTGCACAGTAAAGAAGTTCTTCCTCATGTTCAGCTGGAACTTCCTGGGCATCAGTTTCTGCCTACATCAGTTGCCTTATGTCCTACTGCTTGGGACCACCGAGAAGAGCCTGGAAACATCCTCTTGGCACTCCCGCTTTAGGTATCTATAGACGTTAATGAGGGTCCCTCTCTCCGTCTCTTCTCGAGGCTGAACAGGCTCAGTGCAATTTTTACACAGCTCAACCTCGGTTCATTAATTTCTTAAGTTACTATTTTTATTATTTACTGTTGTTCCACCTTTCCATTCGGGACAGGGAGAACCTCTTCCCGCTCTCTCCGTGCGCGGAACTCCCGCCCCGCCGGGCGGTGCCAAAGGCGGAGGCGGCGCCTCTCTCCGACACCGACACGCCAAGATGGCGGCGCCCGCGGCGCGGCGGGAGAGCTGAGGGAGGGCGCGCGCAGGTAACCNCCCTCCCCCCCCCGCCCGGCCCCGCCTCACGCCCCCCGCCCGCTGGGGCCGCCCCCGCTCCTGCTGCCCGCGGCTTCCCACCGCCCGCTCCTTTGGATTCCCTGCCCGCGCCCAGCCGGCTTTCCCGGCGGCCCTGTGCCCCTGCAGCTTCCCCCTCCTCCAGCCTCCCTTCTTCACCGCGCCCCTGCTCGTTCTGTCCCGCCCATGGAGCCGCCCGCTCCCCGTTCTTCTCCACCGGCGGGACACCCCACGGGGCTGAGTGAAATGTGCTGGGCCTCGTCAAGCAGTTTCCAGGACCTTCATTCAGTCTCCTGTGTGCTTACTGCATCTTTCCAAAGGCTTTCTGTGTCAGGGGAGGTTTAGATTCGGTGTTAGGAAAAGGTTCTTCTCTCAGAGGGTGGTCGGACACTGGAACAGGCTTCCCAGGGAAGTGGTCACAGGGCCAAACCTGACAGAGTTCAAGAAGCACTTGGACAGTGCTCTCGGGCACACGGTGTGACTGTTGGGGTGTCCTGTGCAGGGCCAGGAGATGGAGTCAGTGATTGTTGTAAGTCCCTTGTAGCTCACGATATTCTGTGATTTATTTCTCTATCAGACCAGCCCCTTCCGTTCTTGGCACACGAGTAAGACAGTTGTAGGCTCATAAACTTCTTCCTTGAAAGACCCACACAGCACTGGGCTGGGGTGCCGTTAACAGGGGCACTCTGCTTGTTCTAGTCCCATGCACACAAGCCTGGAGAGGGAAAGCAGCTTAGTGCCGTGTCTTTAGGATGTGGTTATCCTCTGTGCCATGCGTCATGGCTTGGCCCAACACTTGAGTGGCTGATCATTGCATCATGTACGTGATGGTACCTGGAAGCAGGAAAGACTTCTGGAAGCAGGAAAGAGAATTGCAGTTCTCTTTCTCATTCTGCAGTTCTGTGTGTTTGAATGAGCTCAGTTCTAATGCTGTGTGCCCCTGGCTGTGGCTGTTTTCTCGCTCCCACCACTGCTTTGAGCCCTGCTTGCATGACTTGCAGGACCTTAGGTTACCCAAATGTGCCCTCTCAGGCGTGACATTGGCAGGTGGGCTTCCCTTGAGCTGTGCACTTTGTGTCTCAGAATCACAGAATCAATTAGGTTGGAAAAGACCTCTGAGATCATGGAGTCCAACCTGTAGCTGAACACCACCGTGTCAACTAGACCATGGCACTGAGTGCCACGTCCAGTCTTTCCTTAGACACCTCCAGGGCTGGTGACTCCACCACCTCCCTGGGCAGCCCATTCCGATGTCTAATCATCCCTTCTGTGAAGAAATGCTTCCTAATGTCCAACATAAACCTCCCCATACACAGCTTAAGACTCTGTGTGTCTTCTCATCCGCTAGTCTCCCTTCAGTGAAGCATTGTACATGCTTGTAACTCCTGGGCTTTAAAATACTTGCTTTGTAAATCAGTGCTGAAATTGGCTTGCATAAGCAAGCACTCCTTTCTGTTGTAAAATAAATAAAAGTAATAGAAATAAGGCATGAGTAATAAGGAAATAATTAGTAAAAATAAGGTAAAAACTTTGAAGTACCGAATTGCTAATTTTGAGATGAGTGTGATTTTATGGAAGGGAAGAAATTGGAGTCTCCTGAATGACTCATGTGCACCTGCACTGGGAATCCTGAGTACAGTCCCAGATTTGTTTCTATTACAAGTGAAAGAGTATTTGGAGAGTAGCAACAAAAAATTCAAAGCACTGGTGTGACATAAGTGAAAAACTGTTTAAAAGACCCTGCTTGATAAGTAAGAGAGAAAACGAGCAATTCTATGGATAGGTAATGAGACAGGCAGTGAGGGTTTGTGTATGCATATATGGTGAATGTTAAAGGAAGCATAACTCCCACTAGCTTGCTGGGGATCTAATTTAGGTGGTATAGCAATTATTTCTACTGATAATGTTTCTACCTTATAGGAAATGCGTTAGTAAAATCTTTTCTTATACAGAGTTTCTCTACACTGTGATTTTCCTGATGTAGCTCTGCAAGGAAAATTCTGAACTGACCGAAATAGCTAGTTTGGTACAAGTGTATTGGGCTTTTATATTTTATATATTATTTTACATTTTGTATTTTATAATTTTTAATTATAAAATGAAAAATGCCGTACTTCCTATGGTAGGAAGGAAAATCAGCAAGTATCTTGTTGAGACTGATCCCAAATATGGGAACTGTTTGATCTTTCTGCCATCTGAGTAGCTTTAGAAGACTTGCTCTAAAGCATTTGAGGAGTTAACTCAATTTTTAGTTGAAAAAGAAAGCCTTAGCAAAATAAAATAGTTGGTTTAGAATATCTGGTTGAAATCTACTAATTATAGTCATCCTCCCCCATCTCTTTTCAGTGATGACAAATTCAGTATTTTTACAGTATAATTTCATCCAACTTCCTCTTCTCTCTCTTCCATTCTGAATTTTTACTAACACACTCTTAACCATCTTTTATTGAGGCAGTGGAGCTTCTGGAACCTTCAATTGACTGATTGTGCCTTTATGGGAGATGGAATGCAATAATTGTATTTTATTAGATAAGACATCTAACACAATAGTTTTGTTCTGTGCGAAGGCCACAGTTAGTTCTCTTGACTGAAAAATGCATACTTTTATAATTTAGTCACGGAAATAAAATGCAATAAAATCCGTGGAAAACAGCCAAGTAGTCCAAGTCAAGCTAAAATATTTTCATAGCTACCAATTTTCAGTCTAATTATAATAATCATTGAGTTGTTGTTATATATTGCAGCATGAAATTATTTTTTTGTCTTTTCAGATACCATAACCTTAAGAATGCAGTCGATTTGTCAAAGAGTTGGCCCTTGTTCCTCGTGTTTGAAAAGGCAACTAAGTGGCTTCCTGGGATTAATTAAATGGCAGAGAAGACTGGTTCCTGCTTGTGTGAGAACTATTTACAGTGAGACGGGGAAATGGGAAAAAAACTATGGGTTGGAGACAAGAAAACGAGTTGAAAATTGGTGGTTCCCAAGAATAAAGGATCAGTTCTGCAGAATTTCAGAAACTGATGTAATGTTGGGGTGTAATTTGGAGATTACATGTTTGAGATTTTTTGTTTTCTTAGAATGAAATTAATTGAAACTTACTTAGTACAGATGGCTTATATTGATTAGAAGTGCATTACATTTCGATTAGAAGTGCATTACATTTCAGGGGAAAATACTTTCATGTAGATTACTAAAAAACGTTAAGGAAATAGGTAAACAAAAATAACTTTAAAATCCTGAGGAAAAATACAGTGATAGGCAAAGTATAAACTTGTAAATTTAGGAAGTGTTTAAGTAATCAGTTATTTCTCTATTATACAATATTTGGGAATTAATTCTTTAAAGTATTAAAAGAAACATCTATTCATAACTTCTGTAAACAATTTTCTCAAGGTTCTGTTCCCAATATTATGACAAATCTATTACACTATACCCTGTGACTCACTAAAATCTGTGTTAAGGGAAAATAATTTTTTAATATTTTCTGATTTACAGTCTCATAGGAGTAGTAAGTGACTTGAAGGAAAAAAAAGTTTTCCCATGCAATAAAAAATCTTGAAAACAATGGTATCTCAGTCTCTGACTCTTTTTGCCTTCACAATTATTCTGTCACAATAGATAAAAAACATTTTTGTGCCCCTTTATGTTTTTTTGTTCATCTCTCTCAAAATGTACCTTCTCCCATAAAAAAAATAATGCTATCAAAATGCTGAAGAGAGAATAGAGCTTGCTTTTTCTGGGGAAGAAAACTGAGATGAAATGGTGTACATGTATACCTGTGGCGGGGAAAACAGTCATTTAGAATTATGTCTTTGATATACATATATACATAGGTATCATATACAGCATACATATGATAAGTTCTAAATTGTATTTTTAATAATATTTTTGGTTTATCCTTACAGTTGAAGTAGATTTAGTAACATCTCATATTAAGAGACAAATAGTGTGTGGGTGCTGCAATGAAGTACTTAGGTTATTTCTGATTTTGCTGTGATTGAACGAAAGTGATAAGGAAGTGTTATTTGACAAATATTAATAGTTTTATTCAGAATAGTAAAAGCTGAAAGCTGCCTGTAATTTTTTTTATTATTAATATAAGAAAAATAATGTAAGAACTTAGCAAGTATTAATGATACTTGATACTATCAATGTATCAGTGATTAATTCAGCTGTAATCAAGATGTATTAGGAATAATTGATGTGAGAGAGGATTTGTGATTTCTTTGTAACTTTTGTGGTTTTAATTAAACCTAACTAAATGAAATTTTTAGTTTCTTTATATTATGCAAAATATTGCTTGTAAGATGTGTTTGGATCTGAGCACACATAGTGAAACAGAACAGTTTCCCTTTAGCAGATGTTCATGCAATTGCAAATGATGTAGTCACTGTGGGAGTTACTGCAGTTCAGCTGACAAAAAGCAACTGGCCAGGAGTGAGTTCTGTGTCTTTTGCAGATACAAAGTAAAACATTAATTATTTAAACTGTTATGAGAATAATTTAATCTTCTTTGTTTTCATGTTTTTGTTGGGGCACACTAAGAACGCATAGATAATCAGTTGCAGGTGCTACAGTAGCAATGGTGCTTTTGTAACCTTCAGTTCTGTCAATATAGCTTTTTTTGAGTAAAAGTGAATTAATTTTCATGACCATGAAGTGCCATGTAAGTGTCAGTATAAATTGATGAGATGGCAGCAAAGTCTGGTAAAACAGCTCCACTTACAGCCCCAAAGAATTTGATCCGATGAACTTTGTCAGTGCTCACTTGGATCAGTTCCAGCAGAACCGTGTTTCTCTTCACGGTGTCACATTGTAGTTTATAATGTGTATATTGTATAAATACACAAATATGTATTTATTCAAGTGAAATGCTAACTCATGTAGTTACTAGTTTCTAAAAATTTCTTTCTAGAAATCAAGACCAAAATTTTATGTGCTTTCTATGTTCCCATATCCTTCTGGGAAGCTTCACATGGGCCATGTTCGGGTCTACACCATCAGCGATGCAGTAGCTCGGTTCCAGAAAATGAGAGGGATGCAGGTAAGAATAGATCAGCAGTAGGGCTGGGTGGGGATATTTTATGTTTTAGTATCATAGTTGATCAGGAAATTAGTATTTTCCAAAATCCATGGAAGTGGGGTATGTGCTACAGTGGCTTTGAATATTGAAATTCGAGACTTTTAAAGCCAGTGGTGTTCAGAACTCACTGTTGGTAAAAGAAGCTATCTCAGATGATACAGCTGATGCTGTATCAGCTGCCTAAACCTACTGATGTATGGCACAATGTCGCTGAGGTGTGTGGGCCACACAGTTTCTGTGAGAGGAGACCGACAGCCTTCCTGCCATCTGGGTAGAACTGAGGAACAAAAGGTGTGCCTGGCAAGAGAAATCAGACGTCACCAAAATCGACTCCTTTCGCCTCTTCTGCTCCTGAGAACCAGTTCATATTTTTCAGACACAGAGAAACAACCTCTGTGCCAGTTGGGAGGGAAACCCTTTTTTTTTTGTGACTGCTGCAAGTCAGATGAACTGGATGATGTTACATCATGTGCGTGTAGCTAGAAGTTTCTGTTCTGTAGTGTCTGACCCCTTGGCTTGCCCATTTCAGCCTTGCCCATATATATGAAATGTCTTCTGAAGGTGCAGATCTACAAGGTAGGCTAAGCCTAATTTTCTTGCTACATCTGCGAGGAGAAATCCCATTTTCCCTTCCACATTTCTCTGTTTCCCAGTCTCTCTCATGCCTGCCATTGTTTCTCCTGAGCTGCCTTTGTCTCTCTATTAGATTGAAGGGGTAGCTGAGAGCTTTGTCCCTGCAATCTGCAGTGGGATCCTGGCTGGCATTCTGCAGTAAAGGCTGGCAAGGTAAAATCTGAAGGATGGAAAAGGAAAGTGTGGGAGAACTGTGGCCTGAGCGACAGCCGTATTACAGAGGAAAGACATTTGGTAGAGGGGAAATACGAAGAATCTGAGGAAACAGTAGGAAGGAGGAATATGGAAAGAGAAGGGAACAAAGAAAAAGATGGCATAGGCAAGGATCTAGGATGACAGGAAGGATTCTCTCTAATGTACAAGAGAGAAGGAGCAGCTTGAGAATATGGGAATCAACCTCAAAAAGAGTACAAAGGAGATGAGATGGAGAAAGAAATGTTAGTTGCTCGTTGTGGTACTAAGTGCAATTTCCTTGCTACAAGTGCTGTAGAAGTGTAGCATTTCCTGGATTTATCACCATCCTTGAGACTTTGATAGGTATCGTCACTGCATTATTCAGTGTGCTGCCTATCCAAATACTATGTGTTTTATGCCAGTGGTGAACACACCATGAACTGAATACTTGCTGCTGCTTTACAGAAAAGCATTCTTAGACTTTCAAAATTACAGGAAAAAGAAATAACTGCCTTAGACTTTAAATGAGAAAAAGACCCTGATGTCTGTTATAACACTAACCTTTCCTGACTCCTCTGAATGACCAGAACTTGGATCTCGCTAAAAAAATTGAGCTAACGAGGTGTTTGAAGGGATGTTTGATTCTTGATGGTTCAGGGTACAGCCATCTCTTATCAAAAGCAGAGAAGGTACCCAATAAATTGCTGTTCAGAAAAATGAAAACTTGCTTCTTGTACTTGTAAAAATAAAGTGAAAATAATTATCTGCATCCAGTAAGCTTTTGAGTACAAGTAAGGACCTTTAATAGAAACATTTGATGAAAATTAAAAAGATAATATAATTTCAATGAACTAGAAGAGCCACCATGCAAAGAAGTTTTTATTTCCACATTTGCCTATTTTTTCCCAGAAAAATTTTTCCAGACTTTTCAAGTTTTTACATCTTGCATTTCAGCATATTTTTATATTTCATGTAAAAACTACTTTGAAGAAGTGCCTGTAGAACATGCTGGATTTCTAAAAATACTTGTATCTTCTGTTATGTTAACCAGTTTGAACATCTATTTTTGACTAAAGGTGGGCAGCCAAAGAGTTTAACTTTCATTTACGATTAAGAGACATTAAAAATCTCTCAGATGATTTTCTGAGTATGTCAGATTAAGAGACATTGTGTTAGTGATGTGCATTAACTTGCTGGAACTTACATTAACCTTAAAAAACTTTTCCTTTCTTACCCATGTTAATTTCTCCATCACTTAGCGTCTTTATAATTGATTTTCTCCTTGCAATTAATTTATCAGCCTCTAAAAGTTATCTCTGCTCTTTGTCATGGTTGTACAATCTGTCAGAGATTATGATGATGATTAAAATATTGTGATGATTGTAGATTAAGACATGGTTATATCATAAAATTTGATATATTCCCAAGAAAAATAAATTTTTCTCTGTACTCAAGGAATTACTGGAATTCTTCAGTACATAAAAAGAAAGAATGCTTTAGAAACAAAACTGTTAGTATGCATAATTTTGAAGCTATTCCATTGATTTTCTATTTCTTTCTCAAAATTCAGCTTTAATATTGCATGTTTGAAAGCATAGGGACTGCTAATTTTTCTCCAATCAAAAATCTGAGTAGAAGTGAATCCATTTCAGGCATTCAGTGCAAGGTTAGGATAAGATAAGATTTGAGTAGCAATGTTGTTTAAACTTTGCATCCGTCATTTAGGAAAAAAAATAGTGTAAGGCAACAAGGAGTGATGGGCTGTTGCCATGAAAATTACAGACACAACCATTCAGATTTACAGTTCCCAGGGAAAGCTTCAGACTACAGTGTATATTTGTTATTTAATAAACAGTGAGGGGAAACATCTATGGTGTGTACCTAGTTGACAAGAATATATGATTAAGAGAATAATTTATGTTGAATAAGGTGAAGGTATTTTTCAGAAAGAATGCCTTAATGAAAAAACAGTAAATGAGTTACATATTGATTTCATCTGAACAGGCAAGAAATGGCCCATATTTTGTAATATTTTAGTAAGGATAGAATACATTTACAAAGGAATTAGATGTCCTTTAGAACTTCTTTGGAATGCAGTTGTGTAATTTCTTCATATTGGAGGTATTTTGAAATTTTTAATGGGAAAATTTTAAATCATTTGGATTCTGTTGTAGTTTTGTTTTTTCTAAAACGGAACATTAGTATTTAATTTTTCAGGTCAATAAAATCTGATTTTTTTTCAATTAAAATATTCTAGAGAGGTAATGCACACTGAATGCTACTGATATTTGCCAGAAACCTGGACTTCGCCAGCACTTTAAGTGGGAAAGTAAATATTTATTGCTTTTTTCCCCATCTTGTTTTTGGAAGAAATACTGCTTCAATATAAAACTGTAGATGAAGATGTTGTGAAGCATTGTCTTGTTCCAGCACTTACTCTTCAAGGACCTGTAGGCAGTGCATGGGAAGCAAACTGTCAAGCACTTGGATTGGATTGCTGGATAAGTGATTTGTAGAGTACATCTGTTTTAAGATCACTTGTTTACATTTAGATTACTGAAGATGAAGTCTCTGCATGGGAAATGTAAGCCATATAGGTTACTTTGCGTGAGTGCACTGAGCTAGTCTTTCCAAAATGTGTTAAGGGTAACATGTTTCTTGAAGTACAATTAAAACAGCTTTTGCATATGGAGAGTTCTAGATCTTCTTACAAACATATTTCTTATAAAATGCTATGAAAAAGTAATTTATGCATTTTAAAATATAATTTTGTAGCTATTAATAAATTATTCCAGAACTATGATGTGCAGTTTCTGGTTGTGTTTACTCTGTGAATTTACATGCATGTTGTGAATTCAAATGTAGGAGTTTTTTAAGAAGTGGAGAGATTTCCTATTCATTATTTGAGAGTGCTGTGTAGAAATGATAAGAGATATTCATGGTGATTTTCACTATAGCAGATTTCTAGTCTGCTGTTTCTCTGGGAACAAGTATTTACAATTACTTTATTATGCTGTCATTATCAGTTCCTTGATAAATTCCAAAGTGGATAATTTGTGCCTCTCAGAGGACTGAGAATAATTCCCTTAGTGATCAGTAAACAGAGAGTGATTCCGTTCAATAGTTCTTGTGATATGTTCTTAATGAAGCTGGTACCAAAGCAAGGCAGTCACATGTGAGAGTTGTACAGAACTGAGAATAATCCTTTTTGTAATCAAAGCAGGGTGAAATTCCTGCATGCTAGAATCACACACTACGTATTATTTCTTATTTATACTTCAGCTGGGATGGATGGGATTAGAATATAGTCAGTGATATTTCTGCAATATCCCTAAATGACTTAAAGGGCATTTTCTTTTTATCTATAACATCTATTCTTTTAAATTGAATCTATTTTCATTAATTGTTTTCCCTTTCAGCAGTGAATCTTAATACTCTTGAAATTTTAAAAGGAATGGTATTGAAGACAAGCAAGTTTAATTAAAACTCTGTAATTGATTCACCACTAGGATGAGTTATTTCAATACAAATCTGCTTTCTGATCATCACTAGCTGCTATTCTCCACCTTTTTTTGTGTGAGGCTGTTGTGTCCTTTTGTCAGGTTATTTTGTGTGGTGTAAATCAGGTAGAAAATATTACAAGTATTGTGTGTGAATTGAATCTTACTTAATTTCAGTTTTCCCATAGCTTGTACTGAAGGTGTTAATGAGCTCACTTTGTTTCATTTTGAAAGAAAAAGAGAAAATGAGATATAATTTAAAATGTAATTCTGTTAGACAAGAATGTATGAGATTAAGGAGACAAAAGATAACTTTTTTCTCAAAATGTTTGTGGCACTCTCTGGACATTGAATAATTTCTCATATTTTATGTTTTATGAGAATAAAAATAAATGGGCATTTTATGTTTTGATAGAAATCTGTATGGGTTGATTATTTTGGAAGTGTCTCCTCTAATATGCAGCAGTGTGTTGCAAAGAAGCATTGAAATAGTCCTTTTTAGAATGAACAGACTGGTCAAAAATTTATTATTTAATCTATTTCCAAGCGTGCCTTATCTTCTTGAGGGGGTTGTTTGTTTGTTTGATGGTGGTAATTTTTACCTGTTGTGTAATGGTGTCTGTTACCTGGTACGCTTAAAAGAGAATCTAGGCTTCACTCAGGTGGAGGTCTTGTATTTGAAGTGTGCTGTAATATGTTGATTTACATAGATTTTCAACAAGTTCAGCCCATTGTAGACAGCCAGTGGAAGCAGCAACCGTTGTTTCCTTTTCTCTCCCCAGCTGCAAGTCCTCACTGTCTCACGTGTCTGTGATTGCACAGTTGTGAGATCCATAATGGAGCTAGGGGTGTTTTCTGGCAGCTGGAACTTGTGATCATGGATCACCTGTTTTGTGAGCCTTTTTTATTTAGTTCGTGTCAAGTGTGTCATGGGGTTATAAGTAGGGATAGGAATGTAGGCTTTGCTCTGTCAATTCAAACCACTGATTTGTCAGCAAGTCTCTTAATTTTCAATTCTGGTCGTCTTCTTTTATTATGCATTCTCGGAATTAAATATATTTATTTGCAGGCCTTTCTGATACTGATTCTGCTGTCTTTCTTAAAATTCAGAGTGCATTGATTTGGGCGTAAGAACAGTATATCAGCTCCCTGGTCATAGTTCTGAGATATACTGAGTGCATCAGGAGAGCAAACATGGTTTTGATTCCTTACAAAGACCGAGGAAAATTCACTGAATCACCAGTCCTGGTTATGTTGATGGAGGCTTAGAACTGAGTGCTATGAGATCGTGGTCTGGTCTCTCATATAGTACATTGATCTCATCTACTGATGTCAGTGTGGTGAGCTGATTGCTACAGTGGTGAATAGAGGAAAATCCTCTGAGAGAGGAGAGATCCTCTGGGAGCTGAGATCTCAGCATTGAATCAATGGAGTTGCTGTGTCTTCCCTTGGTTCCACAGCCACATGAAGAGCTCTAGCCATCATTAATAACAGATAGTTTGACCATGCTATGAAATGATTCTTAAAAATGCTTCAGTCTTTGGGATCTAAAATGTTTCAGGATGCAACTGTTTTAGTTTTTAATAATTTATTCCCCAAAAGGCCACTCAGTGTGGTAGTCACTGGGCACTTTGTTCCTCACGCAGTATTTAATCACTTCCTTGCAACGTTTCATGCTCCTGTGCAAACTGTGTTTAGTGGTAGAAAATGCCAGTATTTCATAGTTGATCCTGCCTGATCATGTGAACTTGTGAGGATTTGAAGTTATGCCATGTGTGTTCAAGACTAATGTGGGAGTTTTCAGCAGGAGGAGTTTACCTGTCCACTGCATTGTGAGGATAAGCACACAGCTGCCTTTGTTGATAGCACTGCCATCATAAAATGGCTGAAACTACAGCCTGCCTTCTTTACCTGGTGTAGGCATCCTTAGGCTTATGCAGCCTCCTGTTTAACAAGATACAGTCATTATTTGTTCTCCTTTCTCCTTGAGGCTTTGAGAAAATATTGTCTATCTAGAGAAGTGATGCGTGGCAGAATGGATCCCTCAGTTGCATAAGGTTTAAAGGTTGCTGTTGGAAGCAACAGCATCCAAGAAAGTGGATGACTTGTTCTTCTTCTGCTCATCTGTGCTGCTAGAGAGAGCAGCCATGTTTTCTGCTAGTTAGAGCCAGTGACCAACCCACCAAGGAGCTACAAGGAATAACCTTTTGGTCTTCAAAACTGCTTTCTATTTTTTCTTCCTATTTTTAATTTGTTTTGAACAGTTGAACTGTTCCTTTTTCCTTTGTGCCAACTTTTGACACATTAGTTGCACATTTTCTTCTCTTCCATTTCTCTTCAGATTTTTGTGTTAAATAAGTAGAGTTAGGATGTAATGTAAAATGCTGTGTGGAGACTGTGGCATTTTTGCTGCATATTACAGCCACAACGAGCTGACCTGTTGTTTAGACAAATACATTTCACAAATCTTTCAAAGCCATTCATGGTAGAGAAGTAAAAGAGACAATAAACTTGAAATAATTTTCTAAACCACTGTGCATGTTACATTCATCTCTATAGCAACTACATAAATAGATCTATCCTGGAGGCTAATTTGGGGATATTTTTAATGTCTCTTTAAATTCAGTTTTCTGATTGAAACTTGAATTAGCATACTTCTTCAGACCTTTACCTTGAGGAATGCTATTGGTTGTTAAAGTGAACTTTTGAATGTGAAGAGTGAATATGGTATTTTCTATAAATGCTAGAATTTGGAAGATCTGTGTGCACAGGTTGCTCCTTCTAGCGCTGATGGTACAGTGATAAAATATCTGCACATGAACTGTCTGGAGCATCTGTCAGCCCTTTTGGGGAGTCTGTAGCTAGTGGTGAAGTTGTTTTTCCCACATCCTTTTGCTCAGGAGCATGAGAAATGAGATTGTGCCTTGCTTTTGGCTGCCTGTCTACATCCAGGAGAACTTCAGAAGCCAAATTTCACAAAAATTACCCAAGGGTGATTTTTCTAATCTCGCTTAATGTGCATCAACATATAGTAAGAGAAGGCATTTGTAGGAATGTAAAGGCAGGACATTAGTCCAGGGCATTTAAACAGAGAAAAGATGTATTATACATGGATTAAAAAAATCTGGTTTATTTCATCACAGAGACAGGTTGTCAGCAATACTAGCAGTCAAAAAGAACTGGGCAGCATAAATTAATATTTTAACATGTCCATAAAATTCTGTTGATATTTATAGCTTATGTAAAGCATACCTGTCTTTTTTTTTCTTTTATACCAATAGTTTTGACTGCTGGGTGGATGGCAAGGGAGGGGAATGGCTGGGCAGAGGTGTGCTTCAATGGGGGCTTCAGAAGTGGTTTAGGTTCCAGTTGACATTTTCCTTGTATATTCCCCTCTCTATATGTGAGGAAACAGGTGTTTAAGACTCATAATTTCCAATCCTATGGTGAGAGGAACAATAGTTTGTCTGATAATAGGGAAAGTTTGTAACACGGAATAGCATTCCAATTTCCTTTAGATTTAAACATGAAAAATGTGCTGTGCATGGGCCCTTACTGGGCTGACTTGGATCACAGATGATCACAGGTTAATACTTTTGGTTTTGTTGCTGCACCAGTAGAGTAATGATAGACAGCAGGTTTAGTTTTAGATCAGTACTGAAAATGAGAATGCTGAGGAGTCACATCTATTAAATCCTGTTGCTTTTACAATGTGTTGGTGCCTAGGGCATCTTTATAAACACGTCTATAAAATATTTTTTATGAAAGATTACATTAAGTCAGAAGATTGGAAAGTGGTGGCAAAGAAGAATAAAAATAATTCAAAGCAGTGACAAAAGTAGCTCTTACACTTCCAAAATGAGCAGATCTTTCACATGGAGATATATTATGAGATTAGGATGGCTGGGATTGCTTTTTTATTGCTTGTTTGCTTACATGCCACTAAGAAACATGTTCTTTATATAAATACATATTTTAAGGGGTAAAAATTTTGATTTCTTAAAACTTGTAAAATGTTAGTCATGTTTTGCTATTGTTAAACTTGTGTCATTTTAATCATGATTATTGAATCTACAGCACATTTGTAGGCTTAAGAAATAGAATTGGCTTTGTCAGGTATCCAGTATATATGTGTTTAATGACAGCATCTTGAGTACTGGCCTTTCCTTCCTCGGTTATTACACAGGTTTTTTGAATACTTACTGTATTGCTAGGTTATTTTTCTAAATAATGTGCATGTTAATAGGAAAAATATATCTCTGTTTCAACAGAAATGATCTGTTATATTTTGTAGTAAACTTTTTTCCCCACCTTTATTCATTTTTGGTCATGAAATAACAATTTGTCAGCCTGTAGGCCATATTTGCAAATATATTTCAGTAAAATTTTACTAAAACTGCTTTTCCTTATCTTCCTAATTTTATCTGGTCGATTTAAAATTATTGTACGGTATTTTTCTTTTAGTTTATTTTTCAGCACAAAAAAAAATAGTAGACTACACGTCAGTTACAGTTATAAAACTGTTGCTTCAATTATTTTTACTTAATGTCTTCTTTTTTAGAATGAATCTTTGGTTCTGGTCAGTGGTAGCATCAACTGCTGACTTTTACCACCACACAAACTTACAAAGAGCTGGTTTTTGTCATTGTCAACCTGATACTGAAATAGTCACTTTGTAAAGCAAAGCTGGCCATAGTTGGCAGATTTGGACGAAGTTCAGTTCGAAAAAAGCAAATGCTGGAATGGCAAGCATCGTTCATGTTTGGAGGCCTCTTCTGTGTTGCAGAAAGTTGCATAACATTGTGGTTTTTCTTTTTGCTGACAGGTGATAAATCCAATGGGATGGGATGCATTTGGTTTACCAGCAGAAAATGCTGCAGTTGAACACGGCCTTCACCCTGCAAGCTGGACACAAAGGTTAAATAAATCAAAATACGGCATTTTCACTGAATACCTGTGCTGTGGCCCCCGTAAACCAACAAAACAGAACAAAACTAGCATAGAAGAAAGATGGTACAGGAAAAAAATGGGGTTATCTGAGACCAAGGTTATTTGACAACATTTTATGGCACTGTGCAGATTCTGTTTTGAAAAATAAATATATTAGGATGATTTTCAAGGTTTTTATCTCTGTGACTTTTGAATTGTAAAATGCTAGAATATCAAAAGAGAAGCATTTCTCAAACACCCAAACCAGTGGGTATAAATAAATCAGAATTTCATTATGGTGAGGTAAAGCTTACTATAGTATACACAGTGGAAAATGATGAGTTACGTGCTTAGATTTACTAGCAGTTTTCAGTACATGTGAGAGAGGAAGGAGATAGTTGCAGTTTTTTGAGACTGGGTCTTGGAAAGTGCTAAGCAGCTATTATTGCTGCTGATTTCTGTGAATGTTTTGGGCTTTAGACCACAGAATGGGCTGTTACGTTCCCCTGATATTCTTTAAAATGAGTAAAGAGTTATATTTTCTAGAAATTACTTGGAAACCAATCTTCCTAAGTGAAGTTGTTTGTTGTACTCTGGATGCAGTACAGCATGTTATCTTTATAGATAACAGCTGTGTTATCTTTATAGATCTTGATCCATTTCATTCTTTGATAATGCTTTCTTTGGGTTTTGTTCATGCTTCTGATCCCATCTTAAGATTCTTGATACTTTTCCAACTAAAATACAATATTAAATACTTGCATTGCTCAATTATTCAGCATTGCAAGTTTTTTTTCTGGATCACAGTTAAATGCTTAGTTTCATGACTGTCAACTTAGCCACTTTGGGAGGATTGATACTACTTTATCTGACAGAATGTATTTTAGTAGAAAGGTAAAAGTCCCTAAGAAACTTTAATCCGTTATACAGTATTGTGAATGAATTCCCACTAGGTCACTAATTAATACTGTGTAATGGTGAGTATTTTGGTAAAGTATTTAGTATTTAGTACATTTTCAAACTAAAGCTTCATTATATATCCTGATGAATCTTATTTTACATTTGTAACACAACCCATTCAGGGCAGCATGTAACCTTACAGTGTCATAGTTGACTAAAGTTTATCTATGGCAATGCTGCCACCAGAAGTTTTGTCGTTCCTTGTCACCTCCCAGTATACATGTTCCCACCACCTCCTGGCTCTGCTGGTTTTGTGGGCCACAGTTTTGGTTTGATCAGCGTGTTGATCAGAGGGAAGAAAGAAAATGGGTGGGGTTTTTTGGGAGAGTTTTTGTAGGGCATGTCTTCAGCTGAGTGGGTAAAACGATTCAGGTTATCCTACAGCTACACAATCACCAGAGCCACAGCAAAATACAGCCAGGATAGCATTGCCAGAATAGACAGGATTAAGCTGTTAGTGGAAGTGTGCCCTGCTGCACTGAGATTTAAGAGAGCCCTTTGACTCAACTGCAGTGAAGATAATTAAAAATAGTAAGAAGTGATGCTTGAGTAATGCTTCTTTCAAACTGCAGTGCCATATTTACTTTTAAGTTGCATTCAAATCAAGAGAGAAAAATGTATTGCCTCATATACTTAGCCATGAAAATTGGACCAGAATACATCAGGGAATTTTAAAATTGTTATTTGAGTATTCTGACAATTCTGACTTTTATTGCTAGTGAGATTATAGTGTTTAGACGTTAACTAGTACTTTTGGTTTTTCAGAACTCTATAAGCACCAGATTTTAACGATGATCTTAAGCTAATAGTTTTTAATTTATTATTATTATTTTGCAGTAATATCCAACACATGAGGAAACAGTTTGATGCACTAGGTCTGTCTTTTACATGGGAAAGGGTAAGATTTTCTTTTTAAAATGGATACTACCTTATTTTATTGCATGATGGAACACTGAAACCCATGGAATTTCACCATTTTAATTATGATAATACAGAAGTCTTTGGTAGTGACCAGTTTAAGTTGTTAAACTGTAAAATTGAGCTTTTTATCAGATTTCTCAAATTTTTGGCATACTGATATCATCTGATTATATCAATGTTTAGGAGAATCTTTAAAGTGATTTCAGTTTTGTATTTGGATTTTTCTCTCTGCTTTTTCATCTCTTTGAAGTATTTATTTTCTGTGTTAGAAATAAGGCAATAAATAGATTTATGAAACAGCAATGCCTTTGTGTTACGGTATGTATTTTTTGAGGAGTGCTCTTTTCAATGTGTATGTCAAGGGTTTAAAGATAGTAAATTGAAATGGTGTCTCAGTTATGTTATTCCAGATTTCAAGGTATAAACCTGCATTTTCATAGGTGTTCATATCAGGATCATTTTGGAAAGCAGAAATTTTATTTAAAATACTAATGCTTAAGAATCAGGTGTTCACCTTAAAAAACTTCCCAAACACGATCAGACATAAGCTAATGTCATTTTCCAGATAAAAAATAAATTGGCGTTTGAAGTGATTGTGAGGTTACTGCATTTATCAGTGAATCAGAGTCAGTCACTACCTTTATTCTCAGCAATAGCTGTTGCTTATCACCTTAATGTGATTTTGAATAGAGTGATGGAGATGCTAATCTTGGATTTTTATAGCAGTATTGTAGATCTGAAAAGGAAAAGCATTCGTTTTGTGACAGTCTGAGACATGCCATCTGTTTTCTTTAATCATGAAGGTGAAGTTGTTTATTTGTATGTCCCGCATCTAAAAAACCATTTCATCATGTCTCATATATGGAAGGATTTTTCAGTATAAGCCTTTTAAATAAGAGTTAAGTTTTCTTGGTAGCAGAAAAAGTTGCTCTGCAAAAAAGAGATTTGTTGTGGAAGGTTCACTGCACACATTCTTTAAAGCTGTTGGTATCTCAGAGGTTGTCTGTATGTGCAGGGCAGCAAAACAGTGAAAACAGTGAAATCCTGTGTGTGGGCTGTGTTATGGAACACACACGTGCACACACACACGAGTTCAATGATGCAGGTTGCCTTTCAAGAAAAATGAGAAAATTCATCTCTTGTGTATGAACTTCTGTTTAGCCCTTCCGTTTTGAAGAACAGATGGAAAACTGGCAGTACTGAAAACCATGGCAGGAAATATAAGTACATAGGGAAAAATAATTTGTCATCTCTGTGCCTATTCTTTGAGAGTTACCTTCACTTTACAGTGTTTTGGCTAATGAACTTTCAGGAATCTCTGAATACTTGTGGAAAGGGCTTTGATATTCTATAGCTAACTTCATTTGAACTGCTGTGTAATTGAGGTGCTTTAGAATGCTCTAGGGACACATAGCTGGTGTTTTTGAAAGGTAAGATTTAAAAGAGCTGAAAAATGTTCCTTGAAACACAAGACATTTTAGAGTTTTCACTCCTTAGCTTATGAGTTAGATTTGTTTTATCTGGAATGCCTGCCATACTAATTGGAGTAAGAGTGGCCTTAGTGGTTAGAAACAGATTACAAATAATTAGAAACAGATTGCAAAAATACATTTTTTGCAATGAATATTATTAATTTATTATTTGCAAAAATAATTTTTTTTTTTAGTTTATTACTTGCAAAAAATTCATGATGCCTAAAATATTATGTGACCTCCAAATGCACAGATATTTGAGCTGGCCGTGAAAGAGCTACCTGTGGAAATGGAAGGGCTAAGCTGTAGCCCAGTGTTTTAGAGGCTGATAAAGCCTGCTTCTCTGCAGGGCCCATTAGGCTGGGCAGAGCATCTTACTGCCTCAGCTGTGCTGCTTCTGGGCTGACTCAAGCATCTATACATCAAAGCACTGTGCTGTGCAAGTGCTTATCTCAAAAGTGAGCTAGTTGAAGTAAGGAGGTTTTTTTTTGTATAATATACTATACTTGAATGGCTCTAAATCAGTGGCTTACAAAGTACTGTGATACTGCAAAAAACTCGCTAGTATTAGTGACTCCTATGAACAATCTAAGAAAAACAGATTTTATATAGGTTGGTCTAATTAATCAAGACCATTACACAAAACAGGGGCCTGTTTTTAATTTAATTTCATTGATGTAACTTAAATCTGCCCCTTTATTTTGCTAGTGCATATCACTTAGCAAATAATGCCAGAGGGAACCGATTTCACTAACTTAGATCCTTGTTTTAGTGTGTGGTGAATTGCCTTTTAAAGTGTGAACCTTTTATGTTAACTGTCTCTGCCCTTTGTGGGCACCTTAGAGCATATGGTTTGATGATGGGAAGGAAACTTAGGTAAACTTTACCATTTTACATATGGTAAGGGAAAAGTGAAGTGGAAAAAAGAAAAAAAAATGTTTTGAGTACCTAGTGCATGTAGCTGTCCTGAAGAATCTACCTGCTTATAAAGTCATGTCTGGTGGTCAAGAAATTTGTTTTCAGGAATATGAGGACTAGTTAAATCTCTTTGCTTGATAAAATGATTATGAACAAATCCCAGTGCACCTGCAGTACCAGGAATTTCCTTTTATTTTTCTTTGGGTTTTTTTTTCATTGTTCTCTCTGTCTTACAAATCAAAATGTACAAGTATTTTTGTGTTGTAGCTGTCAGTGAACTTACTTATCTAGTAAGGTACCAGAAATAAGACATTATTTAAAGCTAATTAGATTATTTCAGTCAGGTTACAAAGACACTTTAAAATTGCTCTCCTAAACAGAAAATCTAAGCAAATGAAAAATGAAATTAAATGCATAAAATAACTCTGTAAGTACTTTGCCTTAGAATAGTTTTAAATACTAGTAATTATCTGATTTTTTTTACCTGAAACATGGAGGTATTTTAAGTACCTCAAGTTAGAAGTATTATATTTATAAACCAGTTTGAAAATGGTGTGATTTTGGGGAGAGATTTTTTTAAAAAATCAGTAAGTGAGAGAACATTTCTATTCTGAACATTTATGTTTTTCAGATGGAAGGTTGAAAAGCCGAAGTTTGAGCATGGAAGAAACGTCTCTAAGAGACATTAAAAACACATAGAAAATTTAAAAATCCTGAACATTATGATTTGATTTTAAGATAATTATAATCTGAGCATTCCTGAAGATCAGATTTTTTGAAAATACCACCCCGGACAGCATAGCAAACTGCCTGTTACTTCTTTTAAACATGATTTTCAGGGGAATTAGGCAATATCATTTTCAATGATTCGTATAATCAGCTACAAAAGATGAAGAGCATATAACATTTTTCCTTTCTTTTGTTCAGGAGTGTCATCAGATTGAATGCATGTTCCCAGTAAGCCCTCAGTTCACCACTGTTATTGTCAATCTGTAACTTTCTCCTAGAAAGTAGCTCATTCTGCAAAGGTTTTTCAGTCTTTTCAATTTCTGCACTCCAAGTAACATATTTTTTGCATGAGACTAATGTTCCCTATCTGCTCTGTACATTAAAAAATTAAGTCTTTGGTAGGTTTTCTTTGTGCAGATAAATTTCTGTTTACTTTTGTAGTTGTCGTTTGTGTGTACTGCCTGAGCATGCATAAAACCAACAGTAGATAGATTATTACCTATGAAATTATCTTCTTATCCACATATCATTGATAATCAGTGACCCTGCTTGTAATTAAATTTTAAAAAAAGAAACTTGTTACAAGGCTACTTTTTTTTCAGCAAAGATATTCGTGCTCTAAAATGTAGGCACTGTGTGACATTTGTATTTGCAGCTAATAAAGCATAAAACTAAGGGCCTTTGAAATACAAATATTCAAATTAATTTAGGAATGTAGATTGGTCTAGCTCTAAACCTCTGAAAATTAAATAATTATACTTCTGGATGAGGTGATACATGCCCTTGAAAACCAAAATAGGCGGATAATTGATTAAAGACTGTTTTATCTTCCCAGATAGATTTTGAAAAAAATACATCCAGACCTTTTTTCCTTATCTCCCTTTAAAGAGGTGCAACATGCCTGTCTTCAGGACCACATAGGACTGTGCTAAAAATAAATTTATTAGTAATAAACTAGGAAATCGCTACTCTCCAGTCTAGTTATATTTTATTCATAAAGCCTGGTGGATCTTAGAAAAAAACAAACCTTTTCATGCAGCCTATAAATATTGCTTTTATTTTTAAAAAAACAGCCATGGAAGTAGCTTGAAGTTGTAACCTTCTTCTTAAAAATACAAGCAAAAACTAGTTATAAGGTCACAGACTCATAATAGAAAATTGTAAGAAAGGAGCAGATTTAAAAGAAATAATGAATTTTAAAACAAGGCATTTGAAAATTAGTTTTTCTTTTATTGAACATCAAAATCTTTCGTCCAGATTGAATTGTTGGTTTTTTTCTGGGTTTTTTATGCAGGATTCTTTACTATTGGTTACCCTTATTTTTGGTAGTTGAAAGAGACTTTTTAAATCAGATTTTATAACAGTGAATGGCTTTTTGACCTTTCATGGACCCATTGCTTCTCAAGTTGCAAGTCTAGATTGTAATACTACCATTTAGTCTGTAACTGAGAATTTATTTGCAAAAATAAACAACTTACCAACCCCTTTGGTGTGGTACTTGTTAGGAACAAATTACTGTGCTGCAATAAATGGATTAAGCAAGGTAGTGTTTGGTAAGGATAGGGGTCTTTCTCTCCTATGCTTGCTCTTTTAAAAGCAAACCACCTGTATAGGTGATATATTTTAATTGTTGTCATGAATTCTTTTAATGAATGAGTGTCATTCCTGTAGGAATAAAGAACAGTAACAGTAACCAATGAAAAAGATGCATTTTGGGGAAAGTATCTGTTTAAAGCTGACAAAAGTAAAAGGGAAAATGGATGGGGGGGAAGAAGGAGATGCTTTCCCTCCTGTTTCATATTACNTTGTTAGGAACAAATTACTGTGCTGCAATAAATGGATTAAGCAAGGTAGTGTTTGGTAAGGATAGGGGTCTTTCTCTCCTATGCTTGCTCTTTTAAAAGCAAACCACCTGTATAGGTGATATATTTTAATTGTTGTCATGAATTCTTTTAATGAATGAGTGTCATTCCTGTAGGAATAAAGAACAGTAACAGTAACCAATGAAAAAGATGCATTTTGGGGAGAGTATCTGTTTAAAGCTGACAAAAGTAAAAGGGAAAATGGATGGGGGGAAGAAGGAGATGCTTTCCCTGCTGTTTCATATTACCTTCTGAAATGCTGAGGTGATGGCTGATCACTAAATCTGTCGCAGAGCACTGAAGAGCACATGCAGTGGACAGCTAGCAGCATCTTACATCTTTGTAGAAGAGTTCTTATTTTTAGTAGGTATTTTATTTTTGTAGAAAATATGGTAATATCCTGTTATATGTATTTGCTGTACTGCTTTATGATACGGGGTTCTATATGTATGCTGTTACACCAGTGCTCAGATTGCAAATGAGAAGCAGAAATGTGCAGTTTTTGGCAGGGTAGAATGGCTCCAGAGTGCTATTTTTCAAACCCTTTTATAAACTCTTTTGTGTATTTCTGAGTTTAGTTCTGTTAATGTTCTGTAGATCTTTGTCGTGCTTATAGGGTATAAATAGAGATGTTAACATTCACCTGAATTTAAGCATGATAGCAACCTAATGGAAACTTTTTACCAGACATCATTCATTTGTTCAAGGTCAATAATTGGAATACACAGAAAATCATTTATAACAGTAAATCTTACTGTGCTAAATTATAGGAAAAAAAAACCCCCACCATTTCACCATTTCAAGATTGGCAAGAGTTTGCTGGCTTGTCTTCAGCAGCTCATTTCACTTGGTAGTGATGCAATTCCTCTTTCTTCATTAACTTGAAATATTACTCCAGATCTTCACGGATATAAAGTTAAATTCTGAGCTTGAGTGATCTTTTTGTGTCTCAGTGACCACACAGCAGATTGTTTTTTTCAGTGATATAGTCTGCTGCATTTCTTTTTGAGAAGTGTCAATTTACTCCTTGTGAGAGAGCATGTACGTTGCTTGTAACATGCTTGTTTCAATTGGGAAATGTAATCTTTTGTTTCAGTTGACACACATCTGCCCTTCAGGGCCAAAAGGACAAATCTCTGTTCACTTCACTATTTTTATTTGACAGCTCACTTTTGTTGTCCTACCTGTTTGCCTGTTGCTCACATAATCTTATATTATACTGAAAGGTATTGTGTCTCTTCTTTTGTGTGTCTCATACTACAGTGATGAAACTCTGTTGCCTGTAGTGGCATCACACTGGCACAAGGACTTGTCACTGTGTGAAGAAGCAGGGGGGAGAAAAACTATTAAATGTGCTTAGTTGCAAGAGATGGAAATCAGATTTTTATCAAGTGGAGTTTTTTTCAGTGCAGAGCAAAGGGTTTTAATCAAGCAACTGTTTTTCATTACTAGATCTTCACATGCTGAGCTGAAAATTTGCCATTAAATGTCTCTTTCTGATCTTGAAAGCCTCTTACACAAACTTTTCAGGCACATCTATTCAAAGGTCATATTAATTGTTAAAAGCAATGATTCAGCACTGGAATATGAAGTTCAAAACAACTAGAATATAAAGTTGTAGAAAAAGAATAAAAATTTTCAGCTAGCGCATTTCAGATGTCACTTGAGTAGCAGATGATGTTGCGGGAGTTGTATAGTGGGAAGCTAGGATGATAGGAAACCCACGTGAAAGACATTTCACATTTGGAGCTATATCTGATGCTTGATAACTTCTCCAAATGGAATAAATTCTGTCAGTGGCTTACTGATAAAGTTTTTATCAGTAACGTTAAAATCAAGAGATGTTCATATTAATTTGAAGGTCAGTGTAGAGGCCATCTTCCACTTCAGTCAGGTATGTGGGTTTCCATTGCACCTGTGAAACCTGTGTTTGTGTTGAGAAAACAGGGAGTCTGTAATGATGGAGTCCACTAGTTGTCTTTGCATATTAAGATGCTTATTTTAGGTATAAGTTAGGTTTTTTCAAGAATAGATGTTTAAAATATGGAACTTTTTAAGCAGTTTATTTTTTAGTGATGAGAGTTCACTAAAAATTTAGCAAATGTTTTCGAGTTTTAAAGAAGCTATCCATGATATTGTTGCTTGCTGTTCTCTTAACTCGTGTTCCTCCTTCTTATGTTGTCTTTTATTTTTATCTGTCTTTATTTCCTTCACAACAGTCCTCCTCATTTTTGACTTTTATGACTCATTTTTTCCATACTTTAACCTAGAGCATCTTCCCAACTTGAGCTCCCTTGCCTTTTGGAACAGTTGCTTATTTGACCTTTGAATGTGACATATCCTTCCTGAGTCTTTCAACTTGGAAGTTCAGAATCTTACCCTGTATTCCATCCTGTCTGCCCCACACGCTCAGTTTGCCAACCCTCAGTGCTTTTCCGCTGTCCTCCTGCACCCACAGCTTCAGCTGTGTGCTCCTCGCTCTGCCTGCCTCACATCAGCCAGCTCCCTGCTGCTTCTGAGCATCGACAGCCTCTGCTCCTGCTTCTCATTGCTGAGCAACAGTGGAAAAGGCAGTCTGGCTAGGACGGCTTCTTTGAGAGAAGTCTACTTTTTTTTCTGGTTTTGCTCGTTCCTTGATCAGGCAGCTGTGATCACTTCCATTCATCTTCTGTTCTTACATCTATCAGCTTTAATCTTACAGAGTTTTATGTTCCATGTTAACAGGAAAACTTTTCCTTGTGCATTAAAGCCCATGTTCTCTGGTTTTGTGTGCAGGTAAATATCACTCATTGTAAGCATTATACAAATAAATGGGTTTGTACATGAATACATGCATAGATGCTTACTCTGTAGAATATATTGTACACTCCTGGATTAATTGTTTAAGTAAAAACAACATAGGAAAATACTAAGAGTAGTTTCAGGAACTTTATTTCATTTCTACAGGAGGTAACCACTTGCTTACCAGAGTACTACAAATGGACACAGTATCTCTTTCTTAAGCTTTTTGAAGCTGGGATGGTGTATCAAAAAGAGGTAGGTACAAACTTTGACCTTCAATATTTTGCAGGTTCACTAATTTAGGTCACTCATGTCAGTGGCACTTTTCTGGCTTGTCCATTCAGAGTCATAAAGTGATCATGCTCTGCTAGTTTTAAATCACTCTAAAATAGAATTAATTATATATATAACAGAATTTTCTATGTAACAGTTTATAACTAACTAACAACAATGGCCATTGTAGCAAGTCAAGTCATTTATTGTCAGAGATTTGCACTGAAATGCGGGATCAGAATATGACTTTTAGTTGTTTATTTACTGACTTTAATATAGAATTTTCTAGATTTTATCTTCCCTCACAGAAATATATTACACTGTGGTCATTAGGAGTCTCTTCAGCAGTGAGATTATTTACTTGTATAACATTACTGTTGTCTCAGAGCTGATAGTGTTGGATAGGATAATTGGAGCTTAGGTGCATAACCATCCTATTACTGAACCCTGTTTGTGATCTCCAAAATACTGAAGAAGTATTAGGTGTCATAGGACTATCACAGCTGTTCATCAGTTACTGCTATATTAAGAAATTTCAAGAGTTTGTAAATAACATGTATCAGGCTATCTGAAAAGTGAAGGTTTCAGTGTTTCTTAAACACAAGATGAAACAAAGATGTTGAGTGAGCAATCTGGAGACCTCTCTGTATAGCCAAGGCTGTGCAATTCCAAAATACCTGAACAACTGCACTTTAACAAAGCAGCAATTTAGTGAATGTTTCTAACTTAAAATGGAAACTAGGATTTCTTAAATATGCTTTGATATTTCATTTGTATTCTGTAGAAACCAGGAAACTCCATAGGATATAATTAAGAACGTACTCCGATTATTCTCTGAACCTGGAGAAAGAGATTGATGGTGAAAGGTAGCATTTAGGAAGGCAGGGTGTTACTGAGCTATTTCTCCTGTTTGCATTTGTATTCAGAGATCTTTAATGACAACCAGCAAAACCCCTCAATATTTAATATATGCTAGCATGCTGGATTGGGTTTTTTTTCCTTTTTTTTTTTCCATAATTATTTTCTTCTTGTAATAAAAAAATTTAAACCCCTAGCTTTGTTATAGCAAACATATTTTTATTCGTAAATCTGTTTGCTTGACAAATGAACCCAGGTAAATCTGAAAAGTACAAGGCTTCCTGCTTCATTCAAAGCAGGGATGATATACAAAATAAATTTTGCATTCAGGCTCCAAGTACTGTGGGATCCTGGAGGTGTTTGGATACCAGTGATTGAATCTACTTCCAACTTCCATCTGCTTTCAAGTCAAGGATCAGTTTGAGGACTTAAATCAGCATCTGTCAACCTGTAGGGGATGTAATCTCTAGTGGATATGAACCAGTTGCTTTTTGGCAGGAAACAGATGGCAGAGAGAGCCCGTAACCCTGGGTCTCCTCTGAACAGTCATATATACTTAAAGCATATATTTGTCTCATGTTGTCAGTGTATCTGCAGTATGTATTAAGCAGTACTTTTGCACAGCTTGAAGTCTCCTGTATTACAATTTCATTTTGGGTCCAAGAGATAATTCATAGCCTTGCTGTGACAATAAGAATAAGGCAAGTAGAGCATTAGCCTAGTTAATGCTCTGTTCCAGGAGTATGCGTGTCTGACCAGAAATTACCCTGACAGGGAGACACAGGCTCAGTATGTCCAGGAGCTGCAATTATGGAGGATTGACAATGTCTGTCTGAGTGCTGCAGCATCCATAGAGGGCACCTTTATTCACCATAGCAAAATCCTCTTTTTCCTGTAGTACTTATCTAGTCAATATACTGTAGAGGTTATTGACCTGGCCAGGTGTGAGTGTCTCACTGAGGTTAATACCTGCCCTGATTCTGTAACTTTCATCAGATACCTGTAATCTGTAGTGGACCCAGAGACAGCAAGCCTGGAGATAGATACTGAGACTTTAGAGACCTGAAGTTAGACAAGATGAATCCTATCTTAAAAGCATATGGTCTACATTGGTATTGTGAGGAGAGCGAGATAATTGGTATGCTCTGAACACTTTTGCACTGTGCTTTCTTTGTGTAGATGACTTTTAGCAGCTTCCTGGGGTCATAGTTTCAGAGGCTGTCATTGTCAAGAAGTTGCCTTTGTGAGGTACAAGTAGGAACTAAAGATTTCATTTATTAGCCAGGTTCGAGGTATTAGTCAAAAGCTTGTGAGAGTTGGAAAGAACAAAATGTAACAAAAAATTCAAAGACAAGACCTTTCAGCTATCGATTTCTTATATGCACATTTGCTTTATGTTTTGCAGGATTTATTTAGATATATCCTGAGTTGTAATAGGAAGATTTGTTATGCTAAATAATTATGTAAATCATTTCAGGTACCTTCTAAAATTTTCACCATTAATTTGATACAATATCATCAAAATAGAAACAGTATTTTTTCTCAACTTTGAACCACAGCCAGTTTAATACAAGCTTATGCTAATACTGCTTTATGCAACTGGCATTTTATTACTTCTCAATATTGCCTGATTTATTTCTCTTTAGGTGTTACTTTAACTTTGTGTGGAGTTTTTTCAGAACTTTGTAAATTAAAAGATCATTACTTTAGAGCCTTGTTCATAATGTGTTACATTATTACTGAAGAAGCTGTGTTTTCTGAAAGTCTGGAAGATAGGTTTATAATAGTGGAATATATTGATTTATTTTCATTTCCCAGTGAATTTTCATAAGCCTTTTATCAAATCTAGTGTGGTATTATTGGTTAGCAACCTGATAAAAGGGAGGCAAAAAGTTAAAAGTTGAAATTTCAGTCTGAATTCACAGAAGCTTCATTTGAAGGTGAGTTTAAATTTATCAGAGAATAACTTTAATTCATTTAATGATATTAAATTTTTTTATAAATCAACACAGTTGTGAGCAGTATTTCTAAGCAAGAGAACCCCTGCATCTTTCTTTGGCTCTCCTCATTATAAGATTTGTAAAGTGGTTGTGGTTTTTACTATTTCTAAGAATATGTACCATATTTATAATGAAGCAGTATTAGCTGTTTGGAAACTGGTCAAAAGGTAATCAGTGATAGATAAAATATAAAGTGAGCAATATAAGTACAGTTACTAATTTTTGATTGAGCTACAAAGTCCTTCCCACACCCAAGGAAGTAATTTGAAATTTAAAACAAATGTTTAGTGTGTTAGATCTCTCTGGAACTGTGGCTACTGTTTTTCAGTCAGACTGATTTAGCTCAAATACTAAATAACACTCAATATAATAAATTACTCTTTACTTTGATTACATTTTTTTTCTTTCTGTTAATTTTTTCAAGTTAATGTATAGTATTTAATGCCACTTTTGGACAGGATTCTTTTGTGATCTTAGATGCTTTTTGATATGTGACCAGCTAAATTGTTCAACACTGGGGAAGGGTGAGTTTGATTTTTGCTTCTTTCCGAGTATTTCATTTGGCTCAAAAGCTCAAAAAGTAAGGTTTGTAGAGTTGAACACTAACATTAATTTCACTTTACATTTTCCTTAATGCATTTGTATTGATAAGGAAAGATGATTCCAAAAGTAATACACACAGTTGACAGAAGTTACTTACAGATAATATCAACTCTTTCACTTGAAATATAGTTGACCACTGTAATACTTCTTTGTGATTCTGTCCTTTGAAGTTGGACATCCTTGTTTACTCAACCCCCTCAGTCTGACTCAACACTTTTTGATTAGTAGTAAAGGACTTCTAACCATCAGACTATGTTGTTTGCAGTATAGTCAACTGGAACACTTACTTACATAAAACAGTCAAGCAGTCAAGTGTCAGCCTATCTGCTGGCTAGGCAAACCTTGCCAACTGCATTTTTGGGTCTTTTGAGTTCTGAGAAGATGAATATTCAAAACTTTTCCAGCTGAGTCCATGTTGCTGAATCAAATGGATGTTTTAAAAATGTAGAAAATTCAGGTAAACTTACAAGGTATATTTCTGCATAATTCATTTGGCATCCGTAAAGTACAATTCTAGTTTTTAACTAGCCTCTGAAGGTATTTTTCTTCCTCCAATTGTTTTTTTAGGCCTTGGTTAATTGGGATCCAGTGGATCAGACTGTTCTAGCTAATGAACAGGTGGATGACAATGGTTGCTCATGGCGTTCAGGAGCAAAAGTGGAGCAGAAGTACCTCAAACAGTGGTTTATCAAGACGACTGCTTATGCAAAGGTATGAGAATACAGCTTTTGGAAATTATGGTAGCACTTCAAAGAGGTGAATTTTTGTCCAGAAACATTAATCAAGGTAAATGTGGTCCTTTATAGATACATGTTTCAATCATATATAATTGCATAATAATATGGGTGACCTATCCCTGTGTATGTGTGTATATAAAAAATATTGCCCCTGAAGTCTTTCTGTTAACCTCTTTAAGAATTGTAGGTAATTGGTATGGGATTAAGTATGGAAGAAATCAAAAGGCACAAATTAAAGGTGAATTGTGGGGCTGACATTTAGTGGATCTTAGAGAAATCCAGCAGCAAGCCTGAAAAAGCATTTTCTTCCTAAGTTGTCCTAAGCTGTAAAACTTCTCACTTTCTAAGGAGAACAGTTCAGTGAACATTCGCGTGTTCTCAGGAAGATTTTTGATAAAGAACGTAAACATGAATAAGATGTTTTGAAAAAGAGTGTTTGCTTGGCCAGTTAAAATACTCGATCTTTGTTTTCATACTTTGTCCTACACTGTTGTGTTGACAGACAGACAGAGAGAGACAATCTCTCAGCTAACATGGCTGAAGAGAGAGAAAAGCTTTTAGCTCTTTGCTTTTACACCTTGTTTTCTTGCTTGCTTGTTATGCTTGCATGCAACAATAAATCCTAAGCCTTGTGAATCTGAAATCTATGAATATGAAGTCTTTTTGTGGATCAGGCCCCTAGATAGGGTCCATCATGACCACAGTGAATGAATCAATTCTGCATTCGCACATTAGTATTTACCATCAAATGCTCTTCTGCATATTCTGAGTGTAGAGCTGTGCAAAACTTGTTTGCCAAATGAACCTGTTGGACTTGTGGGCATTTTATAAACAATGGAGTACAGCCTGACACCTAGCATTGATTTCCGTCTGTGTCTGAACCATAGCTCTTTTAACTGCTTTTTATTGAAGATTCATTTCGACCTTCTACTTCATACTCTACTCTATTTGATTATCTGTAATTTAAAAAATGTTTTCAAGTTATTTAAACATCCTTTTTTTCTTATGAGCTCAAATTTTGATTGTCCTGAGACAATGTTGCTTCCACTCCTAGGAAGTGTGGAATTCTGTGGAATTCTTTCACAAAAATTTTTGCCTTATGCTTACTGAGATGAAAGTATCAGGTTCCTATCATGTCGGGGTGAAGTTTTTATTCCCTCTTGAGTGTTCTGTGTATTGAGACTTCAAGTACAGATTGAGAAAGTTATTCCCAAGAAAATATTAAAAATTCGTCTTTGATCCTTTTCCCAAGTCTCAGATTCAAGAAACCAAGTTTCCACCATCATCCAGGGAGAAGAAATCTGTGTCTCTCTGTAGGTCTATTCATAATAAAGAGAAAAACTTTAGATATCCTGCCTGATGCTTTGATTCTTCATATACAGAGAGGTACTTGAGATACATGTTTTTTGATTGTGCTGTCTGTTCTGGCAGTAAGAAGGGAACATTTGCAATAGCTGAAGGAAAAATGGAGCATGTCTGCACAATCACAAAATAAACACAATGTTCTGAGCTTTTTTTTCCAGTTCTTTTGTCACCAGATTTCATTATGACCTTTGTGATATTTTCGGGTCTGCCCTAACTCACCGTTTCCCTCAGTTTGAGGAGGGAGCTTCATTAGAGTTTCTACCTTTACTGATATGTCTTTTGTTTGTTGTCTCTATACAGGTTGTAGGAAGCAATGGCTGGTATTTCTGGTCTGTACCCATGCTGGTACCCAATTACTTATATCCCTTTAAGAGGGGTGAATCAGCCATAAATTTTTACTTGTCAAGACCAAAAGACATGACTGAGGAGCTTTTCAGTAACCTTGAAAATACCCTTGGTTTATGAGATTATTACCTCTTGCTCAATATCCATCCTCCACTAGGAAGGATTTATCTTTTGTATTTAGTCTCTTACCTAGGAAATACTGTTAGAGGAAAAGCACAGTCTCTTGGGCAGATCATGTCTCCGTTATGTCATTCCCCAGTAAGCAGGTGAATCTTATAAGAAGGAGCTTTTGCCTCCACAACACCCCCTCATCTTCCCCGCAAAGATGTCACCTCAGGAGACTACCATATTCCCTACCTACATGAAGGGCGAACGTACAAGTGACCTTTTGTTCTTGAACATCTTAGTGACATGAATAAGAGCTGCTTCTGCTCTTCATTTCAGGAAGAACATTTGTATCAGCTCCCACAAAACCTTAAAGCTTTGCTGCAAAGGACAGTTGAGTACTCTGCAGATGTCTGTGAAGGTTTCCCAAAATTTTATTGTATTTGTGATTGATATTCTGTAGGGTCTGTGCTAGCTGATAGAACCATGTCGATGAATGATGCCATACTGCTTCCAGCTCAAGTGCTTTGGCAAGCATTACCTTCGTGTTCTCCCACTTCTTGTACAGTGACAGATGCTACCAAGAATCAGCAGGTGGTTTGGATTTTCCTTTTTACTCACCCTCCACTCACTCCTATTTTTGTTTCTGTGGTTCTTTTTAAGCAGCCTCACTCTACTTCTTTTGGCAAGGCTTTTAAACATTTGGTTGTAGACGGGGAAAAATAACTTCCCCCCCACCCCAGATCTTCAAATAAGAATAGCAGGTTGCCAGGCTCTGCTATATGAAGTCCAATATCTGATAGTAAATGGATTTCATGCTTGGTAGATTAAGACAAAAAGAGTCCCTTCTTTGGTAATTTTTTTTCTTTCAAGTTGCAAGAGATTAGATAACATAGCATGTTGTGTTTTACTTTCTGAAGAAGACTGTTTTGGCCATATAACTCTGAATGGCCCATGAACTGCAAGCCACAATTGAAGACAGTCCACTGGAGGGAGACTGTATCTGAGCTAATAGTGGCCAAGTATTTCAGTCTCTTAGAAACTTTGTGCACACACTGACATAATCAGGAAGCTTCGCACCAGCGTTTTGACAGGAGCCAAATTACAGATCTGAAATGCTACAACTTTGGCTTCTCTTTCTGAATAATTTGACTAATTATCCTCAAAACATCCTTGCACACATTTCTTCATTCCTTATGGTAGTTATGCCAGTACTTCTCCAGGAGTGATAAGAGCCATGAATCCTTCCTCCTAAGTCTGTTTCTTTTGTCCCCTTTTTCTTTGGATTCAGGCTGTTTACAGTTGATCTGAATCCATATTGTCCTGAATTGTTGAACACCCTCATTACAGCAACTGCTCTTCCTAGCCTATTCCTCCAACATTCTTCCCCACCTCTTTTCAAAAGCTCTTGACAGGAGACTGGGCTTTATCTAGAAGGAGACCTTCATTTACCTTTATCATTTACAGAGCCTTTCCTCTTGGAGTGGAGGGTCCAGATTTCTTGGAGCTAGTCCTAATAGGTGTGGATGACAGAGACATCTCTTTAACTTTAAGAAGCTAAAGATCTTTAATAGCTAATACGATTTCAGGATGATAACATTAGTGGTGATGATACCTTCACTTCAGCAGAGGGGATTATTTCACGTCTCCTGATTTTGCAGACACTTATTTCCATAAAGAGATTTTCCTAGCTTACATAGTGTCGCTGTCGAGGTAGGGACGGTCATAGAATCACACACTCAACTCCATAAATTCAGGAGTCAAAAGCTCTAAGACATGTTTATTAGACACGCAAACCTTTTTATAGACAGGTTCTCATAGACTTCACATAATTGATCATTCAATTGACACTCCTTACCACCATTGGCTAATTACAAATAACACCCATTTCCAAACATCTTACAGACACAAACACCAGGTGCAAATTGTTTACCAAAAATTATTTTCCATTCTTCTCTCACAACTTTCTGCTCTCTGCATGAGAAAGTTTGCTTTCCAACAGACACTGAGCAGTGTGATGCTGGAAAATTTCTCTCTGACCAAGCAGTCAGCATCGATAACATAACAAACCAGAATCACTACCAGTACAACTTCGTTTTCCTGAAATTCTTTGCAGTTCAGACTTTAGGTATTTGTGCCTCTAATAATAAATTAGTACAGCCGTTCAGTTCTTTATGGATCTCACTTTCCTTTTTTGTCAGTTGTTTGATAATTCATATGCCTGTAAAAGGGAAATCTGAGGGGACATTGTAAAAATCTGTGATGGGCCTGGGGATTTCAAATCCATGGTCAACTTGTTTTGCATTAGAATAGAAATTGTAATAGAAATAGAAATTCTAGTAGAAATAGAAACCTGCCCTTCCAGAACTTGTCTGGTCCTGAGTCCTTTATTCCCCATTTCTTAGTCATTTGCCTGTTGAACATCTTTTCTCCAATTCTGATTTTTTAAAAGGTGCTCAGAAAGTTGAGAAGGTTGCACTTTTTGGGAAGAATTGTATTTTTTTTCTGACTTTAGCTACTTTCAGGCTTAGAAGGTTAGAATTCTATGAGCGTCTCGCTCATCTTTCCACAGTCAGGCCTTTATCTGGTTTTGGTGTATTGTGGGGAAAGCCATTTGATTCTGGTCAGCTTTTTCTTGTGCCTTCAATGGTGACTAATATTTCTTATGAAAAATTTGCAGAAATTCAAGACCAAATGTCAGAAAGTTCTACCTTCCTTGTCCTTTTTCTGAAGAACGGTTCTCTGCAAATTTGTTTCCTATTCCTTCCCAGAGCTATACCTGAGTTTTCTATAAATTGACATAGTGGGAAAGTATTTTGTAAAACAATGCCTTATTTCTGTTAACTCACTCCATTCCTGTGTGGCTTAGAGGAAAATATAAGTTTTTCCCTAACCTTGTTTCATAGAAAAAGTTCCATTTGAAATACATTTAATTAATCTTCTATCCCTTAATTCTTCATGCAAACTACCAGCTAGCAGTAATGACTGAATATGTATGGACACAACCTATTTTCTACTTGTAGCATCCACAAATTATTTTGTTGTAACTTTTCAGGCTATTTATAGCATATATTGATGATTTGTTCTAGTCATCCGTGTTCCTCTCTTTTACCCATTTCTCATTTTATGTTTTCCCTTGTATCTCATAACCTTAATGAAGATAAAAACTGATCAGAGTAATCTTCATCTGCAGTGCTTACATTATTGGTCAAAAAGCAACCAGGAGTTACATGATCAGTAGTGGTCTGCGAAGTGGTGTATTACAGGAGTCAGTGTTTCATTCCTACACTCACTGTTTTTTAGATTTCTGTTGTGTCCAGAGGAATCATCTCATGTGGATTTACTTTGATTTCTTTGTTGTTACTGCACCAGCTCATATTCCTTTCTTGCAATAAATATTGCAAACAAAACAGTGTTGGCTCACATGGCGATTTACCATTGGCAATGAGTATTGTTCAGAGGGCAGAAATATTAACTGTGCTTTTAATGCTAGTCAGAAAGCATTTTGCTTATGTAAAGTAATAAAGTCATCGTGACCCATTTTTTAAACTTTAAAGTACATATCAAATGGTCTAGCAGCTTTTATGGATTTTTAGAGAACATTTTAATTGTCATTTTTCTTTTGACGTATTTCTTTGATAAAAGTATAATGCCTTAACTGATGGCATTATTATTCAAATTGTTGTCTGTGCATTTAAGATGTTTAAGCTAAAACATTTAGTTGCTATGGTTACCCTGCTGAATTGGTAGGCAGATTCATTGGAAAAATCTATCTGTAAATGTTAGTATTTTCTCTGTGTACCTGTAAATTGCTTTTGTGGAGGTTTTTATGCATGGTCAACTGAGTCCTCAAATCAGAATTGGCAAGGTTAGTCTTTTTATAGTCCCTGTTCTTCCTAAATTAATTTTATACAGTTCTTTTTCATATTTTACTCTACAAAAAAATCATTCTAATAGCTGGAAAATAATATTTTCCAGAATAAAATAAAATAGAAGCAACTTCAAAACTTCAAATTTTGCCTTAAATTATCTCAACTTTTTTGCACAGCAATAGGATGGTCTGTTTAATTCAAATACTGGGAAACATAACCAACAAGATTCTGCTGTTGTAATTTGCTGTTGCCATACAGATAAGTAGTACCCTTTCTTAGTTAATTTTTCTTGTACAGACATTTAGAGGTAAACCCTTCTCATTTTATGCGGGTTGCGGGAACACAGATGTTGGGCATGGTGCTTACTCTGTGGAGAGAAAACAGCAAATGAACTACAGTTCTTCTCCAGCTTCTCTCTGCCTTTGCACTGCATCTGACAGCCCTTTTGTGTCATCTGAATAGGTTTGGAATTATTTCACATCATTGTGTTTTGCTTGATTTCTTTATTTTGTATTTTATTTCTGAGATATTTAGCAGGACGGTAATGAAATGTAATGAAACTGAAGTACTGCATTTCAGGATGTTAGGAGTCTTGGCAGAACTTGGGATTTCATAGCAGGAGGTGATGCCTCATCACCGAGGAGAACTGAAATGCTGGCTCTTTTTCATTCTTTATGTGTGACTTTTTTTGATTCCCACACTTCGAGTCTAGCTCATAGTTATCTTCTCCCAACGGAACAGTCCTGATAAATCTCACTTTGAAACTCTTCCTCTTGAATCAGGCTGAGATCTGTCTCCTGGACAGGGACCAAGAGCAGTGCTCCCTCAGCTTGCTTAGCTCTTCATTAATAAGAAATGGCACCTGTTTTGTCAGTTTGGCAAGGCAGAAAATTGTTTGTGGATATCCAGATCAGGCTGATCTGTTCACCTCAGTTTAAACACAGCATCTCATTTGATGGTACAGCAATATAAATTTAAGTTCCTGTTGGTATAAGGTTAATCAAAACAGTGAATACTCAGTACTATTAAAAATTATAACAAATGTTTTGGAGAGCTTTTATATTTGCAGAATCAATTACTCATCACAAAGATATACTTCATTTTATTGGAAAGAGAGTATCTTCTCTTTGGTAATTTAAGCAGGGAACAGCTCTGAAGAGCAAATCCAGAGAACAATTCTGGATTTACTTTTTCCTTTTAAGGAATCATTATTTGCTTCAGTTCTTTGTAATCACACCAAAGGTGTTTGTTGACCATAAATTGTAGAGTAAGGAAATGGGAAAACTGCTGACAGTTCAGACATTTATGAGAAAGAATTTTAAGTATACATGGTATCTGTGTTATTGCTCCTCTTAAATGGATGTTTTCAGTATTCTTCACACATGGGAAATAAAAGTCAGGAGTGACCTACAAAAGTACAGACAGCAAACCACTGAAGGAGAAAAAAAATAGTAAAACAAAAAGATATTAAATACCAGCAGAAGCTGTACCACATAGTCACAGTTGGAACTGTGCAATAGAGTGCAAAATAAAACAGTGGGCAGCCTAGCTTTAATTTCTTGTACTTGAATATATGTTAATATATTAAGCTGTATTAAATCATTTTGGTTGCACTTTTGGGAGTTTGATCAAATAAAGTGAAGAATTTAATTTTAATCCAAACAGAGCTTAGAAATTTATTTGACTCTTCCTCAGAAGTAAAGCTTTTAAATTTTATTGTAATTTAGTAGAATGCAATTTTATTTTATTAATTAATTGAATTCTTCTGAATGCAACCTTTTGCTGACTTTTTTATTTTAGTCTTGTTACCTCACAGATGTGTCAAACTTCATTAAAGTGTCTTCATTTTAAAAAGAGTATACATTTGACTTTATAGCTTATATTTAGATTTTTCACTTTATTTCATTGACTATCATAGAGGAGTTAAATTACTTTCACTAAGTATGAAATTAATAGCAGGTATTGATCTACTAAAAATTTTAGTTGATGAAGTTAGAGACTGAATTTTTTAGGGGCTCAGCAGAATCCTTCTTTGAACGACAAGCAGAGAGACTTCTGGAGTTGAGATGCTCTTGGGAAATTATAAAGCACTTATGTTCTTGGATTTTCTGGATCTTTTTTGCCTAACTGAAGTTCTGTTTCTGTCATAATCTTCAGCAGACTAAACAGCTAGAATTGTGAGACCAGTTTTCCACGTACAGTATGTTACTTCTAGTTTCAGGCTTGGTCATAATTGTCTGTGATGAATTTTCAGCCGACTCATCTTGATTTTGTTACTCACTGATCATCTGAGGTAATTGACTTTCATCTTCTGGCTCTGCCAGAATTTTCCATATGTTCTGAAAGAGTAAAGGAGTTCTGTGAAACATTGGTTTATCCTCTGTCTCCTCTATCTCCAACTTCTTCAGGTGTAAGAGTCTATAAGTCATTCTCATCCCGGAACACAACTTTGATTTCTTTAGTTTTTTCCTGAGTCTATCTTTAGATCTGAAGGACTACCAAAATGTATTTATGCTATTCCTTAACTTGTGTTTAATTAAGATGGGAGTAATTTCTCCTGTAATTAGATGTTCGCATTTGAAGTTTTCTTGTCTCTTCTCGAGTAATGAAAAATGAAAGCAGAAAGACTCTGCTACCTAATGTTTCCAAATTTCTCACTATTAAGTCTTCATCAGAAATTTGAAAATTGAGGTTATTTGATAATCTTATCACTCTCTGCTTACTGGATTGTAACACTGCTGTTGTTCTTTGTCCCCTGCAGACTCCAACATGGTTTTTCTTTTGTTTATTTGTCTGGGTGCTGGGAGTCTTTTTGCTGATTGTCTTCTCTGTGTTAAAAAATCTAGTTAACAAATTTGTGGCAGAAATAACTAGGAGTTATATACACATTTTTAAGAATCAGAATTTTTGTTTAAGGAAATGTATCAGTAATTACAGAATCATAGAATGTTAAGGGGTTGGAATGAACTTTAAAGATCATCTAGTCCCAACCCCCCTTGCCATGGGCAGAGATACCTCCCACTAGACCAGGTTGCTCAAGGCCCCATCCAGCCTGGCCTTGAACACTGCCAAGATTGGCAAATTGCAAAAAAAAAAAAAATGGAGCAGAATTCATGGGACTACTTTAATGATTGAGAAGATGTTCTACCGAATATGGCCGTGATTTTTAAGAAAGAATATGAAAGTAAAATTGAATTGAGTTAATATTTAACTTTCTAAATACTAACTTAAAATATTCAGGAATTTCTTTGCTAGCATTGGTCAAGCGTTTTGTATACCCAAGCAGTCAACATGTAGGTTTTTTTATATTAATAATAGTTTTAACATAAATTTATAGGCCTGTATTTAGCACGGTGTAGTGCAATTGGATTTGAAAATGAAAAGGTGTTTTTAAAGGGTTTTCCTGAAGCTATTCTTTAAAAGCTTCTAGTTCACATGGATGAATTTTGAATGTACAAGTACATTCATGTGTGTAAGAATTAATGTTTCTCTACTTTCCTTCTACTATGTATCCTAGGTTAATGTACCATTCAGAAACACTTATTAACATGCTAGCTGTGTGCATACTCTATATCATTTGCCTCTGGAACACCAAGTAAATTGTTTGTGGTTTGCATGTTCATTTTCTGTTTCACCTGCTGTTCATGGCCTTGACAAGAAACCAAAGGAGTGTGTTGAGTACACAGAACTGAGCGTCATAATTCCTTTTTGAAAATTGTTGAAGTTTTTTTTGTTTGCTTGGGTTTCTTGTGTTGTATCACACTAAACTGTTTATCTGTAAATTAAGTTATAAAGGATTTGTGTTCGCAAACCCTGCTAGGCTGCATCATCATGCAGATTAAGCTTAGTTATCTTCATTCAGATGAAGTAAAGTTGGCTCTTCCTGTATGTAGTTGCATGAAGTAATTGCATTATCAAGAGGAGAACTGGGCTAAGCCAAACTGTAGCCTGTAGCTTCTAATAAGGCCAATGAATTAGAGTAAAATCATTATCGTGCTGGTATTGACAATCTTGGTGTATGAATACTGCAGTGAAAAAACATCTAGGAAGCTTTGCTGGCAAACAGTTACACTGTACAGTTTCAGTAGAACATACACACATTTAGGTCATTTGCCAGCAAAATGTAATGTAGATTAGAATAGATACCTAATGTGAACAGCCAGTTCTGCCTGTACTGACACAGAAAGAATTTCATTCTTTCTAAAATGCATAAAGTTCTTACAAAGTCTACATCTAGGTATTGGGTGTATGTATCTCTCTATATATATCTCCAATGATTCATTATTCTTTCATAGTTATATAAGTACATGGATTGATCATGGTAGATAAAACTCAATTGTCTCTGGAACAGTATGATTAATGAGAATACTCAGAACTTTGAATTCTCTCTGATATAGTTTGCTTGCAGTTGTCAGTTAAAACCGATTATTGTATAATAAAAACCCCTCCAAAAGCCTAACATTCCTTTATTTATAAATCATCAATAAGTTGGTTTTATTCTTAAAGGTGTAGAAAGCAATAATAATCCCAAATGGTGGTGTATTATTATTAGTTACAAAGGACATGCCTTTTGTTATATTTTGAATGAGAGATATACAACAGAGTAGTAACTAAGCAGTAAAGAGCAACTTATGTATCTGACTTTGAAATTATTTAAGAATGTCATTAAAACAGAACTTGAAACACATTCTTTAGAAGAATTAATTGTACATTCACTAATTATCCAACTACCTACTGTTTAGTTTGAGCAGCACGTAATAGCTACTGTCCATCCTTGCAGGTTGTTAGCAATTACTGAGCTAATAAAGAGCTTGCACATTTGATGTTGAGAGTCAGAGCTGAAGAAGAAATTATTCAACATGTTGCCTTATTCTTAGATTTTAACTGTAATTGTTCGGCATATTCACCATCTGTCCAAGTGACTCATGCCTCTGGCTGTATTTCTGCCAAAATAAAGATTTTGGACAGTCACAGTATCCATAACAAAAATGTGAAGTGTTACAAAGTGAAAAATTAGATGAACTTTAAGTTACCTGTCTGTCTTCTTCTTTACATTGTTAAAGATGCCATTTACTAAAATCATGCTGTTCAAATCGTTTAGACAAATACTCGTTGACTTGGAATAGACTATTATGCTTCCATTCCATACATCAGAAAGCACATAATTATATAAATTTCTCTCTTGTTAAGTGCAAATGTATGTAGATGTTACAAGTTGGCAGTTGGACATTATGGCTAATAAAAGGAGGCAACACTTAATTTCTTCATTGCTGCACAATATAGATCCATTAAGGTCGGAAAAAACTTTGAGATCCTCAAGTCCAGCCGTTAAGCCACAACTGCCAAGTCCATCAGTAAAACCTGTTCCTAGGCACCACATCTATGGGTCTTCTAAATACCTCCAGAAATAATGATTCAAGCACTTCCCTGGACAGCCAGTTCTAATGTTTGACAACCCTATCCATGGTGAAATTTTTCCTAGTATCCTCCACTGGTTCAACTTGAGACCATTTCCTCTGGTCCTGTCAATTTTGTTACCTGAGAGAGGAATCCCCAACTTCACTACAGCCTGCTTTCAAGCAGTTGTAGAGTGATAAGGTCCCCCCCTGAGCCTCCTTTTCTCCAGCCTAAAAATCCTCAGCTGCATCAGTCACTCCTTGTAAGACTTGCTCTAGAGCTTTGACTCCTCTAGACCCAGCTTCATTGCTGATGCTTATAATAATTATATTATTATAATTTATTTTTTTTTAGTTTAGCATGAACCTTTGTTATTATGATTGGTGTTGTTTTTGCAGGATGATACAACCTAAAGATCCCAATCAATTTTACAGGCTGTTGTGCTTGGTAAAATATCAATATGAAATATGAACAAATAGCTAGAAACTATTATGCTGTTTTAAGTCAGAGCTTGAAAATTGTAGGACATGTTAACACCTTTTGTCTGGCTGCCATTTCTAGGCTATTGTCTAAAACAACTAATCCAAATGTAGGCTTCATATCTGCAAGCACATCTCTTACGTCTTGTTCAGCTAAGTAGGTCACCTACACTTCCCAGAAGTTAAAACCACTGGGAATATTTTTTGTGTTTGTTTTCATCTAAATTTTTTGTTCCTGTATCTTAAGGTCTAGCCCATTCAAAATAAAGGGCACTTTTAATAATAACAGGGTCTCTGTTGTCAGTGATATACCTCTGGCTTGCACCGTGTTAGTTCTATTCTCAGAGAGATTAATTTGAGGCAGCAGCAGTATAAAAACACCTCTTCCAGTGTTTTTGCCAGCACCTTACCGTTTTGCTGTTAGTTATAATTAAACCCATAGTATTAATTTGTATGCTTACAAAAGCTGAATGTCCTAATTCTTTCTTTTATTGCTTAAGGCCATGTTTGATGCTTTATCTGATCTCCCTGAGTGGTATGGTATTAAAGAAATGCAAGCGAATTGGATAGGTGACTGTGTTGGGTGCTCTCTTGACTTCTTGCTAAAGGTAAGTCAGAAATTACAATTACTGTTCTCTTGGTTGGGCTAACTGCAACCCCTGAAATGTGTGATGGGAATGGATTTTCAGATCTTAAAAGCTTGAAGCCTCTTAAAAATGATTATTATTATATTCATGCACCTCCCTGCTATCCTCCTTAGGAAAGGGTTTGTGTGTTCAAATGGGTGCAAATTTGCTGTATATATTTATGCCAAAATACATGGCAGCTAATAAGCTTCTCTAAAAGCCAGGACGTTTGTGCCAAGTGCCTTATCAAGTAGCACTGCACATGTCAGCTGGGATCTAACAGGGCTTTTGCTTTTCTCTACATGGCACCTTCTCTGTCAGGCCCAGGCTGACCTCAGGCAAGCTTCTTTGCTTACATTTGTCCATTATTTCATTTAGTGTATACCATAATTAAAATAATGGAAACCACACCATTAGGTAGTGAAATCCAGAGAATTCTGGATAGAAAGAAAGGAGAGAGAAGGAAACCTGAAAAAAATTATCATTATCTACAAAAGGACTTCAGATTTTCCCTTTTTTGTCAAGAGATGAGTAAGGCTCCCTGAATATGGTAGTGACAGAAGAGATTTTCAGAGACTCTTATTGAATTTCAGTCCTTGTACTTCAGAGCTTTATTGTGCTTATTTACTCTGGCCTAACTTCTTATTTTAAAGTTCCAAATGTTTGGAAACTTTGAATTGAGACAAATTAAACCTTCTAAATACCTCTGATTTGTACTCTGCTAACAAAGATGCATTTCTATATTAAAGTTGTTTTTATCAATTGTTTCTAAAAATTTGTATCAATACTTATTACAGAAAAATTCCCTTCTAAGAGCCCCATATACTCCACAGTTAGTTGATCTAAGATATAAACCTTATTAATAGTTCCAGGTGGTAATTCTTAAAAAGTCTTTGAAGTTTACTATTTACATTTTATGTCCAGTTGTTTGTTGTGGCACCTTTTATTTTTTTTCTGTACATAAGTTGCAGCATTCACTTCACCAGAGAAGTATGGTGTAAAGTCATATTGTAGCTGAGAAAATCATAAATTCTCTTTAGATTTCAGAGGTAACATCTCATTCCAGTTCCTCGGAAACAAGGCATGCATATTAAAAGCGAATAGAAGGATTCTGGGTTGCTTAGCCAGGGATTGAGTCTGTCTCAGTAGCACAGTGCAATATTACATATGGGATTAGAATTATATTTTCATAGATATATTTGGATAAACTAAGGCAAGACTGTAAAGCAACTTTCTTGAGGCCTAAAAGTAAGTTTTGTCAAGTTTTGATTCTGGAAAATTTCTATAGTGGGAATGTGTCCAACTTTGATACTTGGAACTGTGTATTTCTGTAGGGTGATGTAGACTCGTTAGCTGTATAAAAAGGAAGGGAAATCTACAACCACTGCACTTCCAGTGGCAGTTTTTTTCTTTTCTTTTTCAGGTTAATGGCAAAGTAACAGAAGAGAAGCTAGCAGCTTACACCTATACACCTGAAGCCATTTATGGAGCTTCCCATTTATATATCTTACCAACTCACAGACTGCTGCATGGGAATAGCAGTCTAAAGGAAGTCTTTCAGAAGGAGTTCATCCCGGGGAAAGGTGGTATTTTTCTCATACTGCATTTTGTTGTAGAAGTGCAACAATTATAGAGAATGATCTTTAGAGAATGTGTATCAAGCTGAGCAGGAGCTGTTCCTGTTGAGAGCGAGCAGGCCTTTGATTCTTGCTGTATGTCACACAGTGTCACATCAGCCTGTCCTGGCTTCAGATGTGGCGAGAGCAGCTATGCTAGAATTCTTCTTTTTGTAATAGTTGTAACACTTCATAGTATATAAAAGCAATGGAACAGATTCTTATTTCCTCATGTACCAGAAATGAATAGTCCCAATTTGGCTGTGTCAGCCCATTGGAAAATCTCTTTTGTAATTTGTCATTAGCACAAACACAGCAGAACTAATTCTTGCAGCAGCGATGATTTCTTCCTGTCATGAGGCATTTAAAGAGATCAACAGATCACTAATACATTGCAAAGTGGATCACAGATAGTAAAATAATCTTCTACTATGCAGATCCCTAGTTAATACAAGACTCTAATGGAATAAATTCAGAATATCCGTATGGTGTTTCATGACCTGCATCGTCAACTGATAATTTTTTAATTATTGTTAACTGCTTTCCTGAAGGCTCCTACTACCAATTCTGCCTGTATTTGGCATCCATGGTCTGGTATTTTTTTGTTGTTTAGAAAACCTGAAAATAACAAGAGTGCATATAATTTTTATTTCTACTTCAGGCTGGTGTTCAATATTTTCTTTTTCCCTTACTGGTAAAGATGAGGCTTCATTGTCTGTATAACATCTGATGTCAGCAGCATCTTGTGGGAAATGGTGTTGGTTGTACAGAACCTGCTTTTTTGAGAACTCCACTTCTACCTTTAAAAAGTTTGCTTGCTAGTAGAAAAAGAAATGGAGCCTGACTGTGTTGAGTACATAGAGCCCTTGTCTGAGAGGTGAGCAAAGCCTGGAGAATTTTGGAGAGCAAATTTGCAGTTCTTTAGCTGAACCAAATTAAAGCACTAACTGTACAAAGACACATCCAGGCACGTGCCTGTACCTTTGTTAGATCTTGTGCTTTAAGCCAAACCACAAAGTGCAAAATTTGCTTTTAATAAGGACAATGGTATATTTTTGTCTTGTTTTTAAGGTGGAAATACTTGCAAAAGATTTTTTGTGTGTCTGTTAACAGTAAGCTTAAAGGTTTTGGTCGAGTTAAATTAAGAAACTCTCAGTTGAAATAATGGCAGCCAAAAAAGAGTCACAATGCCAGAATCAACTCTTCTATTGTATACTCCTGCTACTTGTGGATATACTTAGAGACATTCTTCAGCTGAAATTAGCTGAAATGGGCATTTTACATATGAACGGCCAATGATGGCATTTAAATAAAAAGAAATTTTGGATGGCCTTGTAGAGACTGTATTTTCACATTAACCAAGACCTTTTTTTAAGAATTCCTCAGTAACATTGAAATTTTAATTTAGTTAAGTGTAATTGTTTTCTTTTCAATGGACATAGTCTTGTAATTCTCTTTCTTCACTGTGTTCTCATTTAAATAATTAGGAGGGTATAGTTTTATGTTTTCTAGGAGAGAAAAAAAAGCTGTCATATAGCACAGTAACTGAAAGTTCTAAAACCTTTCATTTTGAAGTACATGTCTGTATTTTAGGCTATTATTATTTAAACAGATGGAACAACCAGTTGTCTAACACTGAAATTTTTTTTGCCTAGAAAAATGTATGTTAATTTAGAAGTAAGTCTAATAGTTTTGACAGCAGGAAGTGCCTGAGATAAAGATTTGACCATTTACGTTTATTATCTCATTATAATGCTCTGCATACATGTCTTACATTTGTACCTGTACCATCATCTCTTTCCTGTTATGATGATGACAATGTGAGCAAATGAGCACAGGAAAGAGCACCTTCATAAACTGGAGTTATTATTTTGGGTTCCAGCAAAAAATGAAAATTATTGCTGGGTAGAAGAGAGAAGTTATTTTTAAAAGCAGTGTCCTACCCACTCAGCTTCCTGCTTATGACGCTTTTTGGTTAGTTGCTTTTAAAGAAAGAAATTACCCCTTTTGTACTTTTTTTAAACAGAGGAAAGCTGTGTACAGTGGTTTCAACACAGAAATTTTCTTTATAATATGAAGACATCTGAAATTTGGAAAAGTAGTAATCATAAATAACTAAATGTATCATTTGTGTTGAGAAAACACAAATGATGAGATATAAAAGCCCGGTTCTCAAAATTGCTGTTACTTAACTTCAAGCAAATTTTATGCATTGCAATACATGCCTTCATAGCCTCAGGTCAGCTACGAGGAAAGGTGAAAGGAAGATCTTAGCCGCCCATATTTTAATGATTGTAATTATCATCAACTTAAAGGCACTGAAGAAGTTAGAAATAGGTCCAAATTGAGATCTGGGGTTTGAATCCTCAAAATTTGGAGTATTCAGATTTGATTTTCTTCTTGCTGAGCCACCCGATCTGCACACTGTAAATCAATTTCAGTTTATTAGTTCTTACCCTTAATTCTCTTCTATCTCCCCTTCCTTGTGGACATTGGATTCCTCATCTGTGACATGAATATCCTGTTTGGAAATCAATAGGTTACTTAGGTGGTTTTTAACGTGGGTTAAAAAAATGGATTTCACATGGTTTGTAGTTCTTCTGTAAGAAATTAAAATCATAAGGTTATATGCTCCCCTGTAGTTTCATCAGATTTTTTGGTGGGATTTTGTAGTATTGTATGCTAGTAAATAAATCAGGGATTACTAAAGCAATTCATACAACTTTGCAGCAGGCTGTATTTCGATCAAAGACTCAATTTTTTTCTTATAATACAAGTCTTACTCTGCTTTTATTCAAGTGCTTGTTATAAGTATGTTTTCTAATAATGAAAATTTGTAAGTCTGACTTATCGAGCATTTTAATACATCTGAGGTTTTTGGAAATGTGAATAGGTTTTTCATTTTCTTTCTTTTTTAAAGAAAATAGTTATTTAAAATTCGTGTAAGTTTAAGATTAACTGCATTGTAATGATAAGTAATGTTCTTAGCATATCTTGTGTTATATTTTACTTACCATATTATTACACTTGTTTTCAGACTCACTTACTTCAGTGTCAGCAGTGAATTTGCTTACCAATCAGGAGATTCCTGTAGTCATCTCAGCAAAAACCAATTTTGATAATTTTCTTGATACTAAAATAGGTATGTGACATTAGGTATGTAAGTGGAATAGTGTGGTTTTCAGTTGCTGTGTTGGAGCACAAGATACTGTTGTAAATATTTGAACACAGAGGCTCTCTGTCCTGGACTTGGGAATTCTGTTCTTCAGTACAGAAGAAGGAAGGGAAAAGTAGCTATGTGGAATCTATCTGGGGCAAGAGGATGATAATTTTAAATGGAAATATTATAAAATTAGTGCATTTAATGAGCTAAATTTGAAGATCTGCATATCTTAAGAAAATTGGTTACCTACAACATATGTACGTTTGGCTGTGTCTCATCATCCTTAATCAAAACAGAACTGTGCCATTTTTTGACAAACAACTCTAACTTTTGGGGGTTTTGTGTCTTACGTCTACATGAATTATGTCCATCCTTCTAGAAAAATGCCTCAGATGGTAAATGTACAAAACTTCCAATTTTGACTTTTATGTAGTAGTACTTGTGTTGAGGCCAGTAAAATAGTTCTGGATAGGTAATAATTGTTTTCAGGTTGTCTTGGACAGTTATCTTAGATGCTTTATCTCTCATGTAGCATTCCCATAATTAAAGGCACCTGATTTAGAGCTGAGGATCCATAGATGGAGGGGGAAGGTGTTGCTAGAGGATGCTGAATCATCTGCAGTGAGCTTCTGTTCTCAAAGTTGTCCTTTGAAGCTGTGTGTCTGACTTCTTTCCTGGATAGGGAGCCTAGTGCCCCAAATTAGGCAGCTAAGTACATACTCTTAGATAATATAATTGTCCTAATAAGTCAAAGTAGAAATTGTATTAAGTTTTAAAAACCATATCCATTTTCATCTGCACCCACCAAGCTTTTGGTTTACTCTTGTGCTTTGCCATGATCTCAGCTCCGTTGAGAAGGCAATGTTCTGTGCTAGTCCTAATGGGAAATAGTTATGTCATCTTGCCCTTTTCCTGTACATTCCTTATCCCTTAACTCCTGTTGTTACCTCCCTGTTGCTGATACTTCTTTCTTGTCCTCGGGCTGCTGCTTTCACTGCTGCCAATTGCAGAGGCTATTCTTGCACAGCTGGACTGAATGAAGCCAGGTGATTGTGCAAAAATGTCTCGGATGGCCCTCAAAGGGCTAATGGAAATTACCTACTTGGGCTGTTTACCTTGTTTATAACATGCCTGCATCTTGCACTTTTGATTTGAATCTGGTTTTGAGAAACAAAATCTTCCCTCATATAGGAGAAGCCAAATAATTGAGATTCCAAATCTTATTTTTCCTTAAAATCTTCTAGTTTGCTGGCACATACCTTGGCCTTATGTCTGTTGGAAACAGCCCAGCTCTTCATGGGAAGCTGTGTGTGCCAGCTGTTGAGCTTTGCCAGTGTACATTAATAGCATAGTCTTTTCAAAAGGAGGCAGACCAAAAAGTGGGACCTGCTTTTTTCCATTTGTAGAGCATATTGTGAAGTCACCTGTTGCAGGCTGCAGGGCTCTCTGGCAAATTAAGATACAAACATTGTTCTGTAATAGAGCCTTGAAATGGCAGGAGTGTACATCTTCTGGAAAGATATAATAGCAATTTTGTGTTTTTCTTGTTAAGTAGTTACTTGTCACAGGGGAGTTTTGTTTGATTTTCTTTAGTCATCTCCTTCCCAATTTCCACATATTGGCAGAGTTAATGTATAGCAGGCATTTCACTGCCTGAACTAAGATGATTGTTAAGCTGGTTTTGAGTGAAGTAGTTTGTTAATAATTCTAATGTGCTCAGCAAATATTTTGAGAGCTTTTTTGTGTAGTTTTCACCAACTTAATGCTGACATTGTCTGCTTGGAATAAGTTTATTTGCCTTTTAAATATGACAGTAATTGTGCAAGATTGTTCAAGTTATTAATTAAATTATCATTGAAGGGGAAAAATGTGCAGAAATATGTATCTCTATGGAACTAATAAATCTGTTAGTATCTTGATATTGTTTCAGAATACGTGTGATAATAAATAAAGCTAATAAATTTCTTAACTCACTGTGAAAGGTAACCCTGCAGAGCAGAATTAAAATGCAATACCGTCCCAAATAATAAAATGCAGAGGGAAAGATAACTTTGGAAGCCTTACTGTGACTTCTGTAATTCATCTGAATAGCTGTAGGAAGTGTTCTTATTACTTATAGTCTGAAGAGCAAGCTGATGTTATTTGAATTGTTTTCCAGAGTTTATAAACAAATCATGTCTTTCATAGTAAGTTAAAGGGATAGTAATGTTTGAGACTGTTACTTTGTAGTACATTTTAATAAATTATAAAATCAGAGATAAATTTAATATTGAAACAGGAGGACTCTACTCTTCATTTAGTCTTTGATTATCATATTAGCAAATAAAATTAAAATTTGTATTGTTTAAATATATTATATTTAGATAATATGGCTATATTGAAAATTCTGTAATTCTATCCAAATTTATTTTTAGTTTTTTCAGAACCATCAAATTTTCAAACTTTTCTGAAAGAAGGACAAGACATTGATGAACATTTGATTTACAGAGGAACTGAGAAATGTATTTGTAATTATTTCTCTTTGAATTTCACTGCTTAAAGAATACAAAAACATTTTTACTGTTCTTAAATCCTTTTCTTTAGCTCCTTTGGGAAAGCAGAAGTCATTATAAAGAAAGTGTCATAGAAATTAAATGTTTTTTCATCCCATCTAGGAATTCCTAGTACTAGTGCAGAAGATGCTGCAGTAGCTAAGAGTCTGGGCATTTCTTTCACTGAAGTCATTGAGACATTGCCTAATGGTTTGGAGAAGGTCATTAATTCTGCAGAGGTGGGTAGACAAGTATGGAGTTCTTTCCACCTTACAATAACGATGCAAACTAAATCTGTTTTCTCAAGAAATACTTTGTATGATTAAAGTGATTTTTTTTTTTAAATCAAGTCAAGCTTATGCTACCAAATTTATGGAAATAATTTAATGATGAAGTATGTTGACTCTGCTGTAGCAATCAAATAAGTTTTTTCCTTTTGTACATGAGAGGAAGGCTGTACTTTCCTCTGCATTTGTTTCAGCTCTGTAATGGAAACTGAATAATTTAACCTGTGTTAAAAGTTGATTCTTATTTCATAGTCTCAATAGATTTTTAAGCTAAACGTGAGCATACCAGTCCTTCTTCCACAAATTCATTGGAATGTCGTTTCAGCCTTTGCAGTAACATATATGCCTCAAGTGACATAGAAATCTTATCTTTAGATATAGCTCTTGAAAATATGTGTTTTAATAGCAGACACATTACATCCTAGGTGGGGTCTAAATGGTTAAGATGTATCTGAAAGCAAGAATAGGAAAACCTGAAGTGAGGATAGAAGAAGGAAAGCTGTTTTACCATGTGCATTTCTTCAGTCTCTACCTTATGTTCATGATAGGATTCTAATAGTTTTGGCGTACAGCAACTGATAAAGATATCAGCAGTAAATTCAAATATCTACCAGTAAAAGCTGAAGGGGTCTACAATACTCTCAACCTTGTTCTATTCAGACCATGAGGAACATTATCCTTTAAGCAAGAAGGTTCAAATGAGCAGCTGGTATGTGAATAGTCTCTTGGATAGCAGGATGTTATCCAGTGGAAGAAGGAAATTGTTGTTTTATTTGACTCTCAGAAAACTGACTGACTGTGTTTGTTCTTGCACTTTCACTGACAGCAAGTATATTTTTTTCTTTTTTCTTCCCCTTTTTTTTTTCCCTCCATTCAGATCACCGGCATGACTCGGCAGGAGGCTTTGAAAGCTATTACTGAGCAGGCCAAAAAGAAAAGAATAGGTGGAGACCTAACAAGTGACAAATTGAGAGACTGGCTGATATCCCGACAGCGGTACTGGGGAACGCCCATTCCAATCATTCACTGCCACACGTGCGGCGCTGTTCCCGTGCCTTATGAAGATTTACCTGTGGTGTTGCCCAGTGTAACCACATTCACAGGAAAGGGAGCCTCACCTCTGGAAAGTGCCCCAGAATGGGTGAACTGTTCCTGTCCCAGGTAAGTCAGTGCTGTATTTACTGTGACTGGGAGAGTTTACTTTGCACCTGCCTGTTTCTTGTGCTCTTTCCCAAAGTGTTGGCAACTGACTGCTCTGAGACAAGATACTACTCCAGAATGATGTTTAGTTTGACCCAGCACAGGGATATTTTTCTTACACACTCTATAAAACTTTCTTTGCCACACTCAATGCCCACTGCTATTTTTTCATAAACAAGCTGAAACGAAACTCACTGGTTTTAAGTTAGAGGAAAGAAAAAAAGGAAAAACAGTATGATTTTCTGTCTGTATCACATTTCTTAACAGTGTTTCTCACTTCATTTACTACAGATATTTTAATTATCTTTCATCACCAGTGTTCATATAAAGCTTATAATGATGACTGAATTAGTCCTCTTGTTAAGGAAACTAACATTGTGTTCGTTTTCTTGCAATAGTCCAACAATAAAGTTTTCCCTCAGCTATATAAATCTTTATCGTGAAGAATTACATTCCCTGTACATTACAGATAGCATGTAATTCATAATTTGAAGTAAATGCATCTTGTCATCCCTGTAATCTTTATTGTTTGTAGTCCATCTGTTTAAGAAATAAAAAAGTCTAAATTATGTATTGAGAGATGTGTTGTGAAAATCGATTGTGTAATCTTGAGGACTGCTTAGATACTCTGTACAATGAATTTTGCGTATAGGTTCTGTGGGAGGAACCCATGTAGAGCATGAGGTATCCCAGAGAAATTTCTCATCAGCAGTGCCATGCATTGCTACTTCTAGCAGACTGACAAAATAGGAAGTGTATCAGGCTGCCAGGCACTGTAATCAGATATGTAAATGGCAATAGGACTCTCATTGATAATGCAGCAGATTCATAACATCTAAATTTATTTTAATATTAGCAGTTCCATGGTTCTCTGGAAACATGTATTTTGAACTTTGTTGATAACATGTAATTTTTTTGTAAAACAGACCATTACTCACAGGTTTCTGTATAGAAAACTTCTTCTGAGATGTGCCTATTGAAATTGCACATAGCAGAGTATTTTAAAGTGTGACCTTTGTATTGAAGCCTTACTGAACAAGATCCACAGGTGCAGTAAAACCCCCAGAAATGCCTTGGTCTACAATTCTTAATTTTAATTGAAAAATTTTCCTGTTGTAACTGAAAGTCACTGTGCTCTTGGCTTCCCCCATAACCTTAGTTAAAAATTATTTTGTTGTTTACTAAGCAATAACATACTTTTGATGTATAGCAAATCCTTATGGTTTCTGGATTGTTACTGTGGCTGCCCTGCATAGAAATTAATCAAAGGCATTTGTTTAGTCAGAAATAAAGTCACTCAGGATTAGTTTCTTAGCCTAAAATGTGGTAGCTTGCTGAAATTAACTTTTTTTTATTATGCTTCTCATCTTTATTTCTCTTCTTAATTCTCACCTATTTGACAGCTGTCGTCAGTATTGCTCATCCACGTCTGCTACAGTTACAAATCATTTGAGCTATTACTTTTGTGTGCAGTCATCCTTGCTTTTCCTTGCTGCGAGAAGGAAATCATCCCTTCCTTTAGTTCTTCTCTCCAGTAATAGGGCTTTTTATTAGTTCCATTTAATATCTAGAATTAATAAGGAAAGCCAGATGGAAAGATACAAAAGTATTTGAGTGACAATAATGTTAACTATCATAAATGGGAGGAGATGCCCGAGTTACTCTTTGTAATACAAGTCCAGGTAATTGTGTTAGTCGTCTGAAGATTGTCTGATGAGATTACAGTATTGTGCCTGTAATCACAATATTGATATAAATTGTATAAACTCTGAAAGATGCCCATGCTGTCTCTGTGTTAGTAAGCCATGTCCATTTAGAGCACAGAGGCATGAAGCAGATGTAATTATGGTTCAATGACTGTAAAGTATTTCTGCTTTTGACAGGAAAGCCATTCTTTTACATTGACCAAGTCTTTGCTTATAAGTACAATTTAATAAAATGGTTATTCTACACTAAAAAGCTGCTACACTAAAATTCTACACTAAAGTTTTATTTAGAAATAAAACTCTTTTATTACATTATTTTCATTGGAATAAAAACTTGCATGTAGAGGAGGACCAGGGACAGGACAGAAAGGAGAAAAATGTTAAGTGGTGATGCTCTTGTAAACTTGCCTTGACAAGCCAAGCTGAAGTATCAGGCAAACAAGCAGATACATGTTGCAGCTCACTCATAAAGCCTGATCAGAGACTAAATATAGAAAATATGAAATAGCCAGTCCCAATTTATTATGTATACTTATTATATGTATACATACATTTAAACTTACATACAATTAAAAACTGCATACATCTCTTACATATAATCAATGGGATTTATGTACAAGAGTGTCACAGATTGCAAAGTTTCATTGACGTTAGAATAATCCCATTGTTTTAATAGTAATAGTTATAAGAGGGATCATTTACAACAAATGGAAGTTTATTAAATGCGATTATTGGCTCCTACAAACAATGAATATTCAAGGAGAAATTAACAGAAAGTAACCTGAGCTTCTAAAATCTATTTTGAAACTGTTCCTTAGGGCTGCCAATATAATTACAAGCAAAAATCAATTTGCTGTAATCACAAATTAAAATTGTGCTACAAGGTCTAGAAGAGATTTGATCTCAGTGAAAGCTGAAATTGAACTAAGTTAATTTTTTCCAGAGATAATAAATGGAACCTGCAAAGACCATTTTGTACAGACAATCAATGAGAGGCAGCTGCCTGACCTTTCTGCTAAATCTGCTGGTACCTAACGAGTGTGATATATATTCAGTACCCATTTATGGCAAAGTACACTTTGTGCTTTGTATCTTTTAAAACGCCAATTCCAAAAAATTCCAGGATTGAGAGGGCTGTCCAGTGCAGTGCCATCTTCTGCTACTGCTGGATGTGATGGCTGTCAGGCTTCTTTTCGGCTTGCTTTTGCTGTGTTTTCGGAGGGAGAAGCCCTTTTACTGTTGTTGGGCTTTTTCTGAACATGTCACTCTTCAGACTGTTCACTTTTCAATCTAAATGTCTTTGTCATTTAGACAAGACGTGGCCACTCTGTCTGTGTTTGTTTGGGTTTTTTTCCAAGCTTGTCACTTATCTAAAAAAAGCTGTTCTCCTTTTTTCTTGCTCAGGTGCAAGGCAGCAGCACGGCGAGAAGTCGATACCATGGATACATTTGTTGATTCCGCTTGGTACTACCTGAGGTACACTGACCCTCACAACACAGACAGGTGAGGGTGTGCAGGGCCACTGGGGGCAAGGCAAGCCTGCTACACACAACAGAAGGGAACAAAGAGACCACACACTCTGGTGCTTCCAGCTTCTAGCTGCCCTTGCATCTACTGGCAGTGTAAACCCCTGCACTGCCCTCATTATGGCCCTACCCTCTGGGCCTGAGCACAGCACAGGGTAGATGTTGTGGTTTAACCCTAGCTGGCATCTAAGTACCACCCAGCTGCTCCCTCACTCCCCACACACCCCCTGTGGGCTGGGGAGAACAATCGGGAGGAGGAAAAAGAGGGGAAAAATCATGGGTTGGACAAGAACAGTTTAGTAATTGAAACAAAGTAAAATATTGTGATAATAATTATAATAAAAAGGAGAGGGAGGGAGAGAAAAAACCCAGGGAAAACAAGTGATGCACAATATAAATCTGCTGACCGATGCCCAGCCCATCCCTTAGGAGCGATTGGCATCTCCCAGCAAACTTCCCCAGTTTATATACTAGGCATGACATGGTATGGAATATCCCTTTGGCCAGTTTGGGTCAGCCTTCCTGGCTGTGCTTCCTCCCAGCTTCTTTGTGCACCTGCTCTCTGGCAGAGCATGAGAGCCCAAGAAGTCCTTGGCATAAGGTAAGCACTGCTCAGCAACAGCCAAATATCAGCATGTGTTATTCTCATACTGAATATATATATATAATGTTATTCTCATACTGAATTCAAAGCACAGCACTGTACCAGTTATTCAGAATTAAAATTACTCTATTGCAGCCAAAACCAGGACAATATATGGAGCTGGCCTAAAAATGTGGTATTTGATTCCTCCTATGTCAAGAGATCTAGAAGAGCAGGATGTGTAAACACAACTGTGTAAGCACAGGAACTACAGGGCAAGGAGCAGAAATTTGCATGAAACGGAATTATGGGGCAGGGCACAGGGGAAATGTTCAGCTGAGTTGAAGACAGTCCTTAGTCGGGGATGCCATGAGGAATGACAACCTGCCATGACTTTGAGACTGGTGAATTGTATGGAGTGTACTCTCCCCAGGAATGCACTGAGTAGTTCAGTGTGTGGACAGGCGCTGCTGTTCCACTGGTAAGGGGAATAGTCCAGTGTAACATCCAGCTGCTGAGCATGGCACCTTCACTTCTCTCCTTTTGAATTCTGGTGACTCTTGGCGTTTCCTTGTGTGCAGACCTCAACTGAAGAGCCATCCCAGCAATTTCCTGCTGTGGCAGCACTTCCACTACATGCATAATTAATGAAAGGAGATTTTTCATGTGCTATGGACTAGTATCTGCAGCATGGAGAGTGTGGGAAGACAAATGTAGTTACTTAAGTGTTTTTCTGCTTCATAGTCTGCCTATAGTAGCGCTGCTTGATAGCACTGATTTTTTCCAAAGAGGAATTAGTGCAACATCCCTACTATGTAGTCTGAGGAAGACAGGAAGAGTTGCAGTTTAAAATATTGATACTACACGATGGGCTGTTTGGGCATGTATTTGTTTATTTATCGTGCAGAGCAGTGTCTGGGAACATACTGCATATACTCAGTGACTTAATACTGCTGGGCTGATTATTTGTTTTTGTATTGGCAGAACTAGTTCAGTTAAACTAGAGAAAAATCTTCTGGGAACACTTTTATTTCATGCCAATTTTAATTATTTTCTAGTGATAGCATGAATATATATGTTATTGCTGTTACTGAGTTAGGCAGATTGCTTCCTCTCCATGACAGTTTGAAGTATTTTTTGTGTGTGGGCAAGAGGGACTTTTCCAGAACTTGAAGAAGAAATAGTCATATGTAACATCCAACTGTCAAAGTAACAGCTTAGGGTAGCTTAATCTGTTTTATACTGAAATTAGAACAATTATATGGACTTCTGCACTAAATTGCTACCTGCATTTAATTTATTTAGTTATTTCTTTTAACTAAGCTACTCATGTGTAAACCCTTCATTTCCATAAACCATATTTCACTGGTCTACAGTTTAGGAGAATTAATTACTTAATTACTGAGTTGATTCTGGAACCCTATGAATCAGTTAGGTTTGATTTGTTCCACCAAAGACATGAATCCCAGACCCATGATTTTCTTCTGGGCTCATCTGTGAGAAAAAAAGTGTTGCTATAACAAAAATTACAGATGGAATAATCAGACAGACTGACAAAACAAGTAGGTTTGTTAGAGCGGAGGCTTGAAGTGTACATTAGAGAAGAACTTCTGTACAAATGGTATTTTGCAGGCCCACTACAGGAGACACAGAAATATGTAATGAAGCAGTAAGCAATGCTGGGAAACCACTCGGGTGACTTGCAACGACATAGTAAATATGCTGTAAATGACAAATTTACTCTCATTTCATCGAGAATCCTTCAGTTGGAGTGCTGTCACCCATCTCACTCTACAGTGTCTGCAGCCTTCCTCTGCATCATTGCCCCCTAGTGGCAACAATGCAAACTGACCATTAAAAAAATCAACTACTTTTGAGTGGTCATGTCTTTTTGTCTTTCCCTCTCATATGTTTGTATATAAAGCTTGATAAATACTAAAAAATTTAAAGCCAGCCACTGGGTATTTACAAAAAAATCATTTAAAAAGCAGTCAAATGCTTTCTCAGCTAATTGCTTGCCTAGAATATAGGAAATTAATCTTTTTGTGGATCAGCATCTCAGTAGAAGTTAATTTTTTGTCCATAATAAGCATTTAACTTCTTAAAAAATTAAAAATATCTGATAGCAAAATGAAAGTTTTTTTACACACATACTGCTCTAGTAAACAGTGTTGTCCAGTCAAGGATGATGAGCTACTTTAGTAGCACTGATCTTTCTTTTCAACATTGTATTTTTTTCTATAATTGTGTTTTTTCAGGCCCTTTAATAGTGACATAGCAGACTACTGGATGCCTGTGGATTTGTACATTGGAGGAAAGGAGCATGCAGTTATGCACTTATTCTATGCAAGGTTCTTCAGCCATTTTTGCCATGATCTAAAGATGACAAAACACAAGTAAGCCTTACATATTTCTATTAAAATCTTTCATATTTCGTTTGAATTGCAAGAGTATTAGTGGACATTGTTGTGACAGTGGATCATTACATTGAATAATCCTGAATTTTCCTGCTTTGTCACTACTTGGTTTCTCACAGTGAGTTGCACTTCCTGTATGTGTTCATACAAAAGTTTTTATTGCATGAGTATTAACTGGCTCAGAGCAAGTGACAAAATGCTGCTGTAGATTTCCAACCTACAAAAGCAAGCACAAACTAGTAACTTAAGGCATTCTGTGTAGTGCTATTATTTCAAATTAGGTAACTTCCTGCCAGTAATAACATTAATTTCAGTGGAACCATGCATGTGTAAAAAACTAAGCACTCCTATAAGCCACTGTATTATTGGAGCTGAGCAGTACAAAACACTTCTTGACAGGCAAAAGCAGTATATTTATCTGATGTCAATTTATTTTTTATTTAATGAATTTTATATAATTACTTTTAATTACTTTTGTTGATGATGCTGCTATAGCCTAATTCACTGTGTTCTGTTTTAGTTAAAGTTTGATGGAAGAAGGTGAGTCATCTATTGTTCTGTTCTTTGTCCTCTCAGATAGGTTCTGAGCTTAACATCTCCATTTCCAGTGAAATTCTGCTCTTTTATACCCTAAAATGCTATCCTCAGCTTGGAGGGTACTAGTGGCAGAACAATGAAATACTGGTCCGTGCTCTATCCTGTTCTCCCATCAGCAGACATGACTGAAGATTGAATCAAAATGAGTGGCCCCATGAGAAGAACTGCTCAGTAATTTCTCGGCTCACAACTCATAAATTCATTCTTTACAAGTATCCCCTCTAAAAACTTGATGTAAAAGAGGACCCTAAATATATATGTCACTGAACTCACTCAAATACTGTAGTCTAGCTAGAAAACTAGAATTTAAGTAGCTGTGAGCCAGAAAAAGATGGACTAGTTACTGCAACTAGCAGAATATTTCCCCAAGTTATTTCCTAATTTTGATAAAAATAGGCAATGTGTTTTCATAACTCATTCTGGGCTGTGCAATAATTTGCAGTGAAAGCTGTGTTTGAAATATTGGATGTAAATGATTTGTGTACCTATGTTTCATTCTGTTGTGTGTGGCTTGTGTAGCTGCAGTAGGAAGGTTGTTTCTTCTCTCTCAGAGTGGGCCTTTCGAAGTAGACCCTTTCTCTCAGAGGTGCTACCCCTTCAAGCAGAGAATTTCAAAGGTTTTCCTTGCAAACAATTTTAGTCTTATTAATTCTACAAAAGATTTTTTGTAACACACAGCAGCAAAATGTTCTTTTTCTAGTCAAATTCTTCAACCTTCCAAAATGACATTAACTACTGAAGTATTGTTGCTATAAAGTGAGATCACAGGGCAGGGGAGATTTTCTTGCAAAGTAAGTGGTTCGCTTCAGTGTGCAAGAAAAAAAAGACATGAAAAGAGGCCAGCTGGACTGAAAAGGAACCTCCTGTGTTTCCTTAAGAAGACCAAAAGAAGTGCAAGGGAAGTGGAAGTAAGGATTGAGCTACCCCTGGAGGAATGTAGAAGCATTTACTGGATAGGCAGTATGGATTATGGAAAGGTCATAGCTCAGCAAGTATTGAAACTGGTGAAGAATGTAAAGGTAGTAAGAAGAGCTTCTGGACATACATTGAAAAGAACACCAAGGAAGATACTGGCCTGATGCAAAATCTGACAAAGAGCCTAAGTAGAAAGGAAAGCCTTTGCCTTGGCCATTACTGTCAAGGTCTGTGCTTAGTATGAAAGTATGAAGGCAAGAGATTCTACCCACTGTAGAGCAGAATTGAGTTAGGGTTCACTTAAGAAAACCAGACACATACAAGTTCCAAGCGTGAAAGATACGGTGACTGGGAGTAGCCACCATGAATTTACCAAGAGGAAATTATGCCCAACTTAATCTGCTTTCCTTCTGTGGTGAGATGATTCCATCTGTGGATGGGGAGAGAGCTGTGCATATCTTTTACCATGACTTCAACAGAATGGCTGGGTCTGTGCCATGTGGGGAGGATTACAATTTGAGAGAAGGGCTTAGGGGTCCTGAGGAACACCAAGTTGGAGGTGGGTCAGCAGCTGTCATGACAGTATATTCCACTAGCAAAACCATATCCAGCTTTGGTTACCTCTGCTCATCATTCAGAAGCAACTGGAATATTGTGTCTAGTTTTGAGCCCCTCACCTCAGTGTGAGGTACACTGTCGAACTGAAGAGGGTGTAGTGGAGGAGCACTAAGATAATCAGGGATTGGAGCATATGACGTACAAGAAGAGGCTAAGGGAGTTGGGTGTGTTCACCATGAAGAAGAGAAGGCTAAGGAGGGAATGTAGTTATAAAGGAGATATGTAAAATAAAGGAGGTTTATAGAGAAGATAGAACCAGACTCTTCCCAGAGATGTACAGCGGAAGGAAAGAAGTAACAGTCATGGATTGCAGCAAGGTTCAGCTGGACAGAAGGAAAATCATTTTGGAGGGAAGGTGATGAGACTGGAACCATTTGAATTGAGACGTAGTGGCATCTCCATCATCACATATTTTCAAAACTCAGCTGGACAGGGCCCTGAACAAGCTGAAGTTAGGTATGAGATGAGAAAAGAGTTGTACCAAATGACTTACAAAGGTCTCTGCCAACCTGCATTATTTTAAGGACTCTGTGATTCTGTAGCTATATTACTTTGGAATGTGTTTTGTTCATGCTCTGGTGTGACAGAGGAGTAACATGAAAGCTGTGTAGTGTAGCCTGGTCTAAATATGGTAAATTGCAGAAAAAAACTCGTAACTTCAATGAAAAAAATCCTTAAGAAATGTTGACTATGTCTAGTGACAATGGGAAAAGAAAATCGAAATTGCTTTCTGTAGATGCAGTTTGCAAGACAGTGGAGAATGCCTTTGGCACCATATACAATCTCAAGAACTGTTGTACATGTGAAGATCTGTTAGAGCATTGCCCCGAGGGCCAGGTGTATGAACTGCTTAGACGTGTGCTCAGACTGCATGATGACTGTAACAAATTCATCATCATGCACAAAATTGTTCACTTGCTTTAACTCTATGCAAGGTAAAGCATTAGGTGCTTTGAAGCCATGAAGTCAAGTTAGGATTTTGGTTTGATATGGAAATCATAGCTCCTTTATAAATATTACCTTGTATTTTAAATGTTTTAATGTTAATCAGAAGCCACTTTTACTCAGTCTTCTGTTTGGAACTTCTCAAGGGCTGGTCTGAAAGATCTGAAAAGTGGTTTTAGAAATAACAGGCTTATTGTTAGGAAGCTTGAAGTCATGATGTCAAAGCCCATCACTCTGGGCCAAAACACTAAAATGTTAAAAAACACTGCCCTCTTGTGCATTTTCAATCTTTCTCTAGTAGCTTAGGTCTTTTTCACTGATTAAATTAATAAAATCGTTATATCTCAGTTAACAAGACCTGCCACCATTTAAAGTGTCATCTAGCATCCTTAAAAATTTTTATGATTCCCCTACTTATCTGGAGTAGTTTTTCATATTTTTTTCTTTATGGAAATTTTCATTGTTTGGCTCCTATCCTCTGACTTTCAAATTCATTGAAATATTTCTGGGTAGTCTTTAATTCCGTACTACTGGCTATTAATATAATAATATGGTTGAAAACAGAAGTTAAAATTTCTGTAGTTTAGATTTTCAAAGCAATCTCTTCAAATATGGTGTAATGATTATTATAGAAATATTATAGGCAACATGTATGAAATAGGCATTTGCACACACACATACTTTGATAGAAAATGCAGTGTTTGTAAGGATTTAAAATTGTAAAGGTGTTAATATAGCTTAAATATCCCCTAAGATGAGGCATGATCTTTTATTTTATTTTTTAATGCATCAAACTGGAGACAGTGGGAAAGAAGCGCTGCTCAATTTCTCAATAATGACAAGGCAGAATAAATGGTACCCGCTGGGTATTCATACATGTGATATCAGATTAAGCTCAAATTGATGTCAATTTATTCTAGCAGTCTGGTCTGTAAAATGCATTGGTTCTATCAATAATTCACAAGCCAGCAAGCCCTCGCAGCTGTGACCACTGCTGGGAGAGGGGCCAGGTAGGCAGCTGGGGCCAGAAAACTCCTCCTCTCTTCTGGCTTAATCCACCATGGCGAGAGGGTGTGGACACACTCGGTTACACCTGCTCAGCTGTGCAAGTACAAGTTTCATAGCATTTGGTTCTCCCCTAGACTTCAGTAATCAGTTCTGTCTGATGCATAATTGGAAATGGAGTCTAGCACATTCTCCCTCAAGGATTATAAAGCAATAAAAAAGTTTATTGTTGTCGTTAAGTCAGCAAATTTGACTCTGATAGAGAGCAAATCTGCTGAGTAAGAGGGTGTTATTTTCACATAGCTGAGATACAGAATTAAAGAATATATGTGTGTGACAGAAATAGCTTATTCTGTGAAGGAATGATACTACAGCTTCTCTGCATTCATTTAGAACCTTATCAGTAGTGCTGATTTTAAGGAAAAGCACTCAGCTATTAACTGTGTGGAATCTTGAACGTTCAATATTGTTTTGTCTTTTTTTTGCCTAAAATTATCAGCTTCCACATCCTTCAGTCACCTCCACAATGTTGCTCAGCTATATCTAACATCAGGTTTCACGAGCCTGTGGACTCAGCTGATAGTGACTGACCTAGTCTTGTCTTCACTCCAGGGCAGAGCACTCAGGCTCTCTCAGCCTTTCTAAAGGTGCAGGATGCAAATACATACAGTGAGCTCCCTTGCTAGGGCTATCCCTTCTTCTGAATTTGCTATTTTATCACTATGGCAGGCTCCACAGAGTTCTTCCAGCCAGGTAATTTGTAATAGGATTGAAAGTCCTGCTGCTCACCCTGCACAGAGCAGAGCAAAGAGCACGAGGACACAACACTGAATTCCTGGTCTGTCAGTCACGCTTGCCCTACCATCCATTGCGTGGTCCTATACAGAGAGTCTGTCATGGAGATGAACTTGTATATGAGCATTAAAGGAAGGAAAAGATGGATTACACACTTCATGGCTAGCACAGCTGATCCTTCTCAGAGATGTCAGGCACACTTTGCAGGTGGGACATGCAATATGATCAAAAGCTGTAATATGGCTGAGGTCTCGGTGCAGATACTCCAGCATAAGCACAAACTTCACAGGCAAGTGAAGGCCTATCCCATTCCAGCATACCTACAATGTGAAATGTGGCCAAGCATTCAAAGAAACTCCAGATACCTGTTCTGTGCCAGAAATGTCTGAAAATGGCTTAATGTCATTATTCTCGGTGTTTTGGATCAGGAGGTATTTATGATGCCATGAGTGGGTGCTGCAGTATTTAGGTCAGACTTGCATCACCCCTTCTGTGCTGCAGCCCCTTGGCAGTTCCCTTACGGAGCCAAGAAATGCATTCCTACCTTTGAAGGGGAATGTTCGAGGTGTGCAGGTTTTTTGAGGTGAATTCAAGTGTAACTCTGCATGTGAACATGAGATGGAGCCACCACAACACAGCCAAAATCACTGAGCATTCAATGCAGGACTCAATTTGGTTTAGAACCCTATGTTTAGTAGATGGGCTCTGGCTTTCTCATTTTGGGCATGTCTCCATACTCCTGCGGTCTCCCACTAGGAACACATGGTTGGGTTTTTTTTCCCATAGTTGGTAATGTATTTTGTATTGGGTTTTTGTAGCCTCTGTCAGCATAAACAAAAATAAGAAATGCTTGTTCCTGCATTTAGCTTTTCGTAACTTGGCATATGATCTGAACGAACTCTTTGTCATTAAAAATAAGTGTTCCTTGAAAAATCACTTCCAGTGGAGAACCCTATCTGATTTGGATGATCTGGCTACCTCATTAGCTTTATTTTAGATAGCAGGAAGTGTAGCTATTTTAATAACTGTTTGAGATTTTAAACAGACTGAAGTACTGAATGATAGGGAGGGAATTTTTTTTTTCCTGTGGTGTAATGTCTCTAGTGCATAGAAGAAATGTATACTAAACTGTTATATCCTGAAGCATTTTCCCACTATTGTTGTTGATAAGGTTACAAAGTTTTTATTCCAAATTTTTACCTTCTAATTTTCTTGGATAATTTATAATAATTTTTTCTATTTTAGCTGAATTTTCCATCCTATTTCCTATTTTTAAAATAGTTTTTCTTGGTTTTACTGTCTAAATTTGACTTCATTTCTCATTCCCTTAATGAGAAATTTCCTTTACTTCTAAACAACAAGATTTGTCAGTCAACCTGTGAAATATTGTCTAGAAAATACTTATAGAGATGCTTGAATTGCTGCATTTACTTAACATCGTTGATAAAACCAGGTGGCATGGCAGAGACTCATACTTCTTTGTGACTGAGTGACTGAGTGATACATCAATATGTGCCAGTACTTGCAGAATATTTATAAGTATACAAAATATGCAAGGAAGGAAACTCATGTTCAAACTTGAACATGTTGAAGATAAAATATGAAGCCTGTCATTTTCTCTCCCTGTTTAAAGTTTTGTTTTCAAATATCTCCTTACTTCAGAGTCATCAAAAGTGTTTAAGGACTAGTATTTGCTTTAATATGGTAGAAACATGCCTAATTGTTATATAATTTAATAATACCTTAATTGTATTATTAAATTACTTTGTTTTAAATCATGAGATGAATTGTCATGTAATTTATATTTCTTAATAATGTGAAATACTATATTAACTCCTTCACAGTGAGTCATCTTTTGGGTTATGACTTTTTAGTACATGTGAAATAAAATGTGGAAGCCTGGTTTTACTATTTCTTTTTTAGATGGGTATACTCTGACTTTAAAAAAAAAAAAACAATAGAAGTAATGCATCCTTTTTACATAAGTTGTTTTGTACACATATGAGGCTTTGTTAGGTAAAAGTGTAGAGAATTCAGATTGTTTAATGTTGAGCACACATGTCAGCATTAGGAGGTGCAAGTAAGTATTAACCAGTGCTGACGATCATGTGCTCCAAAATGATGGTCACTGATGTCCCTGTGTTGGAGGATCGCATGAGAAGGCTTCCAGAATGTGTGTGCCTTATGGGACTGGCTCCATACCTCCTACTTGGCACCTACTGTTCTTAAAGCTGTCTTAGAACTACCTTACTTTCCTACTGAGTGGGAACTAAAAGCTTTAGAGATTAATTTTGTTGCCTTTTTTTCGGTGGAAACAGTGACAGATGTGTGACTCAATGCATTAGAAATGCAAGGTCCTTAAAGGAGGGGACCTCAATAGTGTGTCAACCAGAGCAATGTTTACTTAGAGTTTATTTCTTGCTGAGTGCACTACTGTCCTTCAAGGCTCTTTTTAGACCTATCATGTGCTCATTTCATGAGAGTTTACTCTCCTTGATGTAAATTTTGCTAGAAAAGTAAGGTGCTGAAAAATAGATGCACTGAGATACGAACTTTCCAGCATTGCCCTTTCTCTAGCGTGCCTTTCATACAGCAAGGCCTTCCTGGCTAGTTCTGCAAAGGGACAAGGAATGTGGGTGCTTGTGCTAGAGAAACTGTCTTATGTGTTTATAGAAAGAAATGTGCAACAACATTTTGATTTATTCAAAATCTTGTGCTCATCAGAGATAAGCTAGAACTAAATATTTGTGAGACAGTGAGGCCAGGTACTTGAATGCTTTTACACAAGGGATTTAGCTTGAAGTTAGGGAAATTGTACTGTTGGCCAGGAAACTTCTGTGTATTATCCATATGCTAATTTGAAAAGTGATGTTAGAATAACGTAGTACTAAATCAGTGTACAAGAATGTGAGCAGAATGCAAATAAATACTTACGCTTGCCGACCAACCACCGTGAATAAATGCACAAAGTACTCTTTCTAAGGTGACAACTTTATGTATAGTCAACTTGAAATTCTTGTTGCATTAAAAAATTGTGCCTGATTGGCTCAACACCTGAGGCTTATCATAAAGTATGCTTTTGAAAGCTCTTTTCAACAGAGAAATTTCTTTTTCCTTCCATCCTTAGGGAGCCTTTCCATAAGCTCTTGGTTCAAGGTCTTATCAAGAATCAAACATTCAGACTAACAACAACAGGCCAGTGTTTGAAGAGAGAGGAGGTTGATCTCACTGGTAAGAGAAAATGCATGGGAAAATCAGCACAGGTGTGTCCCTGAAGCCAGGGACTGCTTCATTGTATGAGTCTCAGTGCTGGGAAAATTTGGAAGAGAAAATGAATCCTTCCAATATTTAAACTAGAGAGCAACTTCTGTGAGTTTTGGATTCATACGCACTGCTGAGTGCACAGAGATCCTACTAATCCAGCAGCTTTTAGTTGCATCCAAACACAGAAACAGTGCTGTGATGTTATTTTAGCTGCAGTGTAGTCCAAAAGATCAAAAGTCAGTTTTGTTAAAACAGTGCTCAGCAGCCTGCTGAATGAAGCCAGTTAGTCCCAGCAAACAGACAACCTACAAAAACATCATGGAAAAACTAATACAGGTGCAGGTGTATTCAGTAGATATTAGGAATGTAGAACTTGTAGGAAACAGTGCTATTTCTCAAGCTGTTTCCAGAGCCTTCACTGCATAAGCCAGACCAGCAGGTCATTGCTATGGCACATGTAGCAACAGAAGTGGTTTGGTCATATTTGCCTCTCTTACACATTCCTCTTATACATCCTTTTTTTCACTGGTACAAACCCTGTAAATCAGTTAAAAATCAACCAACTCACCCTCTTAGGTTTTGCCACTCTCTGTTACCCTGTTTTCTTCTAGAAAAAATTGGGGGTTTGTAGCAGAGGGTTTTACTCGGTGGCACCTCTACCAGTGTAAATGCTCCATTCTGTCTCTAAATTCATGCAAAAGAAATCCTCTTTTCAGGATAACTTACTGCAATTGGAACCTATAAATCTGGTATTAGTAAAAGCTAAGTGCAGGTCAGAATGTATCCAATTGGTACACCTATCTAGGAAGTCTTAAGTGTCATGGTTATAACAAAGCTTAAAGATCAGGAGCTGCCAAGGCAAAACTTAGGATGCATGGCAGATATAGCTTCCAAATGGTCATAGACTTTTTGTCGTGATGTGATGGAAGCTTTGGGATATTACTGGTGTTAAAACATTAACATAGGAAAAATCTGGGAGGGAAAAGAGTGTTTGGAATGGGTGGTATTCCTCTTTAAGCTGCTTTGGAAAAAACTCCAGAACACTAGCAAATAGTTGTTTCTTCTCATGCTTAGGGAACAAAATTAACTGCTGTTACAAGTGAGCAAAATTTGTTTCAGTATTTTTCATATGTCTTAATATTTAGGAACTGAACCAGTTCACCTAAAAACTGGTGAGAAGCTCCAAGTTGCTTGGGAAAAAATGAGCAAATCTAAGTACAATGGAATAGACCCTGAGGAAGTAGTGAAAGAGTATGGCATTGACACCCTTCGTCTTTACATTCTGTTTGCTGCTCCTCCAGAACAAGACATTTTGTGGGATGCTAAAAGTAAGTTGGATTGTTTTTGTTGTTTGTTTTGTTGTGGGTTTGTTTCTTTTTTCTCGAGTGTTATATTTTAAACACAAAATTAATACAGTTCTTGATGCCCAAGTTTTGGTAAAAATGAATCAAAAAACAGTTTTGGGATAAACAGTTTTGCTTGTTTCTTTTAAGAGTGTCACAACGCTGTCACTGAGAGGCAAACTTGCAAGATTATTGCAAGCATCTTACCTCTTAAAAGCTAAAAGCACATAAGAAAAGTACTTCTTAAGTTGTATTTTCTTCTGAAAACTTGGACCTCATTATCTTTTTTTATTAGCAATGATTGATTAACAAAATTATTTTTCTTTATAATCTGTTTTTTCAAATCATATCAGATTACAGATACAACTTTATAATATTTTGTTATTTCCATTTATTAACACACATGCAATGGCTTTTGTAAACTGGAATATTCAATACTTCTCAGAAAAATCTCATTAGAAGATAATCACAGTTCCTAGTAATTAGTATTTCTAGATATGACATTTTTATGAGCTTACTTCTTGAATACGTTAAGAATTACCCTCCTCTGCACTTATTTACTCCTATCATGCAATTCCTCATACTGACAGGTCTTAATTTCTTTTATCTACTGAGGTTCATACATTTTAATGTAGTCTTATACATTCATTTACATTTCACCTTCTTGTTGCATAAGGCTTTAATAAAACACTCCATGCCTCATTTCAAAAAGTGTAGTTCTTCATTCTTTCAGGTGTTAAGGCCTTGCTACTTAGTTCAGCCTGAACTAAACTTTATTTCAGTTGTCTGCCACCCTTTACATTCTTGTGTGTTCCTTTATATATTATTGCACTACTGTGTGTACTGTAGAAGTGGGCTTTGTGAGTTCTCAGTTGGCTTTCTGTCACCCCCTAATCACAACAGTAGAGAGCTAGGCACTTGAAAAGGTCTCTTATAAAAATTAATCACTCAGAATCAAACCTTAACAGCTGCATCCCAAACACTACACAGGTACACAACTCCCTCTGAGGCAGCTAATTTGGTGATGCACAATCTTTTTGCTGTATGTTTTGATCTTGAAAATGGAGTAATTAAATTACTTTGGGGAGAGTGTGTACCAAATCTTAGTTGCAAAGTGTACGAGAGCTTGGTGATTAAATATTTTGTAAGAAAGCTAAGCACATGCAGTTACAATGTTGGCAAAAATGCATTTAATCATTCAAGCCAACCTGTTTACCACTTGAGAAATACAAAGAAAGATTTTGGAGTCATTTCATGTTAAGAGTATTGGAAAATGTGAATAAAAGGAGATTTTAGCAGCCTAAAGATATTTCCAGGGGAGAAGAAAATAGAAAGTTAGGTGAAAAGTATCTCTTAAATCTTTACGCTTTGGTCTGAATTTCTTAATGATAACAAAATTATGAATGTCTAAAATAAAAAAATCAAGTAGATTGTGTTGGGTTTGACCTTGGGCTGGAGTACCCACCAAGCTGCTCTATCACTCCTTGCTTTTCAGTTGGACAGGAGGAAAAAGGTACAACAAAAGGCCTGTGGGTTGAGATAAGGACAAGGAGATCACTCAGCATTTGCATCATGGACAAAACAGACTAGACTGAAAAATTAATTTAATGTAATACCAATTAAAATTAGCGTAATGAGAAGTAAAACCAAATTTACACCTTCCCCTCACCCCTCCCTTTTTCCTGGGCTCAACTGCCTCTGTCATACATGGGGAAGCTCCTAGAAGCTTCCCAGAGAAGCCATCCTTGTAACTCCTCACTACCTAAACTTTGCCACACAAAGCCATTACAGGAAACTCTCTCATTCAGAGAATATTAAATACTGGTTCTCAGTTGTCATGATCCTTCTCTTCACTAGATCTGTTTTGATAGCCTTTTGGTGATTGCCCTTCAGACTAGATTCCTTCTTATTTCGGTGGTGGTCATCCAAGGCAGGGCCTCACATCATTCTCTCCTGTGGTGTGAGCAGCTATGGAGCAGGACTGATGCCTGCAGGTTCAAGGTGAACACAGCTTCATAGTCTCCCCATCCCAAACTAAACTGTGTCAAAAGAGGCTACCAAGGATCAGGGCCCATAATCATTGCCCCACTAGCATCTCTGTAACAACAAAAGTATACATACTTTCTAAAATCAAATTTGAAAAGAAACTTCTCAGTTTGAAAAAAATGTGTGTATGTACTTGTATATATATAAACATACATACATATGTATATATGTATGTATGTATGTTTGTATTCTGCCATGAGTTCAAAAAATGAGAGCTTGTACAACTCCTTTGTGGGGTCATTAAAACACAAGATGAGCATTCTAGCATTGACATAATGTTGGATTACTTTACAGATTTTAGCAAATATTCTATGATGTATTCTTGCTATATATGTTTTAAAGTCATTGCAGAAAAATACTTTTATCTTGCTGATTTTTCCATTAGAAAAACTCAGCATTACTTGTAAAGACATTTTTAATTACATTAGTATATTTTATTTAAAAGAGAGAGTTTTTTTAAAAAAAAGTTTAAGTCCAGTGTTCTGTTTCTGCTTTTCTTTAAAGTTTTGGATTGTTTACTTGTAACTGACATTTGTTTCTGAAAATCTTTCATTAATCTCAGATGATGCCATGCCAGGTGTTCAGAGATGGCAGACGCGCATCTGGGCACTTGTAACCAAACTTATTGAAGCAAGGACTTCAGGAACCATGCCCAATCCTGAGCTTCTGAGTAAAAAAGAGAAGGCTGAAGCCAGAAAGATCTGGGAGCAGAAGAATCTGGTGATTTCTGAGGTTAAAAGAAACACTTACATAGTTTCTAAATGACTAAATAAGTTGCTTCTTATGCTAAAACCATATGTTTGACTTACAGAGCCAAAAGCTTTTTCCCCAGATGAGTAGGTAATTTTTTTTAAGTGAATTATTCTCTATGTAAATAATTTTATCTACAAATTTAGTGGGACAGAACTTTAATTTAAAGGATGTATGCCTCATGAAAGGGATGAAATGTTATGACATTAAAGTTTTATCAATCTGGGGTTCGAGTACATCCATTTCAAGTAACAAAACTGTAGGTGAGTTCTGTAGGTTACTCTAACAAAAGCTTTTGATCTGTTTGCTTCATACCTCATTATCATGCCTGCTGTTTCATACAGAATGAAAAAAGTCACTGGTGAAAATATCTTAGTATATCCTTGAAAAAAATACTGAAATGGTTGTTCATCTCTAGTTATGTGTTGTCTCCTGCTGTGATTAGTATCAATTCAATTATCAAAAAGTCAGAAAGAGACATAAATACCTGAAAAATTAACTTCAAGTATTTTCTGTGGATAAAAGTTTTCTCCATTTTAAACCTTGCTGTGAGGGATATTCCTGATCCCTTAACAGACTTTAGAATTCTAGTCTTGTAATGTACAAACAAGCTTTCACCAGTATAAATGAATTTACAAGAAAGAAGGCCTCTTGTAGGAGCAAAGGGAATATAATTTATTAAAGGAAATAAAGGGTGACTAATACACATTTTTCATAGCATTGGTTGAAGCTTTTTAAATCCTGAAACCGAAGGGAAGCTAATCAGTTGAATTTTTATATGATTGTTATTTTCCCATACACGCATGTGATTGCTCATATGATGTGTTTGCGTACCAAAATGATTCTCACATAAGAGGTAAGATGCATGTATTTCACAAATTGAAATTGATTATCAGTAATGTTTTTCATTTAAAAACCCAGTATTCCAAGTTTGAGAGTTTCAAGTAATTAATGACAGACCTTTTCTTCTAATACAAGGTAACCAAGTACTTCACAGAGGATCATTTGTTCAATGCAGCTATTTCCCGATTGATGAGCCTCACAAATGTACTCCAAGTATGTGATACTAATGAATATGTTTTTCTCTCAGTGTTCCTGTCAGTCTTTATACAAAGCAGTAGCTGCCTGAACTGTAGCTCCAGCTTTCTGTAAGTCATTAACTTCATACACAGTGTTTCTGAGTCAAGAGCCTTGTTGAGTTACTCAGTTCAAATGCAGCATGTTCTAGTATCACTGTAACCCTGACATATAAACAATTTTGCAGGAGGAGCTTGATGGTATTAGATCTGCTAGATTCTGATGTTTATGCCTGCATCCTGTAATTTCAAGAGGATACATTTTGTTTAGTTCTGTTCTTGTTCTCTTGATTTTAGCCAAGGTGCATAGGTAGCTAGGTATAGTAGTATGTTTTAGAATTACCAAACATTCTGATTTTAAAAGGGTTATTATTTGCAAGGAAAATCACACATAGTCAATCCTCAAAGACAGCTTACACTGCTGAACTTAAGCTTTACGATTTTTAATTTAGATTGTTGTTTATTAGCCAGTGGCAATAGATGAAATTTAATAAACTATTATCATTATTTTTGTTACTACTCTTAGATCAAGTTGAGCAATCCTTCAGGCATATAATGGTAACCTGATATAGACCAGAAATTAAATATAATTTTGAAAGTTTCAACTTCTTTATTGAAATACCATTTATACCTTAGGGATTCCTAGGAGCTTATTGGCAAAATCAAGGAACTTAACAAAAAGTTAAGTAGGTTGTGCACGGGTGCTGTACTGAGACAGCTTAAGTCTGGGATCCTGTGTGATGCTGGGAACGTAATACAGTTCTTTATTTCCAACTCAGTGACTCATAGGAATTTGGGGCTAATGGATGGTGGAATGCATGTTAAAAAAAAATAAAACTCAGTGTCCTACAGAGAGCCAGGTACTTGAACACTGACGTATTTCTTGAGCAAAGAAGTCATTGCAGAATCTTTGAAGAACAAGTTTCTGCATAGCATGTTGACACTTCCTCTTTTGCTCCCACTTAAAAGGAGGAGATGGAAAGGTGGGCAAGGATTAAACATTGAAAGGAGGTAGTAGTTACTAAAACTTATTCAAATATAGTTTGCTTATCACTGTGAGTCATACGAAGATGCCCTCTGACAACATTTGTGGTCAAGCAAATCACTGGTTTTGGACAGTTTTCTAGTTGATGACAATGGGGGTTCATCACATCAAGTAATTCTCATAAGGTGACATGTATTGGCCTTTTTTTGGTGCTGTTTCATTAGAGGTATAGATTCCAAAATAAATGCAGCAGCTGACTTTACCATGGGATGTAATCTCTTACACAGGCAAAGAAAGAAAAAGTTAATCTGATTACTTTTAGTGCTGTATCTTTTCTTACAAGTTTAAGTTTTCTGTAAGTTAAGTTAAATAGGGAAATGAAGTTCAAATTTTGTCAGTCAAGTACCTTTTGCCAGATATTGAACATTTTCTATACTAAAGAAGCCAGACACTTTTGTAAAATAATGAGAACATCAAATTGTAAAAAACTTCACTGTGCTTTCCATTCCTTCCAAAGCTTCCTTCAGCTCTAAAACCTCACTTTGTCGCTAAATTCAGCTTTACTTAAGCCTATCTATGATCCTGTACAATTGAACCTTGTCCCAACAAAATCTGTGTGCATTCAGCACAGTTTGACTGTCTTATATAAGTGCTTCACCTCTTCTAAGATAGCTCTGGTTTCGCCTAAGATTGCACTTCTAGAAAAGGCAGCACTCAAAATTATTTTGAGGGCCACTCTTGTCCACGTGAGTGTGTGTTCAGAGTTCTGTGCTAGAGCAGATCCCCAAGGGTCTTTCTCAGCCACTTTAGGATTAGCTTCTAAGTGTTAGAGTACTCTATGACCAAGAGTTGTGATTTTAATTCTCGATTTTCATAAGTTTCCAATTTATTGTGAAATTACACTCTCCTTAGCATAGACATTGATTTTAGGTTTTATTACTACATTCTCTTCTTAATTAAACTACTTTCTCCCACCTCAGAATATTAATGGTTTGTTTCTTTATCTTTTCACTCAGCAAGCCTCTCGGCCTGTTATTCTCCACAGCACAGAATTTGAAGATGCTTTGGCTTCACTTTGCATTATGGTTGCACCTATGGCTCCCCACATTGCGTCAGAGATGTGGAAAGGTATTTATAAATTTTATATAGATGTTCCAGGAAAAAAGGACAAGAAATTTGCAAAAATGTCTCTAACTCAGTGCACGTGTCACTTGTCTCTGAATTTGTCATCTAGCTTGTCACCTTCTATCATAATTGTTAAAGAAACTTGAACCTTGTGGCATTCCCACATCTCTGTTTTCTCCCTTTGGTTTCCTTTTCCTTGAATACAGACATGGGTTTCTTGAAACTAGGCGGAGAAAGGAAGAAAGAAAAAAATTCAAGACAGGACTTGCATGGGGAATTCATATGTCAGCTGCTAACTGCTCCTGAATATGGATGGCATTATTAAGAGCTAAACACCAGGACAGAAACAGCCCTTTTTCAGATAACCGTTTCAGAGTCTTTGGACTACAGATATTTTCATTCAGGAATTCAAGCAAAGAGAACCCTTTCAGAAGGTTGGATACTAAAAAGACTAAAGGAGCGTTCAATAAAAATCCATCTCTTCTAGAATGCTCCAGAGACTGAGGGACACTATGCTGTAAATTAACCTGCCATGGAGAGTGGGAATGGTAGACAGGATATCTTTTTTTAAGATCTCTCACAGTTGTACAGGTCTAAATACAAAATGGGCTAAGTTGCATGGTGCTGATGCAGTTAAAGCCTGTGAAATAAGGGATGTGCATGCCAGAGTTTAGCAGCTGATTTTAAGGTTTATTGGGAAAAGTCCCAAGATGCATGTGGGAAGATAGAAATATATTCTGCATTGTGGCTGTCCACAAACTGCTGTGTGGTTTTGGACCTAATGTTAGCTTTTGCATAGTATTTTAATGGTTTTATTTTCAATGGTCATCCCAAAAAACATTGCCCATTCAAGTATTTGCAGATCAGTGCTACTAAACTGATTATATTTCAGTGTTGTGCACGGCCCAGTAATGTTAATTGCCAAGGAAAGACTGCTCTTGTTCAAAGCAGTAACAAAGAGGCAGAGCCTATGGAAACAAGAAGATATAGTAGGGAGAGTGGGTTGGGTTTTTGCATGTGTTTTCATTTCCAGTGATTTTAAAATGTCTTACTAGAAGCTTAACTGTCTAGAATAAAAAGTGGCATCAGACATGATCCATCTGGTCTTATACTATGACCAGATAATTAAAATAATACTAAATAAAAGTAATTAGCATGACTGTCTTTCACATTGGTGGCAGATGGAGGCAGAAGAGATCCTGGATAATTACTTATACATACAATGCCTTCTGCACTTGGAATTCTAATACATGTTAGGAAACACAGAATTATTAAGTATGATTGATAAAATGCCAAAGAGCAGTAGAGTATCTTAATTAACATCTTGTCAAACATAAAGCTTAATCCTGTAGCATTTTGAATGTTAGATAAGGAAGTCTTTTCTTGCTACTAAAATCACTGGAGAACGAAAATGATAAACATTTTCTGGATCTCCCTCTGACGTAAGAATGAAAAGGAAGCACATAAAAATTGGAACTGCATTGTCCTCAGCCTCTGTCTGCATTTAAAGATAAAATTTTACTTGTGTGGTCCAAAGACATGTGCATTGTAATTCATCAGCAATTGCTGCAATTCGTTATGCAGCAATCAAAAAATCATTGTGTGCTGATTATTGCCTGAAGAATTTTATTACTAAGTTTGAAAATGGTGATACCTTTTAGCATGGTGATCCATGAATTATACTGAAGTTATTAAACGATCTTATCAGGAGAATGTATGTACATTTAACTGCTGCATTGTGGTAAGAAGACTCTATTATTTTGAAACAGCCAGCATCTAGCAGTTCTGTCCTGCAACTGGGATTTCATATTAAAGATTCCTCAAGTTTTGAATTGCACTCTGGTTTCACCAAGTCCTGTTGCTCTTCTGATGTAACCAATTTCTTAAACTTTGTATAGGTGATGATGCTTTATTATTTTAAATAATTTCAACATGAAAATTAAGGTTTCTAAATACTTTAGTTTTCTCTGTGCTTTAGTTCTCCATACACAGAGAGAATAAGTCTCTCCTATTGTATTTTGGCTTTGCATCTAAATCTCAAGATAATGCTGCTTCCTCTTTCATAAATTAGTCAGGAAAAGGAGTTTGTATATTGTTAGTTCTATAAACTGCACCTATAGCTGTGGACCCCAGTCTTTGATGGAAGTTGCTTGAATGCTGTTCTGTAAATGCCTCACCTTTCAGCAGCTGAACAATAGCAGCCCAGGATACTTTGTGTGTGAAGAAGTTCTTCTCCCTCCCTAGAGGAGGAACAGTTTTTGGTATTTTGGTGTGTCAGCCTGGTGTTAATTGTGCAGTGAATGCACTGGTTTATCGCTCAATAACATAAAAAGCAGCCATAGCCCCTCAGTGTGGGAAGAGTTCATCCGGCTGATATCTTGGCAGTTTATGAACACTAACAGGATGAGGAAATGAGTTTCCTTCCTGAAACCTTGTATCTAAGGAATATACAGACACCATTTGAGACTTTTTTTTTTTAGTTTGTTTGTAGTAATACAATGTTTTGCTGTTCAGACAAGGATATTAAAATGCTTATTGTGACTTGTTAAAATTTTATTAGAGATTATACATGAAAGATATGTACACCTTTGATAAACACATCGTAGGAAATACTGAAATTAAACATAATTTTTGGAATTTTTAATGGTATCATTGTCTTAGCAATATTTTAACTGTCACTGCTATAGCTCTTCTGCAAGAATTTGTCTGAATTCAGCCCTTGCTCAAGAAAACTTCTTTAAAGAGTGGAGTTGAGGGAAAGCTAATTAATGTTGCAGATTTTAACTGAAAATCTCTGAATGTAGAAATTCCCCTTCACAAATCCAAGAAGAAACATGATTTGGAGCTTAAATTTTATTTTTTTTTCCAAGAGTAATAACCTAAAAGCAAGAAAAGCAAGTCTTTCAAATGAAGAAAGACAGATTGTTTTAAGAAGGTTAAAAGGATTTGTGTGGAGTTTGCTGTGTTGCAAGCACATCCTAGAGTTAGCTTGCAGTAACCCAGGCTTTTCACAACTCAGTTTTGTACTCCTATACCAGTGGTATAATACAGCTTTTCTCAGAGCTGTCTGGAAACAGCTGTTACCATTTCTGTGAGATTGCAGACTGTTTCACTTATGACTGACAGACATATTGTTCCTGAGCTGCAGAAAGGTATTTCGGATATGTAACTTGCCTGAATCTGTCGAAGAGGGAGATGCATTAAATAGTACAAAGCATATCAAGAACAAAGTAACATAGTAACACTGCCAGGAAGAGGCTGCACAGGCGAGTAGCTGCTCACCCAAAATGTCTCTCCACTTGCCCTTACACACTCCTTATCTGAGCTTTTTAAAAAGTTTTTCTGCTTTGTCTGCTAGTGTGGTGGATTTTGCTTAACACAGATTTCTATTGTTTCAATTTAGTTAAATCAATAAATTAGCAGTATTTGGATATTCACCCTCACAGTTATCTTATACTTCCCCCTCTGATCTTCTTACATTTTTTGTTAGAAAATCGCTAGTCCTAAACTCTGATACTGGAATTGTTTCAAATGCTTTCATTAGCTTCCTTTTATCACCCCCTGAGACTTCCATCTTCCTTCTCTTTTCTGCTTTAACCTCACTGTTCCAGGGCTTGTCCCAAGCCAGCTCTTTCTCAATTTACTTCATAATCACAACTTTTCCTCTGGTCTACATAATTTTGTGTCCAAGTAGCTGCACAATTACTGGAATTTTACAGATAATTTTTGCCAGTACTTTTTTTCTATAAGACTAAAGTTACCTTGCTGTCCTAACACCTTGCTGATACACCATTGCTCCCACGTCTCTCTTCTTAAATCTCTTTAAAATGAGAATCTGCTCTTCCTTGTCAAATAGCACCTTAGAGGAAGTAGTTTGCTTAAGAAATACTCCTGTAATGCTAGTAAAACATTGCCCTGAGCTGAAAAGTTGTTAGACTGGTCCTGACCCCTCCTTCTCTCAACTTGCTAATTTACAGTAATATAGTAGTCGTTTAACTTGGTATTTTAAATTGGGTTCCAATGCTGTGAGTTGCTGGTTAGGGAAACCTTGCTCTGGTGTTAGCCTGCTAGTCGGTAGAAGTGGATTGAAGCAGATCCGATAGGCTCCAGACTGAGCACAAGTATTGTCTTTGATCTGTCCTGTGCAGATGGGTACATATAAGTAAACAGCTTACAGTAAGTAAAAACGTACTCAGTTAGCTTTCTGTCCTGCATCTCTAAGAGAATCTATAGGCATAAAAGCAAAATACATCAAAAAATATGATGCAAAATGCACACCACTTCATAAAATGCACTTTGCTAGGCACTTTCGAGTACAGTAAGACAATAAAATAGGTTTTTCCTGTTTTCACAATCAGTTTCAGAAACGTTCCATTTTTAATGTCTCAAACAGTGCTTTTTTCTAATGTCTCAGAGCCAAGTGGGAAGGCTGGAGAAGAGCTCTGTCTGGGTCCTCACAAGTGGACCATCACCATTGTGGGTGAAGTTTCTGCTTTAATGTGTTGAATTTTGAAAATACAAATCAAGTCATTATGTTTTCTGTGTTCTACAGCTTACAGAATGTGAATTAAAGCGGGAAGCCAAACAGTCAACATAACTAAAATCTTCATTTTGGTTTCCTGTCAAACTGTTTTCTCAAACAAATTCTGTTGACTTTTCTACTTCTCTTTTTCTATGGATGAGCTCATAGCTCATTTTGTAGCAAGAAAATGAACCAAAAGATTAACATTGGGCTTACTTCCACTTTGCTTCAGAACACATTTTAATTATTTTTTATTGTAGGTTTATTAGAACTGACAGCCTCCACAGGAGTTAAAAGTTACTCTGGTTTTGCTTTTGTACATGGAACCTCTTATATCAGAAAGTGAGTTTTAAATAGTTTGAAGAATTCTCTTCAACAGGAAAATAGGGAGTGGCCAGCATGCATGCTTCTGCCACAAGGCATGTGATCAGTTGGAAAGAAATGAGCTCATCTGGATGTTCAAAAGCCAAAAAGGAAAGAATCTAACAGCTGTTGTCTTTGCAGTCAATGTGATAATGAATCATCAATATGAAGATCTTTTTTTGCTTGAGTTCCTATCTTTTGCTCTACTGCTGCAAAAGAAAAAAAATACAAAAAATCAGAGCCACTGAAGTGTTTTAATAAATTATTTACCTAATAAGTAGTTGTTGTCATTAGGAAATATGCGTGTTCTTACTTGCCATTAGAAATATCTCCCATCGTTTCTCCCCATTGCCCCTTCCTGAGTCATTCAGCAAATAGCACAGCTGTGTGTCATTTTACCAAAGCACTTCGTCTGAAAAAGCACTGACAAAAATGTGGGATTTTTCTGGAGAAAGTTGCATACTCTTTATGTCCCTGTTTGCTGTTACTCACCATTTGAGTCATGTGTGCACTGAGCATGGGTTGGGTTTGCACCTCTGGCTGCTGTCGCGCTGTGTTTTGAGCAGCTTCAGTGCCTCAGTCTCTCCAGTGAATCCTGTGTTGGTGGGTTTTCTTAATGCTTTTGCTGGAGTTTCCCTAAACCAGATGAGATTTCGCAGTTCTGGATGAAGCATGTGCTTGTAAAAAGTTTTAGTCTGTGCTCATACTCATACACAGAGAATGCTTTTAATTTAAAAATCCCCTGGCTTTGTGAGAATCACAAGCGCAATCATCATCAATATTGATCATATTTGACAGCATCTTGTTAAATGAAATCTTTGTATGTCATACAGCTGCAGTAAACAGCAATATAAATCCCACTCAGGAGCTTTTTATTCAGTTACGAAATGCAGCTTCAGAATGACTTGCATCCTATTCTCCTATTACTTGAACAAATCAGGATTGAACTATCTTGGGAAGACCATAGCTGGTTTAAGAAAAGGAGATTATTTATACCCATTTTAGAAATTTTTAAAAATAAAATCAAATGATAAAATGTTTCAGAATGTAAAAATCATAAGAAGGAGAGCAAGCTGTGCAAGGCATTCCTTTGTATCACCTTTAATTTGTGAGAAAATATGCTTCACAAAACAGAGAAAATCTTGCAAGTAACTTGACTTGAAAATTTAAAAACTACCCAGCATATTACATAATAAGCCATAATTGTTTATCATTCTCAGCTGTTAGTAAAATTTTATTCAAACTGGAGGTGTTACTGAAAATAAATGCAGTATGATTGACTTCTAGAAGCAGAGGTCAGCTTGCGTTGCGGTATTATAATTTAAAATAATAAGCAGTGGTCTTCTGTGCTCTTGGCAAAGTTATAGAATGTTAATTTAAATCTACAGTGTGCCCACATTGTTAATATCCTTACGCATGGTATAAAACAAATGCTTCAAAGATGTATATCCTTCTGATTATAATGTGTTGTATGTTAATCTAAACAATGTTATTTCCTCTTATGACACTTGCTTTTAAAGTCAACTTTATCCTGATCTAATTTGTCAAACAAATTCCAAAGACCAGATGTTCTGGTTACAGTACAGATGAATTTTTTACTGTTTTCATTTTCCAGGTTTGGCACATATGCAGAATAAACTTTGTATTCATCATCACTGGGATGTTGATGTTCTGCATCAGTCCTGGCCCAAAGTAGACCCAGAGTACCTTCAGCCATCAGATGTTGTGGAGATGTCTGTACTGGTAAGAGCACTTTGATTTATTTTCAGTAGTGTCCAAGTAATGTGTTATGAGCCCACAGGATGGTGACATTTCGGCTCTTGTGGAAGTCAGTTCCCTTAGTAGATGGCTCAGTGAAAGTTCAAAATAGAAGCTGCAATTACAGTTGTGCTGAGTAATTAAAATGGTTTTCTGAACAAAAAAATACAGCAAGTCTGGAAGAGAGATGCCCTAAATAAAAACCTTTCAGAGTGACTGCATACTAGTACTTGTGGAGATCTGACCAATGAACAGCTATGAGCAAGGATGATACAGTCAAAATTATGATCAAAATACAGGCCTGGATTTTTTGCCTGATAGTGCATTTATTAACTCAGCCCTGTACAAAAATATATAATTAGGTGATATTTCTTGTGGTACCAGTAGTGCTATGGCTCCCTAACAGAACCAGTCATAAGCTGGGTTAAGTAGTGATTTTTGCCAAATGATGTTTCCCATCTGCCTTGGACTGAATTTCTGGCACATATCAGGAGAGTGTACTTGCAGGAATGGAGTTGAGAAACCCAGCTATCTTTGGAAATGTTGGAACTTCCAATTTCTCTTCGAGCTCTAATGCCTTTGTGGTCCAGGGAACGAGCAGCTGTTCAGTGGAAGAGTGGATGTGGAACTACATTTAGTTAACCTGCAGTTTTCCAACATGTGCACATGCATGGTGTAGCTAACTGCCTTCTTTCCTATGGCTCTGGTTAACTAGCAGATGTTCCAGATACTCCCAGGCATCCTAAAGCTTGGTCATTAGATAGGGCACAGTAGCAGCGAGTGCTGCTGCAGGGCACAGAGGGAATGAATGCCTGGAGCTGAATGTGTGAGATCCCTGAGCTTCAGCTCTTCCACTGACTCACTCCTGGTCCACCTGCTTTCAAGTTCTTCATGCTCAGGCATTGTGATAGTCTGTAATTAATGTAGTTGCATACTACTAGATCTGCAGGACTCCTGCCTTTTTCACTGTTCCCCAAAGGACAATCTTTAATGCAAACATTCTAAACTTTAATGTTCTAAATTGAATTGAATGCTTCAACTTAAATACTTCCTGTGTTTCTAGACATTGAATGAAATGGAGCCCATGGAAGAAATGTCATTTGGTCATGTAAAACTGCATGTTCTGTCTATGAAAGAAACAGAAGCAATGCATTTTTGGGGGGTTTTTTTCTGTTCACCCCTTTGGAGGAGAGAGCAAAGCAGTTGGGTTGTTTTTGTTGAGCTGAGTTTTTTGAGGAGGGAGGAGATTGGTTGAATTTAGGGGAAGCCATGTTGCTATAGATTTCCTTAATCAAAGTATCTTTGCAAATAATTTCATATCTTGCCAGATCTCTCAGTCAATTTATTTGAACAGAATGAGAAATACTATTAAAACACTAATTTTCCCAACATTAAGCATACACCCTTAACAGAGACCAAGGAGTATGTCTTTTTGAAGGAAATTTTCAATTGTCATCTTTTCCCAAACCAAGGAGAAGGACTCAGTTGCCAGCGAGGGTTATTAAAAGACTTGGCCTAATAATCACTGTGGATGAATTGCTTTTTTCTCTTTCTTGCCCTCTCTTTCTTTAAGTGACAAGCATTTAGTTATAACAGTAAAAATCTTCACTGAGTTTTGATCAGTTCTCTATAGCTCAAAATAAGCCTTCACGTCCAAGCACAGCTAGCAAACATCTTGAATTCCAGTGTTCAGTTTATAAGGAAGTCATGAATGAGAAATTGTGTAATTATAGAAACGTCTTTGCAGTTGTGGTTAAAGCAAACATGTTATTAAATATAACTTTGAAATAACAACTTCAGCAACACAGGGAAAACGCTGGACACAATGTTTTTAGGACTACGCAACCAAACATGAAAATACCTAAATATTTCACTGATGTTTTTCTGCTGACATGAAAATATCCTTCTCAAAAAACAAGAAACAAGAAAAAAAATCAATTCTGCTTTCTATAGCCATTATGAAAATTATTTTTGTTTCTTTTCCTGGTTGACTTTGTCAAAGCCATAGCCTTGTGTAACAGTCTTGTTGTAATAAGAGAAAAAACACCTCCTGGGTTCTCAGTCATATATTCATGGAAGAATATGATATATATCAACACCTTACTTCTGAGAAAGAAAGTGACTGGAAGACAGAGAGATAAGTTGCTTTTTTTGAACTGGGAATAATTCTTACAATAGTGCCTACAGAGTGTGCCTGGCTTTCTACTGTAAGAGTAAGGCAAAAGGGAAATATAGGGGAGCAGGGAATGTGAATGTGCAGGGAATGTGGGAAGTCTTGTGGACACTGTAGGTTTTTGTATGGCTGCAAAAATAAATTGCCCTCATTAATCCAAGAAACACTTGCCATACAGAGGAATTGGTTAGTGGCAAAGAGTCAGTGTCTTTTCACAAGGCTGTACAGTCAAACCAACTCTTTGGGCCACAACCCTATTCTTCTCAAGCCATCAAACTGCCTCAGGCTGCCAGGGATTTGTCTGCTGAGACATTCTGGGTTTATTTCTCTTCACACAGAATACTTCATTATTTCCTGTCTGTGCTAGAGTTATGTCTTTCCATATTTAACCCAAAGCAACAAAAGCAACCAACTCACTGTATCCTTGGCTGAAACAATATAGGTTGCCTACAAGAAAGACATTTAAATTGACTGGATATGCACAGTATCTGTTACTCCAAATGTTATTGCAAAGTTGAGTATTTTTAATAATACTGTATATTATTAACGCTCTGAAAAATCTGACCTGAATGTAGTGTGCCTTTCATCCTATGAACACAATTTCTGACTAGCATTCCTCACATTTTCTAGGTGGTGCAAAACTGTTAGCAGATGTGGTCTTATAACTGATGTTTTTATAAATAAAAAAAAAAAAAGTTGGTGTCATTTTTCTTGCTTTGGCATATGAGGGAGGCCTAACAGTGCACAGACATTTGTTTTCTTTCTAACTTCTCAGAAGGATTATGCATCAATGGTAAAAAAATATTTGAGTTGAATTAAAAATTCCTCTCTGCAGCCTCAAGGTACTTATTTTTCAGACTTTTGGGATTTCATCTCAACATCTCATAACCTCTGTAGTTACCACTAGCTCCCTGTCAATCTAGAATAGTGTAGAATGTCAAATTAAAAAAAAAAAAAAAAGAAATGAGGGAAAAGAAGAAAAGAGAAAAGCAACTGCTTCCTCCCTTGGGGAAGAAAGGACCCAAGACTTGTGTATTTTTCCTCTTGCAGTTTGCCATGGTTTTTCAGAGAAACAAGGCTGCCAGCTCCCAATTTTCTCATGCTGTCACTTTTACCTGGAAATGCCAAGCGTTACGCTGGTCTAGTGAGATACAGAGAGAGAGATGAAGGAATAGCAGAAGGCATTTGTCCTGCCAAGGACCTAAGCGCTGGACTAAAAGGATGTGTGAATAGGATGCTTGTTACACACAGCATGTGATTAAATCTGCAGCTGCCTGTTTTAAGAATAGTGAAAAAGTGCTTCATGATATAATATAATAAAATGAAAGCAAATGCTCAAACACGTGGTGAAACCATAACCCATCTGCTGTTTGATGGGAGTTTTGGTCCCAGCTCAGAGCGTGGTGTGGGAAGATCAGGAGACATGCTGCGGGAAGGTGGGGATGTGCTGATATAAGGTACACAGTGCCAGGTCGCCCAGGCTTCTCAACCTTTCTAGGAAAACAGAACCACTAGCAGTCATTTATTTACCAAGTTGATTTAGACTGCTTGGCTTTTCTGTTGAGAACAGCACCAAATAGGCTAGTTGTGGAAAATTTCCCCCTGCCAACATCCATCCACTGGGACATATTAATTTGCATGATGGAGGACAGTGAATGACATTTCAACTAGGCAGACATAGCTTTGAACTGCAGGCTGTGTGTCCTAGCAGCAAGCTGAGAAGCTTGCTTTATATTACCACTAAAACAGTATCTGTTTGGATTTTACCATTTTCTTTTTCCTGTGGAATGCATTTCTTCTCTGAAGTGTCCTGTCAAAAAGAACTGATTGTATTTATTTTTCACAAAAGCTTTAAAAATTAATTCCTACATGTTTTTCAAGAATTTTACTTTACACCAGGTGCTAAAGGCAAAGTTTAACACTGCCAGCCTTTTATGATGCCACATTATGGATGCATGTAGGAGTAGTTAAAAACCTACTGACATCATCACTGCAAATTATTGTCAAGACTAGTCAAAAACCAGAAGTGGCTCATCCTTTCTGCATTTGAGACTTCATCTTGTTCCTTAAAAATCTGTCCCAACTTCTTCTCTCAGTAAATTGCACAAATTATTTTATTTTCAATAAAATAAAATACAAACTAGGTAAGTGAACAAGGTCTTTCTCATTTGTCATATGTTGCATACAGATATCCTGGATAAAATCCAGGTGAAAACCAAGTCATGTACATTTTTATGTCCAAACAGCATGAAGCAATGCTGTTTTTTTAGAACATTGAAATCTCTTTGAAATGATGCCTAGGGTTCAGAGATCTGCACCAAATTATTGTGTAAGTAATGTGATTAACTGCATTTCAAAATTCAAATTATTTCATTTTCCAAAATGTGTGATTGACATTCTTCTCATTAAGCCACTGAACATAGTCTGTATAAATCTGCAAGCTTTAGAAATAATTGATTTTATGCCAGCTCCAGAAAGATATTTAGTCAGGCGCTGTAGTCTGTGTCCATTATCTACTCTTATTGGATGGCAGAAAGAATCTATAAAACCATTTTATAAATTAAGGTGATTCCCACCAAAGGACTTACTCAGTTTTGCTTACATGATTCTGCCCAACTGAAGCAAAAAGGGCAAAGAAGCTGCTCTGAAAAGCAGCCGCACGCAGGAAAATGTTACTTAGTAGTTGACGTCTTTGTGGTCAGTGTTGGATTAATGAGCCATGGGTTGAGTGCAACGTGTAACAATGAGAGCAACATACACTAAGTTAAAGCCTATTTTTTAAAAATAATAAATCTTCCATTTGAATCTCTGCAAGACATTGCTTAGCTGTAAAGAATCCAAATTGCTGCCCAGAAGTATGTACAAACCAAGATTCCCACTAGACAAACCATTTTATGCAGCTTGTGTGACTGTCACATTTTTAAACTTAAAAGATCACTGCATTGCACAGTCACGTGCTGCTTGCTGTCTTCAAAACTGAGACTTCCTGTCACTTCCTGCCACTTCTTCAAATTTTTTTTGAGCATCATGAGTCAGAGTTTTATCTTATGGTAGATGGACAGGAGATAGGAAGAAATTTATCCTTTACTTAGAAAGTGTGGGTTTGGAGAAAGGATATTTTATTCCACTTTCCCACTTTCCTTTTGTAACAAGATGGATTGGATAGAGAAAATGAAATTGTAGGAAACAGTCTAGTAACTTCTGTTTTTTCTTGTTTCCATGTCTCTTTTTCAGATCAATAACAAAGCTTGTGGCAAAGTTTTTGTGCCTCAGCAAGCAGCCCGCAATTTTGAAGAAGTACACGAGCTAGTTCTTCAAAGTGAACTTGGAGTCAAGCATCTCCAGGGACGAGCCATTAAAAAGGCCTTTCTGTCTCCCAGAACTGCCCTTATCAACTTCTTGGTGCAAGAATAGTAAAGGCTCTGCTGGGCTGTAAAAGGGAACTGGAATCTTTTGAGTTGCAAACCAGTGCAAAACCACCAGTTATGATTATTTCACAGTCATGTAAAGGTGGGAAAGAAATCTGTTAAAATCAGGTTGCTACTAAATGTTCCTTTCAATGTGGAGAAAGGCACAGAATTAAAGTTTCTTATTGAGTCATGGTAAGATGCTGCTTGTCCATGTTCTTTGGGAGAATGAGAAGGAAGCTCAGGAGAGCTAAACAATTGTAACAGAATGTAACTCATAGAAGGCATGTGGGACTTAGCCTCAGCCTCAGGAATATATCCTGTTGGAAAGTTGGCTTGGCTAAGTGCAGATGCATAAATGTGATTCCACGACTAAATGACTGCCCTGAGTATGCTCTACCTCAAATATTAGGTGTGCTTTGCTCCCTGTATCTCATATTTGGGTACCCTTCCATTAACTAACATCTAAAGTTTGAAGGAAATGCTGCAAAACACTACAGAGTGTTAATTTAAAAAATAATTTCTTTGCACTGACCAAAGGCCTTGGGCACAGCAGGTAGCCAGAATGGGGTGGTTTGATATATTTCACATAAATTTCAGAGCCAAGCCAAGAAAAAGGTCAGATTATTTAGCCAAGCCATGCCTTAGCCAGGGTTCTCCTTCCTAGTTGATGTATTTGTGTTGGCACATGCATGAGAGGTGCAACTTTAGCAAAGTGCTGATGGTTGTTTCTGCATGGAACAGGATGGAAGTTACTTCCTATGCATGAGCCATCTCAGAGAATTTCAGGGCATTCAAGAAAGGGATGTGTCAGCTGCAAGAAAAGCAGCAGTGGGGAAGGCAGACAGGATGCTTTTTGCCTCTACTGGATCTTGTGCCTAGATTGTAAAACTTGCATTGAAATTCTTTTTTTTCTTCTTTTTTCTTTTTTTTTTTTTTTTTTTGAGGTGTTAAGTGAAAACAGCCATCATGTTTCTAAAAATCAATCAGACATTCATAAAACATAAAGCCATTCTCATGCCCGGTTCCAGCCAGGTTATTTGTACACTGCACTGCTGATATATCCACATGGAAATATTTATTGTATTCAGCAAACGCTTGAAAAAGAGTTTCCAAGGAAACAATTGCAGGGTTTATTGTGAAAGAATGTTTTTTTCTTTAACAGTCATTCAGCTAACTAGTCCAATAAGCCAGCCATTTGTGAGCTGTTCTGACTGTTAAGAAATCAGCAGTAGCAACCAGCGAGACAAATACAGAGGTCTGCACTAACCCTCCAGCCCAGCAAACATCCAGACTCTGGACTGAAAGGAAACCAAGAAGAATATCCCACGTAACAGTAAATAAGTCTAATAGGTCCTCAGTAACTAGGCCCAAGACAGATCACATTGCCACTAACTGAGCAATGCCAATATTCATTTTGGGTTTATGCATTTTTAGTACCAAATATCCAGATGTATAACAGAGATACCAGGCTTAGCAAGCATGTTTGGCTCTACACATCCCTGCCTCTGGAACAAAACTCTTTCTGCTTCCTCCTGGACCACACTTGTGCAGATTTTCTCTCCAGCAGTCCTTTGACACCAGAATGACTAAGAAATGGAATATCTGTAATAAAGATATGGTCTTTGCAGTTTTAAGACTGCAGAAATCTGAGCCACAAAGGAATGCATTCAGACATTCAAACACAAGCCTTCAGTTGGAGTTAAAATAATTTGAATTCCAGTGTCTGCCTGACATGTACGTTGTTATAAATTCATAAAACTCCTGTTCAGAAACCCCTAAAAGGACTGTGAAAGAGATCCTTTAAAGTATAATCTGTAGCACAGCACAGTCCTGCCTTTTTTTAAAAAAAAATTTACATTAAAGGTTTAACACACCCTGTGGAACCATTTTAACAGAGTTTTTCTTTGGGGGAAAAGTGACATGTTTGATGTAAATAAAAACTTTTTAAATTTACAAGGATGAAGAAAGGTGTTGTAAGCCCAGCAACCCTGTGGTGCCTTTAAACAAAAGCTGCAGTCACTGCAGGGCCAGGGAGCAGCCCACAGTGTTTATTGCTGTTAGCACTTGAGGGTATTTGCTCTTGCCTGAGGAAGTGAATTGTAGATGTCACTTGGTGATTCAGGCAAAAATCAAAATAAGGAATGGATTTCTGCAGGCTAAAAAAGGAAAGGTAGTGAACAGCAGACTCACAGAAAGTGTAAGGTCAGAAGTCCTGCCAGTGTGTTTACAGTAAGTTGTAATTCAGTGTGGTTAGAGGATACAAAAAAGGGTGGTGAAAGAGTGAGTGAGAGAGATGATGCAGACAGTGTGACAGAGCCTAATCCCCTGCTAAGTGTATGTTTGAAGGATGGCAGAGGTGCCAGCTGCAGAGCTTCGCTGTTGTCCTGGCAGCCACTGACATTTCTTACAAGGTTGACCTGCTCTGAAACACAACTACCATTTGTCTTACAGTAATTGTGACTCACAGGTTCAGTCTGTGTCTAGATGGGACTGATAATGATATACAGGCTGTAGCCTGTTACTAAGCCTTTGTAAAATAACTCATCACAGAAGTCTCGTTTATTTGGCAGGTGTTACTTGTGTCACAGTAGAGAGGCATCTTTATGCTGAAGGTGGTGCATATAGATTGTGTCCCCTTGGAGAGCTCAGTGGGTAAATAGTGCTGGAGTTTTAAATCTGGGAGGGGGACACTCGAGAAGTGAGAAGGAAAGGTGCTGGTGGGTGATCAGTCAAATTCACTGCATTCACACACATTAAAAAGGATGTGGTGCCACTGTCCTTACTGCATCAAGTGACAATCCAAAGATGATGTGGGAGGTTTGCTAAACCCAGTGGGATTTAGCAGGACAAGCTGCTCCAAGAAATGGATCCATGCACGGAAGGGGCATTTTCAGCATCTTACCCCTCTAGGGGATAGAAGACTGGTCGTTACACTGATCCAATCTGTATTGAATTTCTATTTTAAGTAATGTCAAATTTAGAAAGTAATTATTGCTACATTTTCTACCCCAAAATTGTTCTTGTGACAAAACTGCAAAAAAATCCAGCCCTCAAACATTGATTCTGGGAAAACAAAAACTGGCAAAGTCCTGAAAGGTCACTAAGTACTTTTCCAATGCCATTGATTTCATGAGAAGGGATCTCAGATGCTGGGGTGGTGAGGGCACTGAAATGTGCTGGAAGACACCACTGTGTAGAAAAATGTGTTATTTGGCACGGGTGACAATTGAGGTGACATGGACACACCCATGCTGCTTTGCTGCAAGGCAGGAGGGCTTTTTATATCACGTTAAAGGATGTTGTTACAGGTTAGGTCACTAGCTAAGATAGATCTCTAGCCAGCATGTCCCATCTATGCTTTGAAAAAAGCCCTGTACAGGGGTATTGTAGGACAAACATATATATTTCCATGACCTTTATCAGAACCCAAACATGGAGATTTGTTGCAAAATAAAATCTGTGTGCTCTCTTACCAAAGTAATGCCCTAGAACTGACATTGGGTTAATGATGGCATTTTTCTCATCTGACTTGGTAAAGCCTGCTTGTTTCTTTTGGAGGGAGAATTTCCACAGATAAGGCAGGTCATAAAGTCTGTCGTCTTTGTCTCTCCTTCTGTGTAAAGCCTCACAGAAAGCTATTCCTATTCTCGAAACCTTTCACAATCAACATGCACTAGAAAGAATGTTAACTAGTGCATTTCTGGTTGTTCCTTCCTAGAGAGGTTTGCAGTATGTGAGTTTTTTCTAAAAGCTTACTATAAATGAAAAAAGAATTGGGGTTGGTTGCTTGCTTGCTTGATTGGTGTTTTTTTTTGTAGTTTTGCAATACTTTCTACAGTTTCCAGAGATGGGATTGGCTTTATTAATGTGTATTTACCCACTTGGAAGGGTATATACACTAGCTTTGCTGCATGCTTTTTCTGCTTCCATGTTTCCTCAGGCTTCTCCTGTGATTTCAGTTGAGTTTTTATCAAAGGGCTGAGCTGAGCAAGTGTTCAATATTAAACCAGGTCTATTACCACAGAACCTGAGTGGTGAATACACACACTATCAGTCTAGGTAATGTCTGCTTTTGACCTTAAAAAGTATTGCTGGAACTACATCATGGTGAGTTTTGGGGTTTTTTTCATAGAAATGGAGTTTATGTCTCAAAGAAGGATGAAGCTGATCACAGTAGATCAGTGGGAGTTTTTAGCATGTCCCAGCCCTTGCAGGAGGAGAACTGAACTGAAGCATTATCTCTGTGCAGGAGTGGAGAGGATCAGAGCTCTCATCTGCAGCCCAGATGATAAAAGAGGTCTTGCCTGACATGTGGAGGAAAGGTGGGAATTTTTTTCCCTTTCCTGAATAATGTGACTTTCCGGTATCACAAAGCAGTCTTCAGTGCCCTAACCCTGTCTGTCCCAGGAGGCCCCGAGTCACACAGAGCCTTTGTGACTCATAGCCCTTCTCTCACTCAGGTAAACCTTGGGTTGGAAATGTTCAGGTCTAGTTTTAAGCTCTGGGGAGATGTCATTCAGCACCATCTTCCATACGAAGTTAGCTGTAGTGTTCTGTGTATTCAGAGAGTTTGAGCAGGTTTTCTTGGGTTTATAAGTTGTTAGTGCCTCTGAATGGGAGTATTTTTGCCTGGATGTAGTGACATTGCAGAGAAGTCTTCATGGCTTTTGTTCCATCTGCCAGCCTTTTTTTTGCATTGGCCCTGAGACAATGGAAACTCAGTCAAAATCAAATGGATGCTTGAATTTGTTGTCAGGTGAGCATGGGCCAAAGCTGTGATTTTGGTCCCGTGAATCTCATAAAAACACGCTCCAATATTTAACATCCAGGACATTTCCTTGCATGCTCATCTGCCTGGGCCACACCAACTTGCTCTCGCTTCTTAGCTGCTGAGTTACTCACTAAGCAAAGGAATGTGTAAGTGGGACAGTAAATGAGTTGAATATTCACACTCTGCTTGTCCTAGTGGTGCTCAGCCTGGGCATAAGAAATTCTTTTATTTGAGGAGTCTGGTCTTCTTCAGTTTCACTCTAAACAGAACCTATGTGTTTACGTGAGCAGAAATGTGTGCTTTGTGCTAGCTCTCTGGGCTGGCTGCAAGGGGATGGCCCATACTCACATATAAGGCTCTGAACTTCCTTATCTGCCAGTAGTTTTTACACGTGCCAAACCAAGCGTAAAATGTCCAGGGTTGTCCCTACACCCACGTCCTGCTGCCAGAGGAGTCACACAGGCTGCTGAGCAAAGGGAGCTGCTTTTCAGTAACTCTGCTTGGTGCCAACAACACATGAAGCAAAATACATACAAGTCATAACAGCTGTAGGTGATCCAATCCACTGATCAGAAATAATAAACACAGGACACATAACTGGGGCAGAAAAGAGAGTGATTTAATAAAGGAACGTGACACATTACTGGCAATGGCAGCCTGGGTTTGTTTCTGATGAAGATTAAGAGAATTGGCATAACAGGAAATTGTTTTCTGCTACAAAGGGAAATCAATTGTCTTTAAGCACATAGCGGTGTAATTAGCAAGTCTTACTAATTGCCACAAAACAGAAATACAAGTGTGCGTTGCTGGGCTGGCTAAGCCAAGAAAGTATTGTGAAAAAAAATCTGTAGAAGCTTTTAGAAGTGAATATTTTTCTTAAGTACGTCTCCATCCCTGGAGAGCCACATGGCTGGATGAAATAGCAAGGGTGCAATAAAAACATAAAATTCCCAATTTTCCCATGTGAAAGAGCATTTAGAAACATCTGTTCGTCAGAGAGTTTCTCCTAGGACATGCACGGAAGAACAGAGTGGATGCACTGACTGCATCTGGCAAATCCACTCGAAGTTTACCAAGCCACGTGAGGCCCATGACTGATGGCAGGATGTCGTCTGACCTGTGGAGTGCTTCCAGCCCAGCATTACTGGAGGCCACATATGTTGGTTAAAAAGGTCACGGTGCTGTTTGTGTTAATGCACTGATAAAGAGGCAGCGAAACAGAGCTGGAAAATTCTCCAGGCGAGCTCTTGCTCTGATAAAAGGCTCTTTTCAGTAGAAAATGGAGAAAACAAACTATTCCACATTCTTTTGAGCAGGGGTAGGAAAACCAGCAGAGCTGTTTGCATTAGTCTGGTGCAAATCTGCAGCCACTGAAAGGAAGTGTTCCGGCCTGTGGAGTGATGGCAAAGGAAGACCAGTGACTCCAACACCGCTGATGGCACCTGGAGAAACTGAAGAGAGGAAGGTAAAGGTTCTTGTCTGCCCTGGAGCAGCAGCCGAGTGCCTGGCACCCAGCTCTGGCCTGCCTCACAGACCCTGAGCTGCTGCAGCTTGGGGATCTGCAGCTTCTCTCTCTGCTGATTCCTGGGTTCCTATTTCAGATCTTGGCGATTCCCCATGGCTCCTCTAACCTTCCCAAGGTGTGGCCTGCCAAGTAACCCTCTCTGCCTCAGTTTACCCTCCTGTAGGCAGGGCCCACAGCATTCCTACTGAACTGATGCTGCAGGTACAGCTATGTAAGAAGGAAGGTGATTCTGAAACCCCTTCTGTGAAGCATCTGTACCTCTCCTGAAAGGCAGTGTGGAAAGCTGTCCCATACTGCCCTGATCTTTCTCTGCCATTAGTGTTAATTGAATTAGTGTTAATTAATACTCTTAACACAATTCCCTGCAGAGATAATGCCCGGTGGTAGACACTTGTACTACAGCAGGAGCCAAGCATCCAAGTCTGGATCCATTTCTGCCGTGATCCCAAGGGGATGGGATGCACCAAGCCAGGCTGCATGGTGGGCACCTGGGCTGCCCCCAGTGCCCAGGCTGCCCCTGCAGCTTGAGGGTTCAATGTGTAGGCAGCAGGCAAGGCAGGCTGCAGGCAGGGCTGGCAGAGCAGGCAGCAGGCAGGGCAGGCCTCCTGAAGGAATGCAGGGGCCCCTGGGGCAGCCGTGAGGAGGAACAACATCTCCCAGCCCTGCCCTGCCGCCTTCCTGAAAACCTTTTGGAAGGCAGAGGCTGAGGTTTGGCCTCCCCACTTCCACAGCGTCCTGTCCAGCAGCCTGGCTCCCAGCTTGAGCCCAGCCTTCCCACCCACAGCAACCCCCGAGCTCATCTCTGCAGTCACCTTGCTTCATCCCTCCCTCCTCCTCCTCCACCTTCTTATTTGCCCTTATGTGTATCATCCTCCTAGTACAAAGCATCTGGCTGGTGCAGATAAATGGCATATTTAATGAAAACCTCTATTAGAAATCTGGAAGGAAAGTCCATCATTTCCCCCTGCTATTCAGTCAAGAGATCAGAGATGCTGTGGCACTGCTTTGCAAGAATTTGAGAAGTGCATTTGCTCCTGCAAGAACCAAGCCATGCTCTATCCTGGACATATTTCTGCCTTATAAATTGCTCACTTTGTTTATACTCTATCACTAAAGCCTTTATTACTTTCTTGCTAAAACATACCAGAGCATGTATCTCAGCCACTCCAGAGTGGTGTGCATAGTCCTGCGGGAAACGACCTCCCTGGGACAGCTACGGCCCTGAGGAGACCCAGGCACCGGGGATCAGCCCTGCACATGTCCACAAACAAACTGGTGTGCTGCCAGCTGCTCACACTCGTTTGGCTGCAAACAGGCGGTGTGAGTATGCAATAGTTGCTTTTCGAGAGACATCTGGCTATAAATTGGCACCCAGACTCCTCCTAATCATGTTTTTCCATAAATTTTTCAGCCGCGGGCTGTTGTCATGCTTTAAAATATGAGAGCGTTTTCTCCCAGATAGAAAAATGATCGGGGGGGGGGGGGGAATAGGGGGGGGGGGGGGGGGGAATATGGTGGTGGAGAATTTCTTCACATTTTCTCCGTCTCTCTGCAATGTGAGCCCAGAGACCAACGTGGCAGCAAGAAATAAAGACAGATGATCCCCTTCCTGCTCTCCTTCGCGACTTCCCTATTTACCCGGGCAGGCGGAGCTTTGCCCCAGCCTGCCGGCCCTGGAGGGTCATGCTGCCCCAGCACAAGGCTGCGGTGATGTGCCCAGCACTCCCACTGAGGTGGAGCCGAAATCTGGGAACACCACTCGGCACTGCTTCTCCCCAGATCTCTGCCTCCCTCCACCCCACGGGCAGCTGAGATTGCCACGTGGAGCGGGGCTGAGTTACAAGCTGTCAGCATTATTTTGTATTAGTAAATGCAGTGTGTAAGCCTTGCCCACAGGAACAAAAACAGATTAAATGAGCAATGTTTTGGTTTTGTTTTTTTTCTCTTCAAGGGGTAGCTTTTAGAATAAGTTAATTCAAATTGGAACATAGATTTTGGTCCTGTGCTACAACAGCAATCGTGGACCCCTTAATTTCTTAATAGGCATGGGCTGTAAAAGTCACAGGAACTATAAACATGCGGGACCATATCTAATCGCAGCAGAAGGGTCTGCAAGTCAGTGTAGTATTACATCTCCAGTCTAGTAGAAAGTTCAAGTTAATCATCTGCTCACTTGGGAATACCCCTAGCCCAAATCTCACAGAAAGAATAAATCTGAGCACGAAACTTCAAAGGTATTTTTCTGCCTAACGTTCACTGAAAGCATTGCAAATTCAACTCCAAAATGCCTTTGAATCGCTTGGCTGTGATCCCCCCTCGAAAGCGCTTGCCATCAAAGTGTCTGCTCATGCATGCGGAGCCTGGAAGGAGGCCAAGCCCAGTGTGAGGGGTTCCCTATCCAAAGGGCTTCAGCAGCCTTTTCCACGTCGTCCGCATAAGCATTGTTCTGCAGACAGCTGATTTGATCCTTTGGCATAGGAAGGAAATGTACTTTACATAGCTGGTGAAGGTCAGCAGCATCCAGAGCGGCCGTTTGGCAAGAAGACTGCTTCCCCCCACTCCTTCCCGCCTCAAAGTGATGAGCTCCTGCAGGTCAGACTGTAAAAGGACTTACAGATGTTAGATAAAAAGTAATGGCAGAAAATGTATGCATGACCCTTAAAAAGAAAGAAAAAAACCCACATAATCTGAGGGAAGTTAGATTCTTCCTAGGTTTGTGTGTCGAAAGCTGAAAATAGAGACATCTATTCCCAAATATTTCTGCTCCACCAAAGGATTTGTTTCTTCGAGAGATGGAACAGCATCATCCCAGTGTGTTGGAAGAAAAAAAAACTTGAATAGACCCAAGTCCAAGCATCTCATATGCTTGATGGGAGCATGGCTTCCCCTGATTAACTTTACATCCTTTGGGGAGAAGGAGGCAAGAAGGTGCACGATGTGTAATTTCCTTTCCAACTGCTCTTTGTCCACATCGCATATTCCTCCAGCAAGTAAAGCAGTGCTGGGGCTCACGCTCCCTTCCTTATCTACCTGCTGCTCTGTTTCCTTTCTGTCATTCTCCATACAAATATGGATTCCATCTATAGTTCATTACCAACTTTGTTGTTACTTATTGTTTTAACATTGGAGCTTGCCCATTTTAGATAAAAATGGTCATGCTGAAAGCTAAGCATCTCAGCTAAGCCCATCTCCCAAAAGCATTCTGAAGCCAGCAATGAGAAGGAGGCATCCCATGCCTCAGTCACTTGCTGTGGTTCTCCTCATCAGCCCAGGATGTTGCCAAAAGCAGACTTCCATGAGCCCTTTCTGAGGATGCTCTTTAGACACTGAAACTGTTCTGGTTTTCATTGCCCCAGCTGAGCTTTACCTCAAACTTGACAGTTTTGGTCAAGTCCCACAAAAGTGGTAGTCACTCTTGCTCTTGGTAACTGGTGGCCTGAACCTTCACCCACCTGTGGCATAAAGGAGCTGATGGAGGCCACTGTGGCCTCTCCCAGCCACAAAAATGGGAGGCAATCCCTTTCCACTGCAGCCAAAAGGGCACTGGCACAGGCAGGAGTTTGTTGTGCTTTGCACAATGGACATCCAAATGGGGGCTAAACTAACTGTCAGGGCTTGTGGAAAGCAGGGTTTAGCCCCCAGGCACCCCAAAATGAAACTTGTGGGGATCAGCCTGAGAGAGCTGTGATACCCCTCCTTCCCTCATCCCCACAGCAGAGAAAGTCTTGGAAAGGTTTGATAGATGGGATTGCTTGATATTTGGGATGTTTTCCTGATATTGTGAAAAGCTCCAGCATTATCAATCTCTTAAAAAAAGTGGCAGGCCATGGTTAGTAGCAATATGTGCTGGTGTCCCCCTTCTCCAGGTCCTGAAGACTGGGGGAGCTCCACTGCTGTGCTTTGCCCTGTGCTGGAATTCCCATCCACCTGTCTTCCCTGGAAACCATAAACCCCCTTATCTAAAGCTGTGCTATGTCTGGGCTAACTTTTGTGATTCCAAAGTCCATCAGTTTATCAGCTCAAGCTCCAGCCTAAGGCTGTTGGTGCAGGGACAAGCCTCCAGCCTCTCAGTTCTGCTCGGAGCCTCTTTGGAGATGCCACAGCACTTCGAAGGTTCCTTTGAAAGAAGCCCCTTTTCCAGGGGCTCACAGTGCCATCATTTTTAAGCCCACTGGGCCAAGCCTCACAGGAAGAGGCAGGATATTTTATGTCTGGCCTCAGTTGCTCACGAGTGTTTTTGTAAGGGAATGAGTCAAAGAGGGGAGGGGATTTTTTTTTGTCAAAGAGGGGAGGGGATTTTTTTTTAATTTCTGATATGTTTTTGTCACAGCCCAATTCACCATTATTAAAGGCAGCGAATTTCCACATTCCTTAACATTTGGCCCTACCTCCTGGAGCCTGGGGGAGAATTACAATAACATTTACGGGAATGCAGGACACGTGCCTGGGCTCGTAGGGTCAACTGCACCAGTCAGTTTGCTTGGAAGTACACAGCTCCCTACAAACCAGCCTCTCCCATGAGCCCAGCAGAGTTCCTGCTGCAGCCCCTCAACCTCTGGGCATCCCCAGCTGAGTTTTGCCATGGAAATCTTGCAACTGGCCCAGGCTGACAGAGGAGGGAGGCTGGGATGTAATGTGTAGATTCACACGGGTAAGTCTTTAATCATGGGCATGAAGTGTCCTGACCACACTGGGGCACCATGAATGCAGTTTTACACAGAGTTCCTATACCTTTCAAGCATTTGGGAACAACATGATTTGCCCAATCCCTGTGTATCACACATATCACACGTATCACTGAATTCCAAACCAACAATAATTTTATTGCGTCACGATCCATCTGCTTCTTTCCTGATCTAAATGTCACTGGAGTTGGTCTTGCTGCAGTTACATGTATGATGCTAGATAAAGGGGTGGGGGGTTCCTGAAGGTATCGGGAAGGCTGAGATGTGGATGTTACCTTGGGCATCCAGGGGTATCCTTTATTCTTCAGGTTAGAGATCGTCTAATGACGAATGATCCAGGGCTCACTTAAGCATGAGTATCCAGCATAGAATGTCTGTCTACACTAAGAAAATTCATACAATTTCCTACTATGTAGACTAATTGCTCCAACAGTTATGGAATGAGATCTTCCTCGCAGTTTTTCATGGAGAAGTGGGGCTGGTTTTTTTTCCCGACGGGCGTTTGTGACTTTTCACAGGGCTTCTTCAGGACGGTTTCCGGGCTGCAGGGTGAAAAAGAGGAATATTATCCAGCGGGAGACGAGGCAAAAACACCTTCCTTGCCTCACCGGGGTGACTTTAAGCACCGTGGGCATCCCTTCCCAAGCCCAGCTGTGCTGTCTGACCCGAGCCCTTCCCAAGCCGGATCGGACACCGAGTGCCGTATTCGGAACCGCACGCGAGGGTTCCGGACGGACCGCGCGCGCCCCCGCCGCGGAGCGGGGACGAGCAGCGCGCGCTGGGCGGGTGGGCGTGTCCGGGGCGTGGCCAGGGCCGGGGTGACCACGCCTCCGGTCGCCGCCCATAGCCACGCCCCCGGCGGGGACGGGCGCGGTGGGAGCGCGGCGGGACGGAGCGGGTGCCGCTGCCGGCGTTGCCTTGATCCCGGCGGGAAAGAGGAGAAGAGGAGGAGGAAGGAAGAAGAAGGCGGGGGTCTTCCCGCTAAGCCGGGCAGGATGGACAAGTACGACGATCTGGGCCTGGAAGCCAGCAAGTTCATCGAGGACCTCAACATGTACGAGGCCTCCAAGGACGGTCTCTTTCGGGTGGACAAAGCTGCCGGCAACAACCCCGAGTTCGAGGAGACCAGGCGGGTGTTCGCCACCAAGATGGCCAAGATCNCCCCGTCCCAGCCCGCCGGTGGCGCGGGGTTCCAAGCCGCCCCCCGCCGCCGAGGGGCCGCGAGCGAGGCCCTGCGAGGGAGGGGAGCGGGGCTTCGGAGACAGCGGCACACGTGCCGAGGTCCCGGGGAGCCAGGCCGGGCGCCGGGGCTGGGAAGCGGAGCCCAACAGGATCCCCAGAGTGGGGGGCTCACAGCCCGGCCCGGGGCGCGGGGAGCAGCAGATGGGGAGCCCCGGCGAGGCCCAGCCCTGCCGCGGCGCGCAGGAGAACGGCGGCGAGGGCAGGCGGGGTGTCGGAGGCCGTGACCCGATGCCAGCCGGACAGAGGTCCTCCTCCTTTTCAAACGCCGGGACGTCCCCGGCACCCTCGGTGGGGCCAGAGGAGCCCCCGCCACAGCAGAAGTCCTCATCCTTCTCGGCACCCTCAGCGCAGCCCACACGAGGGTTTTCAGGCTCCGCTGAGCCCTGCGGTCCCAAAGCCGGAGGAGACGGCAGCCAGCTGTGGTACCAGGGTGTCTCGCTGTCCTTCCCGCCAGGCTCCGCACCCGCTGCTTCCAGCGTAGAATACCAGCACGCCGCTGCCTACCCCAGCCCAGGCGGTCACTTCGTGGCCCACGGTCAGAACCACAGGCCCGCCAGCAGCAGTGGGAATGCTGAGCCGGGCTCCTCGCGCCCGGCCTCACGAGGGATGGTGGCTCCCAGTGCGCCGCAGATGCTTTTCCCGGAGGGCATGAGCGGGCCGCAGTCAGACTCTGGGCACCTGGATGGCTCCAGCACAGCAAAGGTGAAGCTGCCCTGCCAAACCCTCCTTCCGCAGCCCGAGCAAGGGCCATCGGCAGCCGAGCTGAAGCTGGAGGCACTGACCCAGCGCCTGGAGCAGGAGATGGATGCTCGGCCAAAGGCCGACTACTTCGGTAAGGAGGCAGTCCGCCCGTCGGCACGAGGAGGGCTCCCTGCAGTGTCACGGCAGGCTTCAGACCTGCGGGATTGCATTTGCCTACATCTGCTTGGTTGTGTTCCGTCAGTTGCCCAGAGCAGGGGTTTTTTTTAATTTAACTTTTATTTATCACAGGGATTGGAAGCTCTTCCTCCTGCGACACTTTTTTCTTTAATCCTACCTCTCTAATTTTAAAGCAAAGGTAGTTTAGCAGCTTTGGGGAGGGCAGTGCTGGCAAGAAACTGGAACAGCGTATTTTGAAGTGCCATTCATTGCCAGCAGGGAGGCACTTAACTTTTCTTGTCTGTAGCCCTGGTTCTCTGTGTCTTACAAGGATGCGTCCCGACCACGTGTGGGCGGGAAGGCAGCCATCCAGCCTGCGGAGGAGTCGTGCCTGCATAGGCTGCAGTCATGGAGAAGGGCACGGAGCTCAGGGAAGAGAGAAGTAGCTTGGGGATGCGGAGGGCGGTGGTTTCCCAAAGTTGCCAGGATTTCCCTCTGCCCCCAGGTGCTTGTTCCCATCAGCAGTGAAAGGATTGGTGCATCCTGAAGATGGCAGAAAAAGAGGCAGTAGGTACATTCTTGCCTAAATCTTGGGTCTGCGAGGAGTCCAGACCACTACCAGAGGTTATCGCTGGCCCTTGGCAGTGAAAAAGAACCACTCACATGTGAGGAACTCCCGATGAGAAGGACATTAAATGTCCTTCTGGATTAAATTGATTTGCTACCCCAGGGTGGCAGGAGGTTAGGGGCAAATTGAGCGTTTCCTTTCCCTGCTGTGCCATTTCACAATTTAACAGCAGATAAGATAGCTCAGCTTTTGGGAGAGGGAAACCCAGAGTTGCTGGGAAGGCTGGAAACTCCACGGCTAACAAGAAACGATGGGAGCGGGCCAGGTGTATGGATTTTCCTCATGACTTTAGACCTGCAGTCACAGAGGTAGAGCAGGGACAGATTAAACTCTTCAGCCTGGTGCTGAGGAAGGGTTTGCATCTCCGCCTGCACAGGTGCTGTTGCGCAGGCTCCTGTCTGGTGGGGTCGGTGGGTGGCTCAGTGGTGGTCTGAGCCACTCAAGAGCTTCACACCGAGCTTTGGGGGTGTAGCTGGAGGGACCACCGAGCGCTCAGCTGCCGATTGCACAACAAAATGTGTTTCTTGGCAGCAGGCGGGGGGACTTGCTCGCAGAGGGCCGTGCCGGGGTTGTTTATCTTGGTATCCGAGACTGGATTAATCCCTGTGGCGGGACAGGGGCATTTTTTATCCTGTCGCACAAAAGTGATGTGTCGAGCTGCTCTACTCACGGTGTTTTGGCCCAATACCAAGTCTTGGCACTTTCCGTCCTGTGCAGGAAGCGCGCGGTTTGAATGTGCTCAGGAGCCTCGTCGCGGGGGAGCTGAATGCCATGCCACGGAGCTGATAACGGAGATGGGGGTGGGACAGCAGCCTCGTGGGTGGTAGTGCCCAAAAACGGGAATGTTTTTCTGGAGGTGACATTCAGCTCCACTGGAGAGGTGTCAGGGGTCTCTCCAACAGACCCTGCTATCTCTTCATACCTCATCCAAAATGTGCCTGGGGATAGGCTGAGGAGGCAGAGGAACTCAATTGATGGTTAGATTACTTTTACATTTTTGTCGCAAAATAAGGATGCGCGGCAGGAAGAGGCTTTTGTCCTATGGGAGATTTATAGTGAAGCAGGAGTATTTCTGGCAGAATGGAGAGCCCGGCTGGCCAGGTGGCTGAGTTAACCATGAGCCCCAGGGAGGGAGGAGACACAGAGGCTGCCTGATCCCCAGTGAGGTCTTTTGACATCCTCCTGGCAGAAGATTTTGCACCAGGGTATGATGTCTGAGAAATTTGGGAAGGAGGAGAAGGAGAGGAAAAAAAGAAATTAGGCAGTCATGGTAGAGGAAAAAGTAAAGTTTTGTCGAGCCTCAGCTCAGCAGGGGAAGGTTCAGCAGGTCTGCCCTGCTGAGGACCAAGGAACAGGAAGGAGCAACCATCGAAGTATTTTAATGCTGGGCCTCCTCATCCCCCACTCTTTCTCACTTCTATTTTCATTTTTTGCACAGTTACCTTACTTCTTTGATGGAATAAAGAGCATGTCTGGTCTTCTCAATTACTTTTTGCTACGGCCTACCCTCAAGCTATCAAACTTTAGGATGTAAAATAAACACTTTTATGCAATAGTGATAAAAAGGATCAATAGTTCATTTTGCTGCAGACTTTCCCCTCAATGAAAGGAAGTCTATTGCAGAAGCTTTGAAGTTCATCAGAGCCAGGAAATGAAACTAGTACTAACGTACGAATGATCAAAGTATTTTATAAAAAATGTTTTCAGTTCTCCTAATTTTGTGTGCTGCTTTTGTAATAAGGGGATGTTTTTGAACATGGATCTGTCTGTCAAGTTAACATATTGTCCTTCAGTCTGTCTCAGTCAGGACCAGATGTTTATAATGAACAATTAATTCTGATCACAGTAAAGGAGCTGCTTTCTCCTTCACCACGTAAAAACGTGTGAAAGGCCTAGGAAAGGAAAGCCTAGGAAAATGAAAGCCTAGGAAAGGATAAGCCAGGGAGTAGGCAAAATATGGGTAGGATGCTGTGCTGAGGGACAGCAGTCTTATCTATCAACACCAACTTGCTGTGCAAAGTGCTTTTGTCTGTTCAGGGTGGGTGTAATAAGTGAAAGGAAAGAAGCAGACAAAGCCAAGAATTCTCTCTGGGTATTTTTCCTTTTTTTTTTTTAAGTAGTGACCTACATGCGAGCTGCATGGGCTGCACATGTCTCTGGAGGAATTTCAGTTCTCCAAGAGGGCTTTTGAAGTGCTCACTTGATTTATGTGGGCTGTCAAGGAGGACATAGGGAGTCTCAGGTATCACCCAGGTCTTTTGCCTGGGGAAGGAAAAGCTGAAGTTGCTCCCTAGAGAGGCTGGTTCCCATGCAGCAGAGAAGGGACCCCATGTCCCTGGGAGGTGTCGCAGGAAGCCTGCTTAGGATGTATTTATGTTTTGGTGTATTGTTTCCAGGGAACATTCAGGAATGAGGTGCCCAAATCCCACTGATTTTCCATGGTATTCCTTTGGGTGCATCAGATTTCATCTCCCCTTGGCGACACAGACGACTAAATAGGAGTGATCGGGGGAGTTGCAAATCCTTTGCTAGCACCACCCAAATGTTTAGGATTAGATGAAGCCATCAATTGGATGACCTTCCATCCCAAGGTGCCTAATTTTTCAAGTGAGAGCCAGACAGATGCAGAAGCAAACTGAGCATCTGCCTGCACTGCCTGGAAGTGACTTGGTAGATGAGGGGCCTGGCTGAAGTGTGCTGGGGTCTGCAGGGAGGTTTGACTACTTGTTTTAGCAGGCAGTGCCTCAGTGTGCAGGCACAGATGGGTGCTTTTAGAGGTGTAACATGTAGCATCACGTTTTCACCAGTGCTTTTTTCATACAGCTAGATGGAAATCTCCACCTGATGAGGATTATCTACACCCTTACCAAGACGTATTTATAAAACCATTTTTATGAATAGTTTTCACGTTATAAATACTCATTAGGTGTTGTATTTTGGCTTCCTTGTTATTTACAGCAGAGCTGATAAGCTGCGGGTGTTTTAGGAAGGCCCTGGGCATCTTGTTTTGCAGTGAAAAGCTGGGATGCTTCCCAGCAGTCAGGCAGAGTCTGACTGCAAAGTCTGCAGATTTTTTTTTCCCCTTGGCAGAAGCAGTGCAGTAGCTGAATCGCTGGGCCCTGTGGACACCTGGAATCCCAGCACCTCTGAATGCATGTGAGCAGCTCAAAGGCCAGCAGTGCTCTTTGGAAGCATAGTGCACAGTGAAGTTTGTGTTTCACCACTGCTGAAACCTCAATTCGTTTCACTTAGGGGCTGTACACACCCTTCAGGGAGCTTTACTGAACCCTGCTGATGGTGGGGCACCAGGATGCTTTGTGTGCAGCAAAAGTAATCTCGGCTGACAAGTGGAGAATTTCTGATTAAAATCAAAGTTCCTCCAAGTCTGATTTTTTTGTGGGTGATGATGATGATGCCATTTCAGATGGGAATGAGCAGAGACATCCTTTGCTACTTCTTCCTGGGAAAGTACCAAAGCTGAAAGGAGACACCTGCCTGCAGTGGAGAGGAGGGGGAGGCAGGAAGAGACAGGTCCTGGTGGAACAAGGAAAGCTGGAAGGATCTCAGCACTTGGACTAGTGGGTGTGTACAGATTGCAAAGCTTATCTGACTGCAAGGAACCAAGCAAATAAGTATTGGCCTGGAATACGGCTCTTCAAGATTACAGCAGTTTGTGCTTCTCCTCCCTTCCTCATGGGAGCTCAGCTGAGTTTGCAAGCTAAGGAAAAATCTACCAAAAGGAAAGAAAAAGCAAAGAGTTGAGGCAGAGGAGCAATCAGTCTTCCAGCCAGGATACAGTAGGAGTGGGAACTGAAAGGAATAAGGAGTCTCATTCATGTGGCACTGGAGTTATCATAATCTCTGACGTCACTATAAGGTACTTAAAATGTCACTGACGTGAGTTTGATGGCATTTTTGTCCTTCACTGGCAGTGTGTACTTGAAGGTCTGCAGCAAGGTCAGGGGTCAAAAACATGGCATGAAAAAGGGTACAGAAAGCTTATGTTTACCAGCTCTGTGGTTCTTTGGGCAGGGAGTACCTGTCCATCTTTGTAGACAACCAAGTCACTCAGTGATGAATGGAACCAATCTACCAGGATTTCCAGGCACTCTGTCTCACCCAGGTCTCCACATCTCCTTGAAATCACCTCTCCAGCAAGAGTTATTGCTCAGTAGTGGATAAGTGGCATAGCAAGGCATGCAATGTGTGTAATTTAGAGTCTGATGTAGGAATTACTTGGTTAAGGTGAGCCATGGGAAGGTGGGTTCAAGTTCCCGAGAAATTCTAAAGTAAAACCAGAACTGAGCATCACATTGTGTATGACAGGGTGAAGGCTTTTCTCAGCAGACAGTCTTTGAAGCACAGGGCTTGGTTCTCCTGGGATAAAGAGGTGGGTTGGAAACACAGAAGCTGTACCTGCACACGGTCCTCCCTGCCAGAGTGACAAGCAGAATTCTAACGGGGAGGAGCCTTGTGAAGGTACAGCTTCTGCCCAGAGGCATCAGGGTCTACTTCTGGATTAACTGTGTGCATGTGTGGACAGATGGGAATGATGATACCAGAGGTGCAAAGACTCTGAGGGGGTTCTTCTAAGTTCAGCCAGGGGCTCTTCAGCATAAATCCAGCCTCCTGTAAGGAGGGGGCAAAAAACAGTTACATCTGATGGAGAAGAGTCAATCTGATGGTGGAAATGTGGCTTGCACAGAGTATGTGGAGGGGGTAGGACAGACTTGCTGTTTCTGGATTAGCCACATATACAGACTCCTACCACCAGAATCATCCTGCCACTGCATTCCTCTTACCTGGGACAAAACTGGCATGGTGAGGAAATCTCACCACCGAAGCTCTGTCACATTTGGCCATTCAAAATGGAGTCACAATATTAGCAAACCCAACCAGGAGCACGTGTAGGAAAGCTTGGCTGTGCTGTGTGTTGCTGAGAAAGGAGGTGCTGCTGAAAAGAAGAGGGGTGCTGCCGGAAGAACTGTGGTCTTGGTCTGTAGATCGATGTCTGAAGTGTGGAAATAAATCATACCGACCAGTCCCAGGAAATGCTACTGTTCAGCATGGCTTGTTTGAATTTTTAGTGAGTCGGATACAGTAAGTAACTAAACTCCTTCTCGTGAGTGTGAAATAGCAACACTTGGAGAAAAACATGTCTCCAGGGGCTTTGAGTCTGGTGGTAAATGGAAATGCACTTGTTGAATTTTGAGGGTGGGACTGACATTTCAGACTGAGCGCCGGGTTCGCTTTCATTTCCGACAGCCCTAGAGGTCTGCATCTAACCTACTGCATCACGTGAGCCGAGGCCGCTCGTGGTGACAGCCCTCCTGGTCTGCCGCGCTGAGATGCAGTGTGGCAAGTGCCGGGAAGTGGCTTACAGGGCATGTTTTCGGTCCCAGCGCTGTTCCAAAGGTCCCTTTGTTCAGACTCTCAGCTGCTGCGCGGGCGGTTGCTTGCTGCGTGATGCGAAAGGGAACAGAGATTTCTTTGTTGTCCGGGGCCGGCTGCCCTGCCGGCAGAAATTGAACCGAAATCAGCAATTTCCATCCCTTTCCCTTCCCGAATCTGGCTACCATTCTGCCTGTGCGCTCGGGCATGAAGTTAGTGGTGCTGTGCGTGTGTAGTGGTTTGGGTTTGTCATCCTGGTGGTAAAAGAGAAACCTGTCCTTTCTTTTTAATAATATTGTCTGAGGTTAAAAACCGTAATTTCAGAGGGGATATCTGCTGGGATCAGTGCTTGCATAAACACTTTTTATGAGTGGCAAAGTTACCAAGCACAGTAGTCAGGGGTCTTGCTGAACTGTGGCTACTCAGGATCCCTCTGCTTCACACTGAGGACAGAAATTTTTGCTAAAAGCCACTCCATGCCAAGAAAACTACCCGGAATTGCTGACTAGTGTCAGTGGCATGTGGGGCTGGAGTGATGCTGCCGACATTTGAACACCGGCAGAAAGCACAGTCAGCAGTGTTTCGGGAAATCGCAGTCGGAGCTGGCGTGGAGCAGGGCGCGGAGCCCGTTTTGCAGCGGGATGGGGTTGGAGGTGGCCCCGGTTCCACTGGCTTCCATCAGCTGGCTCTGCACACGTGTTGCCGAGCTCAGCGACTGGCTGCCGTCAGCAACAGGTTTCTCCCTGCTTTTTCCTTGCGTAGCCTAAGCCAAAAGATCAGGATCATTGTGACAGCGGGGAGTGAATGGGGAAAAAAAAAAAAAGTGGAACGGAAAAATCAATAAAAACCACTTTTTTTCCCTCCTCTTTCAGGCCAGGTGTGCTGAGAGTTAGAGATGAAGGCTCAAGTATGTTGGTTAAAATACTTCAGAATGTTATATCTGGAAAAAGAAAATACTTATTTAGAGAGTAATTTCACTTGCTACTGAGACTTAATAGGCTTTCAAGTAAGATTTAGCAGATACATGTAAGAACATAAATTAGATTCAGATGTGCCATAATGCCATTTTTCAATTGTCAACCTTGGCACAGGATATGTATGAATATTTATAGCATGTCTGGTTATTACGTAGTTGACTAATTCAGCAGATTGCCATTTTTTCAGAAAAAATTTGTCAATCTATTTTAAAAGCCTTTCATACCATGACTTTATTTTCCTTGTTTTAGGGGCCTAAATATTGAAAGAAGTGGGTAAAAGGGTTAATCACGGGGTGAAAGGGAGCATGGACTGAAAGGAAGGTGAAAGGGTGGTTGGGGTGGTCGAGGGGTGGGAGGTGGAGGAAGGTTTTGGTACAGATGAGGGAGCCTTGACAGCTCATGCAGGATCTGTCCTGTTGGGGAGCCGAGAGGGGCAATGCCTGTGTTCTGAAGCGTAATGGGATAGACAGGAGATGGCAGAGGCAATTTCTGCCCTCCATGGAGTTTGCTTTAGCGTGCTTAATAGTGGCTTATGCCTGCCAGCATCTTTACTGGGCGCTGTGCCTGCACTCAGCTGCTGTGCCTTCTGCCTCCTGTTTCTTCTTGCTGCTCATCCACAGCCAGTGTCACCTGGCTGCTTTGTGGAAAGGAGGAAATCGGAGCATGCTGGTGAAATTTTCTGGAGCGCTCGCTCATTGGCACGGAGAAGGGGAAAATGCAGCACTTGCATCACTTGCAATAAATACGTTGGCTCTGTGGAAAGCCTGGTGGGTGTCGTGGAAAATTGGCAGGTTTTCTGCTCTTGAAACTTTCTGCTTGGCATTGCTGTAGTCAAGAGGGAATTTTCAGTTGTTAGCTCTTGTGTCAGATCATTGCACAGAAACTCAGGCTGCCGCTGAATGCGTGCATTCCTGGAGAGCACATCCATTTGAAAAGCCAAATTTTTCTTATCTTTGCCTTGAGCTTTTTTTTTTTAAATCTTTTTTCTAATGCCTGTATGATTTATCTTTCTTAAAATGTGTCTTTCAATAAATGAGATAAACTTGCTCAGTTCAAAAAGAACCAGAAAGTTTTGCTCGCTTGGTGCCAGCCTGTGTGCTGGGGTGGGCCCACAGCCAAGCGAGCATTTCAGTTCCAGTAGGATTTGGACAAAACAAAGTAACTAATTATTCTTTGCAGCCTTCTCTCCAGGTTTGTGTCAGTTTGGACTCTGGCTCTGAGTGCAGCGGAGCTTGGCGCAGCGCTGGGACGGCTTTCAGAGTGCTGGTTGAATGCTCACAGGCAGCTGCAGAATGTAGAGCCAGGTCTGCTCTACGAAAACCTGGGAAAACCAAGTGTCTGCTTTTCAGCAGCCATGTGTATGCTACTGCAAAGGAATCCTGAGTGGTTTTATGCCTGGAGTGGGAAAACTGACGGCCATGGCTATTGGCTGTAGGCAGAAATTTTGACCCACCCTGGCAGCGCAAGCCTGGTGCTGCCAGAGTTGAGTTACTTTCCAGTGCTGTTGTAAGCACAATGGACTTCTTCCTAACTTTCTCCAGACTTTTCCAATTACTCTGGAGCACGCAGTGCCCCAAAAGAAGTCAAGTTTTGTTTACTAACCTTACCATAACTAAGGATCTCCACCAAGATGATGCTGTCCTTCCTCTTGGGCCAGTAGGAGTGAGGTGTGACAGCCCCCTGACTAGTGATTCTAAGAGCCAGAATAAATGGGACTGGGTAGTGGTTCAAGTCACATCAGAGTCACTACAGAGTAGAGACAGAAACACATCATCTGGTTTTCCTTCACACTGCCCCTTACTTGTTTATTTGCCTAAACAGAGATTCAAGTTTCTCAGTTAGAGGCAGTTAAATGGTGATGCTGCTTTAAAAACAGCCTGTCACAATCACAGAGTAATGCCTGAAGTAGGTAAAGTGGCTTGATATGCCATTTTCCTTGATAAGAGAGGTAGGTGCCAGGTAGTCTAGCCCTGTTTAGTTGAGAAATCATTAGGGCCTTCAGCAGGCACAACTGGGGTCTGAAATGGAGGATTTAAAGGAGCTAAGTGAAGAGCTGTGTTTTCCTCACAGCAGTTGCAACCAACAAGCTTATCTTATACAATAAGTGGCAGAAACTACTGGTCTGAGCACCACTTACTAATACTCACTGCTTTTGTGAGGGTCCTTAAGCAGGTTTAGATGTATATAAAGGTTGTCAGGAAGGATGGGAGAAGGAAGGAGATGTCACTGTACACTGTACAGGATTGTTCTTGAGCAGTTTATTTTTTTGCAAAAAAATTTTTTGGAGTTTTGATGGCCATCATGACCACTGTTAACAGCATCTCTCAGGGCAGGTGGTGGTGATGTCACCTACATCTTGTGGCTTCAGTGAACCACATGGTCCTAAGCTGTTCAGCCACCATGATGAGCTACATGTGTTTTCACCCAGCCAGTGTCCCCAGCCTCCCCTTTGGATCCCACTTGTGACCTCTGTCTCCCCCTTCTCTCTTCCAGGTACCTGTGTGAAGTGCAGCAAGGGTGTGTATGGAGCAAACCAGGCTTGCCAGGCCATGGGCAACCTCTACCATGACAGCTGCTTCACCTGTGGAGCCTGCAGTGAGTATCCCTGGCCTGGTCTGACACTGGTGCCAGGCCCTGCAGCAATTTTTCTGGTGTAAAGAGGGGAAAAAAAGAAAGCAGTTATTAAACTATCTGCCAGCTGGAGTCTGCTGCAGCTGTATGACTGGTATGTATGGTGGTGGTGCTTGCTGTTTGTTTTCGAATGGATTGTTGCAGGGCATGTAGAAAAGGTATTTTGGATTGTGTCAGGCTTCTGCCTTCTGGTGTGGATGGTTGTTTTCATTCCTCTGCCTCTCAGTTATAGCCACATTTTCTTACAAGAGTATTTTTTCAAAGTGGCAGTGAATATGCCTTAGCTGGCATGTTTTTTGTCTCAGCAGAGTTGTTTTTTCAGGTGGAGCTGCTGCATGGCAAATCCAGTGACAGTTGCTAAAATCATTTTGACCCTCTGAAAGACCTCCAGTCAAAGCATCCAAGTGCATGAATGACCCAGGTTACACATCTTGCTCTCTCTTTCTCCAGAGAAATGCAGCCATGCCCCGAGATGAGGGCCATATCTCTGCCAGCTTGGTTTATGGTTTTTGCAGGGAGGGAACTAGTTACTGTGCAGAGGGATCAGGCTGGGAGCAGCAATGATGAGCCCTGTGAGATCTACCCAAGAATTAGAGTAAATGCTCAGCCCCTGGTGAGCTCCCTGTGGGTCCCTTGTCAGACCCACATCTGGAACTTGCTGGGGCATACAGCAATGTATAGATCCTCCTAAGCAGCTTTTTGAGGAGGTCTGTGATGGAGCTGGAGTGAAGAACAGGCCACTTGATTTTAAATCGTGGCTGTGTTTGTAAGACAGTGGTTTTTCTGTTTTGTTATGTTTAACTCCAGCACTAGTGTGTATTTTTGGAAGTGTAACTGTATATGTGGTGGCAGAAAAAAATTATAATCTTCTGCTGCTTTTGTATATGTGAGTTTGGTTTTCTCAGATGAGGTTTAGGGTTTTTCCTCCTGAGTAGTATTTAGAGTTGTAAACTCATCAGGACTGCATGTGTTTTATTTGGAGCTGTAAAGTCAGAATAAATATAGAAAGATGTGTATACTTTTTAATAATAGCTGAGCCTTGAACTATGCCCATTTCTCAGCTGTCCTACACCAGCTGCCCTGCCTCACCTATGTTTTTAGTAGAGCATTTCACCATCATCTGACTAAAAATGAGAGAAAAGGGAATGTGGGTTTTGCATATAGTGGCAGTTTCCTAGAGGCTCAGAAGTCAGCAGCTTACTCTTCTGTCCTCTCTTACAAATGAATTTGAAATTAATTAATCTTCTCCCATGGAGAGATTCCTGGCTGCAACCAGGGCTTTGCTTCAGTTACCTCTCGCCCTCTAGGGCCAGGCAGCCTCTGAACTGCCCTTGCACCCAAGGCTCCTGTTAAAAATAATCCAGCAGCAGGTTTGAGCTGTCTTAAATTTCTAAAATTACAACTGTGCAACTGGTGCTTTAGAAAGAAACACTTTTGATCCTCCTTTTAAAATGAATTGTACAGTCTTTGTTTGGAGACCAGTGCTAGAACTGTACTTGTGGTTGCAGAGGTATCCGTGGTTACATCTGTTTGTTTGTCTGTGTTTGGTTAAAAATTAGCTTAATCCCATTTGTAATGAAGTGGGTTGGTGAGGGTTGAAAGAATAGCTATTTGCTGCTTATTCAAAAAGTCAACCCTTTCCAAATGTTTCCAGTGCAAGATGAAAAGGTGTGGATGTCAGGTGAGACTTAGAAAGGTGGAAAGAAGCCAAGTTTAGCAAAGTGAAGCCCATTTTCTCTCTTACCCAGGCTGTAACTGAGGAATGTGCTGAGTAGATGTGCTGGGGCAAAGGGTTTCAATCTGAAAGTAAAATTAAAAAATAAGGCTAGTGAAAATTATGGGGTAGGGGGGAAAGAAAGGGGTGTGGGAGCAATAAGGATATTTCCCTCAGTAGAAAATACTGTATTTCAAAACAAGATTAAAAAGAAGAGTGCAAGTCATGGGCATGTAAGTGAGAACATAATTCAGCTTGTTACGCTTAGGAGAGTAACCATGAAAGCTCAAGTCCTTCCCATTGTGGCAGTGGCCATACTAAAATGGAAACTGGAGGCAGTGGCAGCCGGCAGGATGGCATGGATGGATGGAGGGGAAGGTGTGTGATGGCATGGGATTCCCAGCACTCCAAAAAGAGTGCCGGAGGGAGACCCCCAAAGTAGTGGTGTTTCCTCTCATGTGCACAGACCCCTAAGAGCAGCAAGGTTCTCAAGAAACCCTTCAGTGCAGGCAGTGTTTCCTGCACTGCCCTGCGGTCTGCAGAGCCTTCGTGTGACAGTTGCTTTCTCTGGGGCTTTGAAGCCTGGCCTGTGCTGGGCTTTCTGATTGATCAAACCTCTGCACTGTGGCTACCTGCCTGATGCTGCCTGGGGAGGGATATGCCATCCTGCCCTGTACTCAGGGAGGAAACCTACTCAGGGGAATGCCCCCTTTCACAGCCCAAAGTAATTTCCCAGCCCTACAGACCATCAGCTGCTGTGAGGATAAAGGGCACACACTCTGTCGTTCACCCAGAGAGGACACATGCCCCTCTGCAAGCTTTCTGTCACCTGTGTCACTGCAATAAATGTGATGAGGCTGTTTTATCTGCCAAAAAAAAAAAATTTATTTGGATGGTGTTGTCTGTCTAGCTGCAAAGCACATCTTGAGCAGCCTATGCGGAAACTCTGGTTTCTAGTTGAAAAGTAAGTAGTGCTTTTAAGGTCAAGTGGAGTTCATCTTGGACACCATCCAGTACAAACTTGACTTTGGAAAAGTCAAGGTTGCTCATGATTTCAATCCTAAAATTTCTTCTCTGATGGAACACTGAATATCCCCCACTCCAATAAATAAAATATACAAAATTACCTATTAAGGTAAAGCATATTGTCCTCCAGATATTTATAACCACTGTCCTGCTGTTTTCATTTTAGCAAGGATTTCTAATTTTGCTCCTAGCTGGATTTGTGTCCAAATGTGCACTGGTTTCCCTGACAGAGAAAATCAAGAGGGTCTAAGAAGCAAGAGGTTATGTAGGGGGTGATACCTCATAGTGCCAAATTTCCTTTGCCCTCTGCTTCCCAATACACATATGTTCAGAGATAAATGATAGAGCAGTTTGTTGAACAGGGCTGTGCGTACGCTACAGGGTTCAGTTGGCAGGAAAAAAAATGTACTGTCTTATCTGAGCCAATGGCATGTAATGCAGAAAATTTGGCTTAGAGGTCAAAACAACAGATTTAGAATTATTACTTTGGCATAAATGTCTCATTTATCTTCTTGTTTGTTACAGGGCAAAGGAACAAACAAGGCAGCCTTTGGCAGAGAGGGAGAGAAAAAAAAACTTCAGGCTCTTTCTGCAGGATTAGTAATAAATGATATTTGCTTTACAGGAGGGCCATGAAAGTAGGTTTGAAAAAAAAAGGCCTGCAAACACCTTGAGCTATTTCCTGCACGCTCAAGGTGTCTGTTTCCGCCTTGGGGTTTGGGGGTTTTTTTTCAGCTTGTTGGACAAACAGTTGTAGCTATCAAATGGTTTGTTCCGCATTAATCATTTAAATCAAATTACTGCTTTATACCTCCTCAGAACATGAAAGATACATGTGTGTCCAGGTGTTGATGTTTACTTTTTCGGTAGTAAGGAGACCTTATAAATGATACACATTTAACTAGACTGTATCACCCTAACCTGCTGCATTAGTTTTAGTGTTTCAGTATTTTCTCCAGTATTCAGCCAGGCTTATATCCAAATGCCACAGGTTGCCTGGAAAACAGACCTTTTTAGCTCTGCTAGCAGTGTAATTTAGAGCATTTGAGCCACTTGGTCCTCAGAGGAAATCTGAAAGCTAAAAAAGTGCAAGGGAAGTGTTAGAGATGGCTGTGAAGGAAATCAGTAGGCGAGGAAGGAAGTCAGAAAGAAAGAACTGATTGCAAGGTGATTTGAAGGAGGGTTTGATGTTGAACTACAGCACGAGGGCCAAAGTGAGGACCAGATTTTGGCTTCTTACTGCAAAGAGTTGGAAACCTTGCATATTTGCTAGATTACAGAATTCAGTCTTTGACATGTCGACATCACTGCATTACTTTATTTTTCTTTTCTACCTTTGCAAGCTCAGATTAATATTGATGTCAGTGTAGGGGTTAACAGGCTTCTGTTCCAGTGATTTTGAAATCACACAAACTGGCTGTTTCTTGCCACCCTCTGGGTGTATGTATTTTGTATTTCATATTCCAACTAAACTAGGTAGCTAAGCTATCAAAGCAGTGTTTTCTGCAAGCATAGCTCTCTGCTTGGGCTAATTAGTCTTGCTGCAGTGATTATAAAGCCTGGCTACTTAGAGCAATGCTGCTCTTGGTGTCTTTGGGCTAATTATGTTGAATAAACATGTCCTGTATTGGTATGTAACTCCTAGAACAAGAATGCCATGGTTTTTATTGGCACCATTAGATAACTTTACAAGCAGAAAGTCACCTTTTTCTGCACATGTGACTTAATCCCAGACAGCAGGGTAGCCAGCCTTGCCAGGTGAATTTCCCAGCAGCCACATGTATGTGTATGGTTGTCTTCAGATGCAGAAACTGCCATCTCTTTTAGTGGAGGCAGGACTTACTGTGTATAATTGGATAAAAACCCACCACACCAATCTATTCGCTTGAGAAATGTGCAGATCTTCAGAGTGGAGAGTGCAAAGCATTGCCAGTAATACATCCTCAGCATCCCTTCAGTAAAATTATCATGCCAGAGTCTGCATAGTAAACAATATAACTTTTTAGCAAAAGTAGTGTAAAAAAATATTCGGGTTGCCTGGATTTTCAGTTTAGGGGACAGACAATTCATCAGTACATTTTTCTGCTTCAGTCTAAATTGCTGTTATGTTCTTGCTGACTTTTTGTCTTCAGTCTCAGCTCACTGGTGAAAAATCCTGTTGTTTGTCAGAAGTGCTTGCTGTAGATGAGAAAAGCCAGGGCAGCTTTCACAGTAAGGTGACAGTACTTGTTCCTCTCCTGGCCAGATTTCAGAGCAGTAGTGATATGGGGCCTGAGCTGAAGGGGCTTTGGCATGGATCAGGTGTTCTCAGTAGATATCCTTGATGGCAAGGTACAGATGTTCAGATCACACATGGGAATGCAGTCGGGGATTTATCAATGTAATAGTGGTTTCAGTCAATTGCATGTGTTTTAGTGCTGGCTGAAAGTCTGAAATCATTAGGACAACACAAGGAGAAAAAAAAGGTTGAAATCTTTAGTGCAATAAATTTCCAGTCTTTCTAGTCTTTTTAATTTATAATGTCATCTTCAAAGTACTGTTTTCTGTTTAGAACAGGCATAGAATTAATTTTTGCTGTAAAGATTTTAGTGGGTTTCTTGCAGTGTTTTAATGATACTGTGAGTAATTCTCTGAGTAGTATCTCAGTAAGCAGAGGCCTCTTCCATAACCAGAGAAATTTAAAAATTGTTCTCTCATGTTGTTTTGATGCACAGTTTCATTCACTGAGGTCACAGAGATTGCCTCCCCCTCCTTCCTCCTCAGAGGCTCAGTGTGTTTCGATGAGTCACTGGGTGACAGGGTGGGAGGCCAGCTCTTGACAGACACCTGGTTTTGGTGCATTTTGGGGAACAGGGGAGCAGTCTCCAGAGTGATGCAGAATCTCTAAGCACTGGGATGAAAACCAGTTACTCAGCAGGAACTGTCTGGATCAAATGCACTGCTTTGTCCCAGGGCAACTGTATTTTACCTCTGAATTTTGACCCTTCTAGGGGTTTTCCCTAACAAGAAGAACTCTTGAATTGCAGTGGTTTGCCATAAGCAAAAGAGAGGTGTTGCTCAGTTGTGTGGTGTGCTGTGGTTTTGCAATGTTTCCCTCTGGGGATCCATTTCTGCTCTCACCTATGGTTGTGTTGCCCTTAGAGGAAGCTGACCTTTCTTGCTGACCTTTTCTCCATGTGCCAGAGCATGTTTTTGGCTTTCCAGCATCAGATCATTTTCTCAGAGTTTTGAGGGTTTTTTACTTGGGTTTGTTTGGTTTTTTCCTACTGCCTCAAATATATGGTGAGAGCACAGAGGTAATGTTTTGCAATCTTACCATACAGCTGGTGGAGTTGAGAGAGACTGAACATCTTATATGGTAGCGGAGTTACTGTGTCCCAGCACGGTTTCTTCTCAGAGATATCCAATCCTCCTGCCCATGGTTTCAGCAAGACTTTGTTCTGGCCTGGTATGTCTGCTGCTTACCTGATTTGGAGGATGTACAGGCATTGAAGTGACCCTTTCATGCAGTCTCAGTTCTAGAGCAGATTGGGAATATTGGCGCTTCTCTGGCAGCCTCAGTGCTGCATCCAGCATTAACAGGGGCCAACAGAAATGGGACAGATGGCAGAAATTAAGCAGAATTCTCTGATGCCTGACCTAGTCTGCTGCACATAGTAGGGCACCACGCTGCCTCTCAGCAGAGTCTCCATGGAGGGCTCCCAAAACACACGTGCTGGGACAGGGAATCTCATGTGCTGTGGGCAACAGCAACTTTGGAACGGTTGGGAGGAGCCAAGGTCCTTGGGCTCTGCTTGTACCCATTTTACTGCCTGAAGGGTGTGCATGGATCAGAGTAGGTTCTTTAATCCAAATCTCCGCACAGATGTCCATGGGGAGAATGGAAACTGAGGGAAGGACTGCAGCTTGAGCCAGAGTCACCCAGGACTGAGTAGAGCTTCATTTGATCCTTAGCAGCCAGGCTGATGGTGTTTCCAACCTGCTGTCCCGCTTGTCAGAAGATTACATCCAATGAACCCAGAAAATAAAATCCTTTTGAATTTAACCTGCCATCAGCAATCACATATCCAAATTTTTTTTACAGCTGTGGTACTTTAAAAGGCACTGATTTTTGTAATGGCAGAGGCCCAGGGCTGTCAGCGTGGAAGGGACCCAGGACTAGCTGCCAGTCAGCAGTGATTTTTGCCCATCTGCTGTGCAGATACCACAGGGAGTTCCATGGTGCTTAGATAAGTGATAAGTGAAGTCCACACACTGCCTCTCCAGCAATGCAGCAATTCTGGTCATGCATCCCCATAGAGCCCTGGGATCCAGGCATAGCCCTGTTCCATTGTAGGCATCACGAGCTATCTCTTGTCTTTGAATGGGGGTTTGTGACCCCCATTGTCCTTTTAATAAATAATGGAAAAGCAACTTCAAAAGAGAAAGTTGAGTCCAGCTCCCCAGCAAGAAAATGATGCATCTCTCAGGATCCTCCTTACCAGGGACATTGGAAGTCCCTTGTAAAAGTCTCTGCATGAACTTCAAAAGGAGAGAGCCATCATTTGAGAAAAGCACCAGCATCCTGGGAGTGCAGCCTGATGATATGCCTATTATCAGCTGCTAAGCAAAGTGTGTTTATTTCAGCAGAAAGGCACTAGTGACTAAGCTTGAAATATTTTGAAATTGGTGCTGAAATGACCTTGAGGTCATCCTGAAGGTCCCACAGCTAAACAGATTAGACAGACGTGTGGGGGATGAGCAGTACATAAAAGCTCAGGGCTCAAACCTCCTGTCAGAGAGATGAACAAGGTACCTTGTAACAACAAGTGAAGACAGTAAGGTTGAAGTGCCAAAGAATTTTAATTGTCTGAATCTTTTCAGGTGCAAGATTATCTAAATTCAGGGTGAAGTGAAAATGAAATACAGTCAGGAGCCAGCAGCATAAAACATGTAGTAGAACAATTGATCCTGAAAGCAGCAAGCCATGCATTAAATATTCCTGGGTTTATCAAAGGTTATTTCATCATGATGTGTATTGAAAGTAGGCAGATATCAACATGTGATTCCTTTTATGCCATTTAACTTCTCAGTCCTTCCTTTTGGTGAAAATAAAACAGCATCTCCATGCTCCAGTGAAACCTATGCCAGCATCTGCGGGCACAATCAGAAGTAATCACTTTTGAGAGGGACTGGTTTAGTTTAAGGCACTATCCCATGGCACAGAGCTCAGTGCAGGGACAGAAGCCACTGCCACCCTGCTCTGCACTGTGGGGCAGTCCCAGTTTCTTTTACTGGTGTGGCTGCAGCCACAACTTGGATTTCCCAGCTCCACTGGGACAGTCCCCAGTGGAGCCTGGGGAAGTGAGCTTTTCCTGCCTCTTGCCTTCCCAATTGTATGATGAGAAAGTGCTTCCTCTTATCAAAGAGACACTGGGAGAAGTCCATCCCAGAAGTGGGCAGGGAGAAGCTGAGAGCAGCAGGGGAAGAAATGGGCTGTGTTTGCATGAACCACTCCCATGGTGGCTGCAGGAGCACCTGATTACTTGTGGTTTTTGCTAATTTCCTTTTACGTGTCTGCCAGGAGCTTAAAGAGAGTCATGGAGAACTAAAAATAGTTAAAATTCTCACCTCTTCCCTAACAAAAGTAATTGAATCATCCCTGTCCTGCCTCAAAGTGCTCTTGGTGTCAGCAGCTCTTCTTCAGGGGCTCATGTAATGCCAACGGCCAGATTATAAATCCTTTATAAAGGGGTTTAGCCCTCTGCTGAATGAGTTTGCAGCAGAAGCCCAGACATAGCATGCTCACTGTGGGACCTTAACTGAAGGTCTGTTGCCATCAATCTTAACCTGCTAATGTCACTGTGTTAAAAATACACTGGGTGCAGAATGGCTGGTAAATGCTTTTTTTGTCACCATGGAAGAATGACATCATGGCAGTGATCCAAACCTCATCCCTTCTGTTGGAATGGCTGCTGCTCATGCACCGGGCCAGGGCCTTCATCCAAAGAAGTGTTTCCTTGTTCCACAGTCCCATGTGTATGTTTTTCCTTGCCACTGTCAGCTTGTCTTTAAGGAGACACATTGCATGCAGGTGGAAAGTCACTTGGGCACCTGCCCATTGCATGGAACTGGAGCCCTCACTAGCACGTAATTTAAAACCAAAGTTAAATGTTTTTGTTTGTTTTTCATTTTTAGGAGTGCCAAATCCCAGTGTTGTATTTCAGTCAGTGGGAGATTTTCAAGAGTACTTCTTGCTGCATTAGGTTTGCTGTTAACTTGCTTAGGACCTTCCTTTGACAAAGGTGCTGCAAATCTCAGATATTCTCTCCTGTCCCTCCTCAGAAACTGTGACTCTAGAGCTGGTGGCGAGCATGCCAGGCTTACCTGTGGACAGGCAGGCACACAGGTGGGGTTATCATGCAAGTACACGCCCTGGGTTATGAGCCACAAAGATTACGTGTGGTGGAGTTATCATGCAAATACACATCCTGGGTTATGAGCCACAAAGGTTACGTGTCCCAGATTAGATACTTTCTATTTTGAACTCTGGGTCCTGTTTTGGTTTCAGAAAAATCAGAGTGGGATGCTTTCAGGTTTGTCAGGTTTTCTTCCATGTCCTATCCAATGTCTGCAAGGATGGCCTGGTGCCCTGGGTCATCTCTGACCTCCAGGTTACGTGGTTGTCCCTAGCAAGAATTAGAGGAAAGTGGGGGACAGTGAGTGTGATGGGGCTGTGTGCTTTTGGCTCCTGCACTGGTCCAGTAAACACAGAGCTGAGCAATGCTCACAGTTTAACCACAAAGCTCCTGCACATGCAAACCAGGGCTTGTTCCTTGAGAAAGCACACTGCCCTGTCCTTCACTTGCCTTGCTGCCTGAGACCTGGGCAGGGCACTAAGGGCTGCTGGTGAAATGCTGGTCTGGCTCAATTCACTGGCAAAACTTTGGAGCTTCCCTGGAGTGTCTCCATTTCGCAAGGTGCTCCACTGGGACAGTCCCCAGTGTGGCCTGGTGAAGTGAGCTTTTTCTGCATCTTGCCTTCCTAATTGTTTATGATGAGAAAGTGCTTCCTCACCTCGAAGAGACACTGGGAGAAGTCCATCCCAGAAGTGGGCAGGGAGAAGCTGAGCGCAGCAGAGGAAGAAAGAGAGCAGCAGGAGTTGTTTCCCAGCCTGAGGGTGCCCTCTGGTGTGTGCAGGAGACTGTAAAAATTGTAGTTTCTTCAAGTGAGTTTACTTGGCTTCCTCCTTTTCCTAAAGTCTTACAGCCAGCATGGTTCTTTGCTGAAGGCTGCCGGGTAGGTGCATATCATAAAGTGACCCCTAGACCAGTCCAGTGTGTTGTTCACATTTATTCACCCAGCAGCTGACAATCACTTTTTTAATGATACTGGCCACATTCAGCATGTCAAGCAGGAGGCTTCTGGGTCCCAGTGTCTCAGACCCAATTTCCTTCCAGCAGTGCCTGGTAGGTGTCCAAAACCAGCCTGCAGCAGGTGCTGCTCCAGATGTGCCCAGGCAGTGCTGCTCCCCCTGCCCTGGGCACTGTCTCCTGGCACACACTTGGGGCTCCAGTGCAGAACCATTCCAGTGCCAGGCTTGCATTTTAAACCCTGGGCTCAATAAGGAAACCAGGCTGCAAAGAGGTAGGAGCAGCTTTTTATAAACTGACAAAAACTAGCCCTTTTTTCTTGGGGCATTTAGGAGTGGTGGCAGTGTGACCAAACATTGCCATGATTACATGGAACTGAAAACGGACGGTGAATGAGAGGCATGAACACAAAAGCTGCAGTAAATACAAATCTTCTCCATATGCAGAATCCTTTCTTGGAAAAACTTTGTCATCTTGTCTCGATTACGACATTCGGGTTTTATAATTTTTTTTTTTAAATAGTTTCAAAGCTTTTTGTTGGCAGCTGCAGTAACAAATGTGCTGGTAGGTTGCAGAGAAGCCTGTTGAGTGCTCTGGTGGGGCAGAGTGAGTGCTTGGGTATTGCAGTGCCCTGTCTGCCAGCTGCTGCTCATAGCAAAACAGCAAGGTTGTGACATTTTGAGGAAATTAAGTCAAGTGTGGGTCGCTCTCTGTATGCCCTTTCTTCTTTCCTCCTTGCTCCTTTCCTGGGGTGTTTTCCAGCATGAGTCAGTGTATCCTCACTCACTCATCCCAGTAATCTGCCAGGAGGTGGTCCAGGCTTGCAAAGCTACCACCTCCTACCCAGAGGTGGGACTTTTGTCCAGATCCACCAACTGGCATTCATCAGCAACCACCAGTGGAAGAGGGTTTGGTGGGCTGGAGTCTGGGAAGACCCATGCTGGGGTTGGTGCCCTTTTCCAGCTGTGTAACAACTGTCCTTGGATGTCTTCATTGTTGTTTGCTTCTCAGCAGCCAGGTTTTGCTCACATTTTCTCCCTACTCTCTGCTGATCTTTTTCTTATTTCTGTGTTTTTTTCCCTTAGGTCGAAAGCTGAGAGGAAAAGCCTTTTATTTTGTCAATGGAAAGGTGTTCTGTGAAGAAGACTTTCTGGTAAGCACCCACTTGACTCTTGTAGTGCGACATCTCAGTGTCACCAGCAGACACACAGCCTTTCCACCTGCCAGCTTTGCCTGTGTTTCACACACTTCTGCTCCAGCATCCTACCTGGCCCTTCTGCTCCAGCATTTACCCAGGGCCAGCCCCGGCCATGGTGGCTGCCCACATGTGATGCTGGTAGTAGTTGAGTGAGAGGCCAAGGTTTTGTGGCACAGAGCCCCCAGCTGAAGCCATAATCTGTTGTGGTATCTCCTTCAGAGCATTCTCTCTGTGGCCATACTGCAGAGGAATGGCTGCAGAAGAATGAATGGGCGAGTTTCCCTTTTCACCTAATGGATATCTTAATGGATATCTTTCTGTTGCCCTCAATGGATTTTGTGTGAGTGTACCTAAGCATGAAGCAGCCCCATAGCCTTCTCCTTGGTTGGTGGAGATAAAAAGCCATACACCCTTCTTCCCCTGAGTCCTGGTAGATTAAGCCTTCCTTGAGACTTGAAAAAGTCATTTTTCCCTGCTTATTGGTGAAGCCTAGTGATTTTTGTCAGAGAGAGGTAAGTTCATCTTCTTTGTTCTCATCAGTATGTTCTACACAGGCTGAAAATAAAAAGATTGATTAGATGCACCTAAAATATTTAATTTACCGAGTTCGCATTTCCATAATGCAGACAGATGATGTGCTGTGCCCAAGGTGTATGTCATGGACATGACAGAGAGTTCCTTACCAACACATCTCAGCAAAAACAGCAAAAAAGTTGCTCTGGGCCAGACTTGATTGCTATCCTAACAAGGAACTGGGACAATACCACTGACCTCAGAGAAATTTCCACAGAATTATAACTATGTAGCCAAAGAAAAATTTGACTTTCCAGGCCTATATATAGATATTGTGACATGCATATGTGATAAACACAAGTAGGTTTCTGCCTTGTAGATTCATGTGGTCAAATAAGCATGTAATAAGTCTTATTTCTAACTGCCTTATTTGCATGTGCATTTGTGGTATTTATTTTTATACTTTAAAGTAAAGTTAAATTTTGGACTTGGAAGTTACAGGAACTTGTACTCTTTCTGAAACTGGTCTGTCTGGTGTCTTTACTTATATTCTCTGGAAACCCATCCACACTTTTATATAATGAAAAAAGCGTTGGAAAGCTTAGTTTTTCTGTGTAAGGAGCACAGAAAAAGGACCAATAACAACTATGCAAGTAACACTCCACAGTACACTGTTGTTTATGCTTGAATGCCCTTCTGAAATTTTAAGTGAATTCTTTTTTGTCCTTGCAGTATTCTGGTTTCCAGCAGTCAGCTGACAGGTGTTTCATTTGTGGTCATTTGATAATGGACATGGTAAGTGATAATTGCTTAAGGAGAAAAACCTCCCACAGCTTTTTAGAAGAATGCATCAAAAGCAAAACACATTCATATCCAATACTGTCTGTTATCATCTGGTAGTTTGTCTAGTGTGAGACTGGTATCAGAAAGAAAATCCACTGAGCCTTTTGTTGATTTTTTCAAGGAAGTGAAGCTGTCATGCTACTGTACGTGGTGCAGAGACACTGCTGTGCCTGTTTTCAGTGGGTGTTGAAAAGCAGAGCCTCCAGCTCTTTCATCCCTTTTTGGGCTTCCCTGGACAGTGTATTTGTAATCCTGTTGATGCTTCCTGCTCAGCAGTGCCATGGCTCTGCAGTGCTCCCTTGCTGTGAGGCATGAGTGCAGCTCTCTCAGCCTCTCTTTCCTGCACTCAAGCCATGGCTTCCCGTGTGTCTTTTGGATGAAGTCCCTTCCTTGCCATTTTCTGTGGGTACTGATACTCTAGGGAGCAGGTTTGACCCAGAGTGTGTGATCCAGACCTCAGTTCAAATCTGTGAAGCAGGATTAGCCTGCAGCAGATCCATTCCAGATGTGCGTGGGGTGTGAGATGCTCAGGGGGTCAGCATTCAGTTATAGGACATTCAGAGGGAGACAGGTATAGCATGTGGTGTAAGACTACAGTTGAGGCATAGAAATTAGGAATTTCTGGTTCACAGCATACCTCCCAACATTTTCTAATACTTATCATTAATTATCTTTGTTTGCCTGCTTACACTGGAAAGCATTACAATTGGAAAAGCTGTTTCCTTCTCAGAAGTCTGATCCTTCTACTGACGGACCGTGGTATTCCAGGTAGTGAATTGCAGCTGTTGAGTTTAAAACAGTTTCCATAGTCTGTGCTAATTAGAAAGCCAGGCTAGCGAGTACAAAGCCCTTAAGTATCTAAGGAATTATGAAAACCTAGCAGTAATATTACTGTCAACTTCTCATGGAGAATATGAAAGTGTATTTCCTTTGTTCAGCTGGTACATCTTGCCTTGTGATCTTGATAAGTATTCTCTACCTGTTGACTTCAGATATTATTTTCTCTCCTTTAAATTCTGTCAGTTCTATCTTTTGTCATGCTAAATACCTTGACTGACTCTCTAAATTGTTTTCTTACCCATGCTAATAGTTAATATCTCTGGAACTAGGTGCTATATGTTCATTCTAGCTGCCCTTTCCATCCTTGTTAACTGCTTTTTCAGATGAGATGGGCAAAAAAAGACAACCCTGCTGATGGACATGCAGCATTATGTGGTGTAAAGCTGTGTGTTTACTATTTTCACCTTTATTGGCTCTTCATGTGCATTTTTCCTCTCTCTTGCTCTGTTGCAGATCCTGCAGGCTCTAGGGAAATCATATCATCCGGGCTGCTTCCGATGCGTCATCTGCAACGAGTGTCTGGATGGTGTGCCATTCACTGTAGACTCTGAAAACAAAATCTACTGTGTCAGAGATTACCACAAGTAAGGGCAAAATAAACAGCAGAGATGTTCCAAGCAACAAGCCTCTAATTTAGCTTTTCATCTAATTAGGAGTGCAGATTAGTAAAATAGAGACAGGGTTAGATGTTTGAGGATGGGGCTAGACCCTAGAAATTCCTCCTCTCTCCTCTTATTCAGCCATTGACTCCTGTGTAACTCTGATGAAGTCAAATAACCTCTGGGCTTCAGCTGCCCCTTTTGCAAAGCAGTGAGACAGTGAGAAATAGTGCTCCTGAAGTGTTCAGTGATGTACAAAATTAGTCTGCTTTGAGGTAAGTGTGTGAATGCCTGTGGAAATCCATGTGATTTACTTTTTGAGTAGTCGAAGGGCTGAATTTGACCTTAAAAGAATCGCCACTGAACCTGCAAAGCAAAACTTTTACCCTGTTCTAAATTAAAGAACTGATAAATCCACTTTAAAAATCACTTCTTATTTTGACAGTAAAATAAAATGGCTGTGCTCTTGACTGGTAGTAAGATATTAGAGGTGCACACATTTTGTGTGTCCTTCTGGCTTGCTTTGGTCCTTGTTCCAGTTTTTAAGCAGGGAGAGTATTAAGTGTTGCTCAGGCAGCCCTTTGAATTCTTCTGTGTTGTGCCAGGATTAGAGTTGTTACAATCCTGTTGCCGAGATTAGTGCCCTTGTATGCCATCTTTTTTTTTTAAATAATGCATATTTCCTTGCAATTTAATTTAATTAATTATTGTGTTGTAAGGCCTTAAGAAGCTGTACAGTCATGTAGTATATTCTCAGGAGTTTCTTGCCCTGAAGCTGCCACTTCTTTCAATGTATTTTTCTGGGGACAGTCCTGCTCAGTTCCTCCCCATTTTCTTTTCCAGATCTCTCAGTAGCAGCCAAGAATTTTATAGGGAATTTTGCATTTTTTCTGGCACTAAGGGTAAAATATAAGGTCTCTTTTTGCCGGATTGAGCAATGTGTGCCAAGCATTACTTAAAATCAATGCTAAAATGAACTTATGATCTCTGGAAGCAAAGCTTTCCTATGGGTAAGTTATTTACAGCTGCAGCTTTTCATGTTATCAGTGACAACATACAGGCCTCTCTTTTTATGTTGATCCATAACTTGCCTTTAATTTCTCATTACTCTTCCAGAGTTTTAGCTCCAAAGTGTGCAGCGTGTGGACTTCCCATTCTGCCCTCTGAGGTGAGAGCCTTTTATTCCATATCCCCTCGGGGGAGGAGTGTCAGGCCTTGCTCTCTTTCAGACTTGACCCTGTGTCAAGATGAATGTGCTTGTGGATGGGGAGAGATGGTCACTTCCTCTGGCGTACAACCCTTTGATCTAAGCTTATGCACTGTTCTTGAGATGTGACTCTTCTTTTGTTCAATAATGAAGCTTCTTCTTCCTCAACCAGGCTGCTTTTTTCATCTCCTGCAGGATTATACTGCTGCTAGTTTTATGTTCAGGAGAATTTTCCTTTAGGTCAATAGATGCTGGTGGTACTCTTGAATGTAACTCATTTTAATACTTGGAGGAGATGAACCTTGGGCAAAACTAATTTAAAATGCTGAAAAATGTGATCTATTGAAATTTCGGAGTCGTTATTTTGTGATTTCTGATAGATGTTACTGTTAAACAGAGAATATTTTTACATTCTGGTGTCACATTTTAGAGGATATCTGCAGTCAGTCAGTGATAAAGCTTTACTGTAAAAATAACTGCTAGTGGCAGGATTTATTTGTGGTCTCCAACCAGCTGCCCAAATGCATTTCCTCAACATTCATTCTGTTGCAGGAAGCAATCTACAGAGTGCATGTGTCTGATCCTGCTGTAATCCTTTGTAATTTCTGCTTTGCTCAAATGCACACAGGGGTCTGATGAGACCATTCGGGTTGTGTCCATGGACAAGGATTACCATGTGGAATGTTATCACTGCGAGGTAGGTCAGCAGCTTTCTCAGGGAGTGAGTGCTTAATAGTCATAACTGCTATTATTTTTAAGATGGAAATGAATCTCCTGCCTTCCAGCAGCAATAGATGAGCAATTCAAACCTTGCAGCGTGAGACCCTTTCTGTCAGTGACTTGAGAAATTTCAAGATTGAGGACAAAATTTTTTGCAGCAACGTGTTTCAGCTGTAATTTCATTTGCTATCCATAAAGTTGTGGGCAACAAGTTAATTATTGTTTTTCAAACTTGGCAGTTTATTCTTTAATGAAGGCGGCGTGGTGACTTAGTAAGGTCTATTGCTGCCTTTCAGAAGCCTCAAGCTCCAGATCACATTAGTGTATCTGATTTCCAAGTCAGATTGTTGAAAAATGCTAAAGTGGTGACTGATCCTGTGGGGTAAGTTACCTTAACTCTCATGGGAAATGAATGTGTCATTGGGGCTGGAGAAAGGATATGGCTGCACAAGAAAAAAATGCATGAGATGCCAGCTCTTAAAAACCATTTGGTCTCCATGCAGGGCTTCTCAGAAAGCCTCCATACTTCTGCATTGTGAATTAAAGTAAATAGTTGTCCTCTCTCACTGTGCTTATAATGCAGTGAAAAGAGGCCCTGACTCCACAAGCTGATTTCACATCAGTACAGCTGTAATGCGAAGAGGTGAATCCTACCTGACACTGTAAGGAGACACGAGCATGATTAAAATACAGAGGGTTGCACCTTACCACAATATAAAGCTTATTCAATAAAACTACTTTGAACAAATTTGTACAAGCCTGCCCATCAAAATGCCTCTATGAGATGTATTTCTTCTCATGGACCTATTAGGAAGGAGCTGTTGGCTAGGTGTCTTCTGTCCTTGCCACAAAATGACTTTCCTGGAAGCCAGACCCCAGTTGACCCTGGAAGATTAACATAAGCTCTGATAATTTGCATGGTCTCTCTTCGCAGGACTGTGGGATGGAACTGAACGACGAAGATGGGCATCGCTGCTACCCACTGGACGAACATTTGCTTTGTCACTCCTGTCACCTGAAACACATAGAGAATGGCACAACCCCAGCAGTTGCCTACCAGCACCACTACTAGTCAGCATGGCCAGCGTTGGAAAGCTGGGACAGAAGACTTGTTACATGATCTCCCTCTTCCCACCTTCAGCTGATTTCCCGTGCATGTTTTTCGCCAGCCGGCAACGTTCCTGTAAAAGGATATGAGAGGTTTTTGCTGGACTCACAAAGTTTGTATGCTTGTGGGTTTCAGCTTCATCAAACCATGTCTACTTGACCAAGAATGTGGCATGTTACCTAAACTAATCTGTTTACTTTTTCGTGCCTTTTTCTGCTGCCTGGAGATTCCTCTGGGCTCATTTTGGAAGATTCTCCAGTGAAAGCACAATTTGCTCTCGTGCCTATGAACTCGGATCATGCCGTGCACTATTAAAAAGCCAGAGGCTGGCTTGCCTGCCTGCTGGGGACATCCCGTCAGTCTACTGTTTCCTGAAAGCACATTTCATCAGGTTCCCTGAAGGACACCAACCTATTAGTACCAGGTTTTTAGACAGTCTCTCCTTTTATTAATTCTTTAGGAAAAGAAAAGAAAGGGGTCTGTGCAAAATGGCACACTCAAACCTTTCCGTTAATTCCCTGAACTCCTGTATCAAGTCTGGCTGTAAAAGCACCAACTCTCCAAGCACAAACCAGGCAATGCTGTCTGGCAACTGGAGGCCAAGATCCCATTTCAAACAGAACAAAAAACTGGAACAAGCTAGGCTAAGCTACTGCAATGACTTGGGGCCCAGGCTTGTGTGTCAGCATGACACACAGGGGCCAGTCTGCTGTGTCAGAGTCTGCATAGTGGATCATATTTGGAAAGGAAAGGTTGGGATGCTGAAAATGTGGACATGGGGGAAATATATCCTCATTCTTGCTTGCAGAGCTCGCTTTGGAAAAAAGCTCTCCATATACAGACAGTTGCCTGAGTTTTCCAGTTTGTCCTCACAGCTCAGCCCTCAGCCTGGCTATTCCTTTTCATGGTGTTTACCCAGCACAAAGCCATTTCATAGTGGTGCTTATTTAGAGCTCGGGGAGCAAGCTCCAGGTTGTTATGAAGGCTTTGTTACACAGGGATTTAGAGTCCAGCTCCACAACCTGAACTCATATGAGTATGTTGGCATAAACAGATTTGCTCCCATGAATAATAACAGCTTATCTGAGCAAGAGGTTGAAGAGTTTGGCCCTTACTTTCCGTTCTGCTGAGAAAGCAGGAAGGCAGATTGTTTCTTTTCTTGACCCTCCCCTGCTTTATAGTCAAAGAAATCTGTTCCCCCCATATGTGTTACATGTATAATAGGTGTGCCTGCAGTGCATGTTCTGTACCTACTAAAGCTGTGCAGCCCCTTGTGTCCAGGTACTTTTATTTAACAAAAAGATCTTAATTTAAAGCCTTGGATGTAGCTGGGGATCTTAACTACCCTTTCCGTCATTTTGTGTGGAAAATTAGTTAAATCCTCATGTATCTATGCTAGAAATACAAACACCATTCTGGCTGGCAAAGGATGGGATGATATTCTTGAAGATCTTTTTGTGAGGAAACTACAATAATTTAGCTGAGCCATGGCACTGGGACTCCCAAAATGTGCCCATGCTGAAAACCTGTTAGAGTTCAACTAAACCTCTTTTCCAGTAGCATGGATGTAGCTTGAACTTCACTCGATGTAGTCAGACAGCAACGTGTACCCTTCTGGAGCAGCACAGTTGTCGGGTAACAGCAAGTTACTTGTCTCTGCCTGTACTAATAAATCATCTTGCCATTGCTGAAATGTGAAACTGCCCCAGCCTCAGGAGCTTGGTGGGCTTGGCATGGAGTTTTGTGGTGCCAGCTGACCATCCAGCCCTCTGCCCCATTCAGCCCCAAGTGCCTTTCCCTGGGGACGCTGCTCTTCAGGATGGGGATGGCAGCTCCACAGCTTTGGTGTAGCTTGGCTCTGGGGCACCATTTTCCCTGGGGACTTGCATCCCTTCAGTGAGTGACTGAAAGCTCAGCGGAGGGCACTTTACCACTGTGAAATATATCTTCTGAGAGTTTTACCTGTGATTTCAGAGAAGGTAAAATTGACCCCAAATATGTGAGCCCTCCTAGAGCCTTAAATTTAGCCTCCAAATGAAGGTTAGGAAGGGGATAGGAGCTGACACAAAATTTAAGCAGTGCTGCATCCAAGCAAGGTGGATCGAGGGCAACAACAGCCAGGGTGGATCCTGTAGTGCTCCCACCCCAGTGCACAACATCAGCTTGTGTCGCGCAGCACAGCTAGGCTGGAGTGGGGAGGGGGTGTTCAAGGTGTGACTGAATTTAGGATTGTCTGAAGGGGCTGAGGTGGAAAATAACACTAGTTCACAATCCGTGGTGAATAATTCAGATAGTCCTGGGCAGGTAGTTCTCTGCCCTGAGCTGCTTTTGGCGGCAAAGGCAATGAGATATCAAAGTGGTTTTTGCAAGTGAGCTGGAAATACCAGCCTTGGTCATCTCTTGCTGTCTCTTGAGAGATCAGCTGCTATGTAGCTCATGCTTTTGCTACCTCTTGATTTTTTAGAGCAAACCCTTGTGCACGTTTTTTGGCCTTCATTTTGTAAAGATCTGGAAACACTAGTGGGACTAGTATTTTCTTTTTAAACTGCAGTTTAAATTTCTGTCTCACCCTTTCAGTTTTTCCCACAACCTCAAAATAAGCAGGACTGAAGGGGATGGGAAGAAGGACAATTTTCCTTCATGGAAAGCCTCAAGCAGGCAGTTTGTGGCAAGCTGTCTTTCAGGTGCCCTCTTTGCATGACCAGAAAGTTTGGCCTCTGCTCTCACGCAGTGTCTTCTTACTCATGTCAGCCATCCTGTATCCCTCAGTGCTGGGGAAATGAAGGCTGCCCTACTTCCAGTTTTGAGGTCCCCTATAAATTATTAAATGCCAACACTCTCCTTTCCTGTGTTTACAAAGAGCTGGAAATGACAGTGTGAAGCTCTTTAAAAAGGAGCCTGTGAGCTTGTGGTTTTGAAGCTAAAGCATCTACTGCACTGCCCTGAACCCCTGTGTGTGCCAACTTGCACTCCTATCTCTGGGAGTTCGAATTCATTTAAGCTCAGTATTTTTTCTCCCAGACTGTGAGTGTCTGAGTCCCTGTTGATTTCCCCCGAGCTTGTCCCCAGCTCTTCAGCTGCCTGATAGTGCATCTGCAATGGGGGGAGGCAGGGGCATCCTGAACAGGGGAACCTTCTCCTCCTTCAGACCTTCCATGAGCCATCTGTAGAGATGCAAGCCCTCACTGCCTACCTCCAGGCAGCTCCCCCAAAGGGAAAAATAGCTCTGGAGCTGGAGATGTGAGGCTTTGCATCTTCTGCAGAGGAATTTCAAAAAAAATGTTAAATTCCACCTATCTCCTGTTACAAAAAACAAGTTAAATTCCATCTATCTCATTGGGTTTTGCTGTTTGCATGAATCTTGCTGCCTTTTAATTTATTAAGATGCTGTGAAAACTTGCTATGAAGTTAGTTTTGATTCCTCCCCCAGCAAGTTCTCTCGACTGGTTTTAGAGTAAGGAACCCTTGGAAGTCTCATTGTGCTGTTAATGAGTAACTCTCATGCAAATAGTTATTCAAGTGAATTCCCTGAAGCCTGCTTTCAGGAATCAGAGCTTAAAAGATTTTTTCATTCAGGCCATGCTGTTAAATTTCAAGTGCTTATAATAGAGAAATTCATTTAAATAGGGATTTTTGCATAAGAGCTGGTAGAAAGCCCCAGCAACAGATGCAGCAGACATTTTTTGTGTCATTTAAAGTGTAAGAAACACCTGTGATCAAAGCAATTTAGGAAACTGCCCTGATGTTAAAACACAGGGAACAGCAGTTTCAAACACTCTGGTGAGGAGCATTTGAAAAGATCTGTGGCTCTTCAGTTTCTGAATTTCATTTGGGGGCTTTTAAAACGTTTTCCCAGTCTTTCAAGGTTTAAATGCGTTTTTTTGGTAGACCTTTTTACTACGAAGTGAATAGCTGCTTAGTCTGGAAATGGTGGCGTTCCATCAGCAGTCAGGTGTGATGTGGCAGCCTTGAAAGGCAGAAACTGGGTTTCCAAGAGCTGGCATGGGTCTGGCTGGCCATTCCAAAGAAAGGATTATCTTTTTTCTTGGAAAAAAGGTCCCGTGTGGGCCTTGACTGCTTGCTACATGCTCACTTTTGGGGTGGTGTGTGCAGTTGTGTCTATGCACATGAATGTGTAGCACATGCTGCCTGTGAGACACCTGCTTTTCACACCTCTGTGCCCGTGCTAAGTGCTTGTAGGTGCATTTTAAGCAACTTTCTGTGCGTGAATGTGAGGACAAGTTGACCCAAGCTTCATCACTGGGAAATACCCCTGGAGCCAGTACCTGCGGGCAGGGAAGGGCTATGACCAGATACACATCCCTTTCCCCCATCCTGTGAGTGCCTGTGCCACTGGGAGAAGCTGGGAAGGGGTTTGCATCTCTCATCATCACACAGCATTTGTGCGTTCATTTTCCTTTTCCATTTCTGTGTCCTGCTGCTCGCTGTGGGCCTGGCTGTACTTACTGAAGCTGACTGGGCAGGCATCTTCCTGTCACGAGCCCAGAGAGAGCCTGGAACTGCTCACCCACCCTTTTCCTAAAGAGAAGCAAAACTTTCCTGAGCAATAAAAATCCTTACCCTGCTTTCTTCCAGGGCAGCCAGGAGTTGGTGTGGCAATATGCATCTGCAACCCACTCAGACACGACAGGAGATGGGGAAAAAACTGTCCCCACATGCAAACACATGGCAAAGAGTCCTGTAAAGGCAGGAATGCCGTGCGGCCCCGGTAGAGGGATGACTGGGCGGCAGTTCCCAGCGCTGCCGGCACCAGCCCTCGTCCCCACGCAGCAGGTCTGCGGTGCATGGCCAGGCAGGGACCCAGGCACACACACCCAGGCTCTGGCTTTCTGGGTCCGGAAAGCAAATCCAGAGCCTGGCTAACGATACTGAATGGTACTAATTATTTTATGTCTCCTTCAAAGCTCAGCTCCAGGAGAGAGTATTTTAGGATTTGTGCTGGTGTAACTAACCGTAGCCTTCTGTGAACACAGCCCTCTTTTCTTCTGTGCTGTTAAGTATTTATAAAGAATGAAGACTGGTAGCAGAATGAAGCCACTGGCCTGTTGTGATTTCAGTGATTAAAGACAGTATCTTAAGCAACACTCAGAGTCAAGTCTTTCCTAAATTTCCAACGATTGTCATCGCCCGGAGTCCACAGTGGGGGGAGTTGCACTGTCAAATGATGGTTTCCCAACCTCTTCCTTACTCCTGTCTCCTCACCTCAGGAGGCTGAACTAGAGACTGGTGGGGAGAACCACCTCAGTGGAGTTCACTGGGAATTTCCAGTCATTTGCAGGAAGCTGATATTTGCTGCAACTCCATCGGAGGCTGTCCTGCTCTGGCATCCTTCTGGGGAGACCCAGGTCCTAGGCTGGGTCGCTGGGGAGGGATGTGCCACATGTCGGAGCAGGCTCTGATCCCAGCACGGGAGTCTGCTTTGCAGCCTCGGTGGGGATGGGTTCCATAAAGGGTTTTGGGTAGTGTTCCCATGGCTCTGGGAGGCAGGCAGCCACATGGTGCCCCTGCATCAGCTACCAGGATGCCTCACGCCTGAAGACTGGATGTTGGCGAAGCAGCACCACAGCAGCTTGGAGCTATCAGCTAAAATGAAGCAAATAATAGGAATAACTAAATATAGTTTGCCCCCTCCTTGAGGCAAGAAGCTGCCCAAACCAGGGGCATGACACCTAGAAAGCTGGATCCGGTGGGAAACTGGCTAGGAGATGCCCCAGGTTTGCTCCTCGCCAAACCCCAATGGCCTGAGGGGTCATGAAGGGTGACGCGGTGGACAGCAGCTGTCACAGATTTGGGGGACTGCTAAGGATGGGAAGCCCTGTAACACCACCCAGCCCTGGGAGGTTTGGAGACTCCCACACTGGGGCATGAAGGTGGCAGCGGTGGACCCGTGAAAAACTGAGGGGGGTAGTACCCTCGCCTCCGAATACAAGATGGGGGAAAAAAATGAAAAATAGAAGAAGCAAAGAAAAGGAGCGGCCGAGCCAGCCAGGAGTCGAACCTAGAATCTTCTGATCCGTAGTCAGACGCGTTATCCATTGCGCCACTGGCCCTGCTCGTTATGTGCCTTCTACCCCCGCAGAGTTCAGCGTAGCTCTGTCGAGCTGGCTCAGCCAATGACGGCGGCGCAGCTGAGCCCGCCCTGCCCGGCCCCGCCCGCTCCTGCCATGGGCGGCGCCCCGCCCTAGGCTCGCCAGCGCGCCCGCGGAGGTTTGTCCCGAGCGGGGCCCCGTCGCTCCGGCCCAGGGACGCGTCAGTCGGTCCGGGAGGGAGAGGCCGGGTCGGAGCAGAGCTGGCGGCGGCCGGGGACAGCCCGAGGGGACGGATGGCGACGGCGGCACCGGCGGGAACCACGGCAGCGGCGGCCTACGCCAGCCTGAAGCTGTGAGTGACCCGTTAGGACAGGGGTGACGCGGCTCTGGTACCTGCCGAAGCGGAGGGAAAGGGAGGGGAGGAGCCGCCGGTGGAGCGACGGTCGCCCGTCCCTTGCTGTCCCCTGCCCTCCCCCGGCCTGTCCTCTGCCCTTTCTGCCCATTTCGGCTCCCTCGCTCACCCGAGTGACCGCGAAGGGCTTGGCCTGAGGCGGCAGCTGCGTGCGGGAGGCGGGAGGAGGAGGAGGGAGGACTTTGGCCGCGGACACGGGTCCCCTGTCGCCGTCCATCCGACAGCGCTGCGGGCGGGCGGCTCCCCTGCCTGTGGCGCTTCCCTCCCGCGTGTCCGGGAGGTCAGTGCCTGCGGGGCTTCCCTCGGCGCGAGGAGCCAGGGCTGCCTGCTGGTCGTGGAGTCTCCCTCTCTGGAGACATTCCCAACCCACCTGGACGCATTCCTCTGTCACCTGCTTTGGGTGACCCTGCCTTGGCAGGGGGGTTGGACCAGATGATCTCCGGAGATCCCTTCCAACCCCTAACAATTCTGTGATTCTGCCGTCGTGCTTGTCGGTGGCTGCCGTAGGGGCTCGGGCACTGTGTTAGGCTGTGTGTGCGCAGCGCCGCTCGCCAGCAGAAGGTTCCCTAGGCGTGCCTGTCTGTCGGTCTCTCGTGACACAGATGGGCTTTTTTTGTGGTGTGTGATGGTTTTGATGCCAGTTGATGACTGAACTTTGAGGGCTTTGAACTTTCGGGACTCTCCTGTGCAGTGCCGGCTGTGACTTTTCCAAATAAATTCTTTTAATTGCCCAGTGTAATTGTTTTATTTAAACAAATATTTTTTTAGGGATGACTGCAACCCTTTGAATGTGTGTGTATGCCACATGTTTGTTTGCTGCCTTTAATACCATAAAGAAGTTGCATAACCGAAAGCAGTGCAAAGTTAACACTGCAAGAGGCATCTCCATTATAAACCCTGACACCAACCAGTTCGAACTCCCAAGGACATTCCTCTGAGCATGAGACTCTTTATGACTGTCTGAAACCAAAAGTAAAGTGTCTTTGTGTGTCCTAAAGGCGTTCCCAGGCTTTTGACCTCTAAACGGTAGCTGGAAATTCCATAATTGACTTACTGATGCCATTTTCAGGCGGCAGTATCTGAAAGTGATTCTTAAGCCTGATTTAACTGTACTTTATGGTCTGTTAAATTTCATTTGACAGTCATCTTTTGGATTCAGAGCAAACATACTTAGGTCGTTTGGCAGTCTGTATAAACAGTTTGCCATAACGCTGTTTTGTGTTTCAAAGTCACTGGGCTTCTAATTTTGGTTAGGTAATTAGGAAGGTACACAGACTCTGGAGATAATTGAGTGTTGCTGAAGAGTAAGATCATCGGTGATGGCTGAAAGACTTTACTTGGGAGAAAGCTTTTTTTTTTTTTTTTTTCTCTCTTGTCACCTAAACAGTATTTGTCTTCCTTAAGCTGATCTTGTGATCTTTTTGTCTGCAGAGGAGCAAAGGTGAGTTGTGTGAGTAGCAGTTGCGTGACTTGTAGTACACAGTTGTTCTTACTGAGAATTTTTTCAAATAAAAGCAGTTTTGTGGATACAGGCTAGTAAAGAATTCTCTCATTCAACGTTTAATCTTGGCTAAGAGTAAGCTTTGATCTTTTTAGAACAAGGCTGTCTCAGATGTAGTTTAACATGAGTTTTTTTATAAACGTGAAAACAGAATTGTTTTGTGTTCTGAAAACTGAGCTGTTGGTTGGGGTTTTTTTGTCATTACACCAAGTTGTGATGATGGCTATAGACTTTCTACTAAGCATTTGAAGATATAGGGCCATAACTTGGGTGATGAGTCAAACCTACCAGGCTGGCAAGGTGAAAAGAGAATGTTCTTATGAAAAATCCAGACTAGACTTCAGTTTGGGGATTTAGTGGTGGCAGTGTTTGGGTTTGGATTTTTAACTGGCTAATCATTTTCAAGATGAGGTCAGATTCTGCGACTGTACCTCTTCTGGGTAGTCTGGAGGCCCTGTATGGAGCTTCCTTGATTGCAGAGCTCTGCAGGGCCCCATCCTGTGCATCCAGCCTCAGGTTCTAGCTCTCAACACAAACTCTTGTGTTCTTGACCTTATCAAAAGTAGTGGTTCACACCCTTTGAGCTTTGACCAGTGACATCAGTCAAGTTCAGGTGATACCAGTAAAAATGCTGATGTCTGGCATTTGTGCTGCTTATGGAACAAATTGAGTTACACCGACAGTTGTTGGAGAAAACTGTGAAACCTGAAAACTGCTATCCATAGTTGTCATCTGTGTCATTGCTATACTTAATTGACTTCTTCTGGAAACCACAGGAATAAATTGTAAAATTCAAACACCTATTGCAGGTATTGCTTCCACAACTGGTAGTGGAATTGCCCGTCCAGTTAATATATAAAAACTGATTGTTAAAGCTGCAGAATAGAGAAAATTCTGGCTGTCGTTTTAGCTCAGTTAAAATCACTTTTTTTTTCATTTGTGCTTGGATGAATACTTATCTTGCTGATAGCCTTCTCAGTATCCTGTGGGTCCATGACACTAACTGTGTTTCAAATTTCCTCCTACACACAGTTAAGTTGCCTTGCATGCTTTCTAAAAGTCCTTGTCAGTTTTTAGGGGCTACTGCACTTGAGCACAGTTCCTTCCACTTGTGTGCGTTTGAGGGGAGGTATAAAAGGGCATTTTGGTTTGAATAACACTTCCAGAAAGAATGGCTACAAATCTTTTTCTTCCTGCTGCTCCATCTCAGTGACTGTCATGGTGAAGCTCAGGGATGTTGGTTGAGCAAGACATTAACTTATACAGTAAATTATTTTCATCTAGAGTGAAACTTCACTGGAAATAGATATTATGTAGCTAAGCCTTTAATAAATGCCTCTTCTGTTTTGTTTTTAAATGGTATTTCCATTAGTGTTTTCTGAATCCTGGGGTTTTTCTCCCTGCAACAACTACTGCTCTATGGGTGATGTTCCAATTCCTTGAGCTGTTTCTGCTCAAGGTGTAATATTTATGGGAGACATATAATTAGCACACCTGCTCACCTAGAAAATCTTGAATCTCTGGAGTGCTGAAACCACCAGTGTGTTAGCTGTGTTACTTAACATACTGTTGGGACTCTGTGTAAACTAACATCTTCCCTGGATCACTGCAGGCCAGTTTGCTGTGCTCGAGGTACCAAATGCAGTACAGGGTGTGCTTTTGGCTTGCTTTATTAGGGTATTCAGAGGCTGACATCAAAGAGTTTCCTGCATTAGAGCAATGTTAAGTATTTATGGTGAAATAATCAATTGCTGAAGTAAGGGTTTGGCTGTTGAGGCCTAGAAGGCTTAAATGATATTGAGTGAAGTACTATCTTTAGTGGCCATTAGAGCATGCTGGGTCCTCTTTCATGCTGTATCTGAACACAGGAATATTCCTATCTGTAAGATCAGCCCAATTAAAATGTGGGATGCAACTGTGCACCATCTGTATTATACACAATGCTGCTTTATAGCATAACTAAGGAGGTGAAACTTCACAACAGATACACAAACAAAAGAAATACTATCTCACTTAACTGTAAATTAGTCTAACTTTACATGTGGTGTAAGCAAAAGTGGTTTGTTCTTTTTTTGTTTGTTTTTTTTTTTTAATGTTTCTGTTATGTTGGGAATCAATACTTTTTTGCTGCAACTTTGAATGGTAGGAATGAAATCTACTGAGTTGTTTTATCTCTTGGCAGTAATCCACACATTTTGAGTTGGAGAAGATTAGCAAAATGAAATCCAAGTCACCTTCAGTAATATTTTAAATGGGAATTTGGTGATTGCAGTTCTTCAATACTTATTCTCTTGAGTAATGTGAGTTATACTATCGAAGTAAAATATTTGCATTTATCACTTGCTTTGTTCTTTAGCAATACTGAGAAATAGTGCATTATAATGGTTGTAACTTTTCTTTTACTAAAAAAAAGGGAATAAAAGGACTCCAATTTTGTGAAGATTTGACATGCTGTTAAGTTGTAAGGGAAGCACGATACTGGTGGTGAGAGTTTTTGATGTCTTGTATGGTTCTGGACAGCAGTGACAATGTAGCTGAGGAGCAGGCAAGCTCCAACTGTCAGATATGAAGCTCATACAAAAACAGAATGTGGCCTGGCATATGAAAACCAGTTCTAAACATAACTACGGACACTACAACCTTCTATAAAATACTATTTTCCTTATTGTTATTTTTGATATAATGCTGGCACTTGGACTTTCATCTGTCCTTATTTCATTAAAAGAATAGAGTGAATCTACAGATTCCTAGTCATGAATGATCCTTTCTTCACCATTTAATATCTCATTGTCAGATCAGTAAAATTAGCATGTGTGCTGTCTGTCTAAGCTTGTGATAGACATACAGCCTTGTTAGTGAGTACAGTTTGGAGATGAACCTATTCATGCAGTGTTCATCAGCTTCCTTTCTGAAAGACAAGTGAGAGGCAATCATCTTGACTACAGTGATTTTACGATTGAAAAGTTCATCTAAGTGAGAATGAGACTACTACCCTAGTTCTGGTAATTGGTAAAGTTGTAAATCAGCATTTGGGCTGGAACTGCTTTGAGTCTTGGCCTCTTCTTCAACTATATTTATTTTAGGAAACGTGAACTTCTTGCACAAATGAAACAAGTGAATTAAGTGAATCATCTTTCTGTGAAAATTTTGAAGAGCACTAATTATCCCACTTCATCTGAAGCACAGATTTAATATCTTGCAGGGCCTTAGGCGTGTTGCACAGTTGTATTTAAGGGAGTTTTTAAAAGTGATCCCTACAGTGTAGTATTTGTTGAAGTTCTGTCAACTTTGTAGATTGGTAACTTGATTTCTTCTTGCCCCTGTCTCCCCTCTCACTCAAGACATCCAAAAGAGACAACAACAATTCTGTTTCAAAGTGGTGCAAGCTGCTGAAGCCTTTTTGGTCTGTTGAGCTGAAAACAGGGATGACTTGTCTTGCATTCTCTATGACACTTCTGTCACCAGATTTGGTCCTGGAGAGGACCATGGACAGGAGGACCTTGAATGAACATGAAACATAAATTTCTAGCTTTGCTTAAACTATAGACATTGTGTTAGAGGAGATAAAGGGGATAGAGTTGTTAAAAGGGCAGTGGTAGTGGCAGGAGATAATGTGGTCTAGGATTTGAGAGAAATGCTGGGATCTGATCTAGCAAAGCAGGGTCTATTGACACACACTGGGAGACCAAGCATCATTGCAGTGGCAGTCTTTACTCTGTTTTCAGTTTGGGAACATTGAGAATAAAAGACCTCTTGTTCTTCAGGGACAAATTGTTAATCTTGTGTTTGGTAAAAAAACATTTGTTTATATGACAATTATTTGACATTTGTAAGCTTGTTCTCAGTTGGTTAAAAAGAGGCTTTAACCAATATGCATGTGAATCTCTGCTGAGACTGTAGTAGTGTCATGGACATGTTGCACTTCATAATGTAAGGAGCAACTTTTAAAAGTACTGATTCTGGATGGAAATGCTCTTTGTGCTCTGTCTGGTCAGTGTAGATGTCTTGTCCGTGTTGTGCTCTTCATACAGAGTATTCAAATACTGAAACTATAGTTCTCAATGGTTTTTTTTTTTTGGAGATTGTTCAACCCAATAGGTTAACGTATTTTTTCAACTTATTTTGCTTGAGATACTCAGATTAAGTAAGATTGTAAGAGAGTAAGATTGCATAAGTATCTGTGTTAATGGCACAAGATGTCCAATATTAAAACTTGGCAGATTCTCTTCATGGCTGTTTTTGTAGCTGGACTCCTGTGTGTCAACTGACATCCCAGAGAAAGATGAGTGTTCAGCTAAACCAATGGAAGATAAGCTGCAGCTTTCTCTTGTGGAAAAAATACTTCCTGCCAGCTAGCAATAGGTTTCTGACTGCGTCATAGATGGTATATCCTGTTTCCTTTTATGGTGCTTTAACAAACTGAGGGTTTGTAGATGTCTTTAAGCTTATCTTGCCCCTGTTCTATCTGTGTGTTCTATCTGCTTTTTGCCATTAAAGTAGCTCCCATTATTGCTGTGGAACTCCCCAAAAAGCTGAGGGTGCACATGTGTACTTCATCAAAAACAGAAGCAGTGAAAGCAAAGTAGGTGTTTTAAGGCTTCAGTGTTCAGCAAACTGCATGTTTATATTTCTTACTTTGATGTTTTTATTTTCAAAGATAAAGTATTTAATATGTGTACATGAAAGTTGTAAGGATGCTGATTTACAAAGGAAATGCTGTAGATGTGTTTCCCATTTTAGGATCCATAGACTAATTTTCCTGTAATGAAGTTAAATTATGTGGTGGACACTTAACTGTTAATTGCTTTACAGTTGGTTGTATTATGCTATTTGGTGGATTCTTTCAGTTCAGTATTTGCTCTCCTCTGGCTTTCCTCATAATTTCCCAATGAGGTTGTAGAATCACCATCCTTTGTGAGAGTCAAAACACACTCCAAGAAGCAGGGTTTAACTTAGAAGTTGAATAAATTTTTGAGTTGGCCCTGCTTTAAATGGGTGGAAAGTGGGGGACTCTGTGATTAGTTCATCCCAGGTGCCCTTGGAGTAGATCTGTCACTCCCCTCCTCACCGGGATAGGGGAGAGAAAATAAAAGGAACAACTCTTGGGTCAAGATAAGGGCAAGGTGAGATAACTCAGCTATTACAGTCACTGGCAAAACAGAGCCAGCTTGGGGAAATTAGTTTAATTTATTAACAATCAAATTGGAGTAGGATAATGAGAAATAAAGCCAAACCTTAACATCTTCCCCTCACCTTCCCTTCTTCCTCAACTCCACTCCTAATTTTCTCTACCTCCTTCATGTCCCTCATCAGCACAGGGAGACTGGGAATGGGGTTTGTGGTCATCCTACTTTGTCTATGTTGCTGGTTCCCCAGTGGAAGGACTCCTTCCCCAGCTTCTAGGATTGGGTCCCTCTCCCAGAGACAATTCTCCACAAACCTCTCCAAAGTGAGTCCTTCCCACATACTGCAGTTCTTCATGAACTGTTCTAACAGGGGTCCCTTCCACAGGGTTCAGTCCTTAAGGAACAAACTCTTCCAGCATGGTTTCCTGGAAGGGTCATAAGTTCTTCCAGGAGCCTGTTCCAGCACAGGCTTCCCATGGGGTCAGAGCCTCACAGAATCACAGAATATTCTGAGCTGGAAGGGAGCCACAAGGATCATCAAGTTCATCTGTTAAGTGAATGGCCCATAGGAGGATCAAACCCACAACCTTGGTGTTATTAGCACCATGTTCTAACCAGCATCTCCCTGCTCTGTCATGGCCCTCCAAGGGCGGCAGGTGGATCTCTGCTCTGCCAAGGACCTCCATGGGCTGCAGAGGGACAGCCTTGCCTCACTGGTCTTCACCATGGGCTGCAGGGGAATCTCTGCTCCAGCTCCTGGCGGTCCTGCTGCCCCTCCTTCTGCACTGACCTTGGTGTCTGCAGGGTTGTTCCTGTCACGTGTTCTCATTGCTCTCCCCTGCTGCAGTTGCTCTTGTGCTGGGCTTTTTCCCCTTCTTAAATATGTTATCCCAGAGGTGCTGGCACCATCATTAATGGACTGGGCTTTGGCCAGCAGTGGGTCCATCTTGGAACTGGCTGGCATTGGCTCTGTCAGATACAAGGAGCTTCTAGCAGCTTCTCATAGCTGTAGCCCCCCACTACCAAAACCTGGCCATGAGTCCTCTGATCTAAATAAGGGTTCCAATTCAGCTTTCTGAAGGATTAAAAAAAAAATAAAAGATGTGTAGAAATGCAAGATCTATTTAGGGAGAAGGAGCCTAAAAATACCTACCCTCTTACCAGAACAAGAATTCTAAAACTCTGAACCCATGTCTTATCAAGCCTTAAACTAAGAAAAATCACCATAAGAGTCAAGGACACTAGTTTAAGAGCGTTTGGGGTATTTTGTTTGTTTGCTGAGCACTTCCTGTGTATGGCTACAGGTCACTTCCGCATAACTCTCCTACCGATGCACAGTATAACATGTCTGGCTTCTGGCAGATATCTTAATGGGTGTATTTTTAAGGAGCACTTCTAAAAACTGTTTATGACTGGCATTGGGTTTTGTGCTGGTTTTGAAGGGAAGGATGGCAATGGAATCTGAACAGGAAGTCAGTGTGTGACTTGTCTCCTAGGGAGGATACATGTTATGATGTGTGTGTCATGTAGACCTGGGTAACAAGTCTGGGAAATGGTAGTGTTGAGACACCTGCTTCAATGAATTAGTGTGCCACTGGAACTTTTCCATTTCCACTGTGTTGTTTCCAGTGGATTCTTGCAATGCTTACAACACTAATGTGAAACTGGTATGTTTATCATTTTGTACATTACTTTTATGTTTCTTAGACTTGCATTAAGGATGTGGTCTGATGTGTTAGGAAGCTTTTGGTTTAAAAAACTTCTGATTTTGTCTTGGATTTTGGTTTATCAGATATGGTTTAAGCTTACAGGAATTAGAGTGAGCCACTATGTACACAAACTGACTTTCATGTCTTTACCTTATGGTAATAAAAAGGGATTAAGATTGTTAAACAGGCCGTGAATTTTGCAATAACTGATGAGCTGGATTTACTTTTTGTATTTTTTTTCTGCACTGTCAACAACTGGGAAGCAATCCAGTGAGAATTTTGTTATTTTGCAGCTGAAATAAGGTGTAAAATTGATTGCTCTGTTGTTAGGTGCTGAAGAATAAACAAAGCCAAAGTAAGTTTTACTAAACTTAATTCCTTCTTCCTCTCTGTTCTCTTAAAGGCATATAACACCGGAGAAGTTCTATGTGGAAGCCTGTGATGATGGAGCAGATGATGTGCTTGCTATTGATAGAGTCTCCACAGAAGTCACTCTTACAGGTGACTCTTGTCACCAGTATTTCTCAATACAATCTTCTCTGTCCTCTGTTTTGCTCTAGGAGTACAAGAAGATCTTCAGAACCTTACAGAGATGATACTGACATAATTGGTTTTATTTTTAATTACTGTTTAAAACAGTGCTTTGTATTCTGTTCTGCAGAGCTTTGTTTCAAATGCCTTTTTGCTCTGGGATTGATGCTGTGGGTAACCAGGGTGATAGTGCTTGCCTGTTTTTTGGTAAGACTGTCCATCACAGCAGGTGAAGCTGACTCATCCAGGCTGGTTGGGGTTGGTGCTAGAAGTTCAAGATCAAACAGGGGAAGGATTGAACACTGGGGTTCTGCAGCTTTTCCAAATTGTCCCAATGCTGTCATTTGTATAAAACTGAAACCTAACTTTTGATCAAGCATCTAGAAATAGCAACAGTAAAAAACCCATACTGTAGATTTTGTTCTGTGTTGCAAATCCAGATTCAAGTGTCAATGGGAGTAGTCTTAAGCCTGTTGATGTCTTGAAAATTTTAGTTTCATTTTTTAAAGAACGTGAAACAAATAACTTTGAATAAATAACAGTAAAATGAAGGCAGTGAGAGACTTCCCTTTTGATACTTTCGGAATTTGGCATCACAGTATTACTAATCTCCAAACAGACAGAAATGCTACAGTAGTAGTAATATAAAAGCAGTCATTCTCTCTCTTTTATTAGGCTTCTTGTATACTTCATGTAAGAGCAGTGTGCCCATCCCACTAATACTTTTGGTGTTGTAGTGTATTATTTCAATTTCTCCTGCAAAACTGTCCCTTCAAAACTGTTAAGTAACTGTAAAAATCTCTCTCACTACTGCTGTTTTATCAGATGAACCTGCAAGGTGTATAAAGCAAAGGAAGATTCAAGGGTTACCTTTCTCAGTTTCCTGAGTTCTGGGAAAATGCCTCATTCTGGGGGATGTTTTGGGTTTCTTAAGATTTCTCTAATATCCCTTCTGTTGCTTTAGAAGTGTAGGTAGATGAAACTTACACATGCTAAGACTTTTAATTAATATTTGGATACTTTTTGGATCTTGAATCTCTTGGTGTGTTGTTTGGAATACTGTGTGCCTTGCCACATGTATGCTGCTGTTGGTAGTTTTGCAGAGATAGTCTAGGTCTTCTGAAACAGAAATAGACCAAGGCTCAGAAGAAGCAAACAGACCTAGGAGTCACAAGCACTTATGGTTTGGTTGTCTTTTATGTCTTGCTGGCTTCAAAACAAACCTTCTGGGAACTAGCAGGACAATACATTATCAAGGAGTCTACTTGCTATACTATCATGTAAATAAGCTTGAATTTATTCAATTGAATGACAACTTTGATCAAACATGAGAAGTTGGTTAGAAATTGGGTTAGAATTCCAGATCCTTCTCCCAAACCTCAATGAGGCATTGAAATTCTGATGCTTTGTTTCTTGTACTTAACACTGTAGCAAAGCTTGATTTAACCAGGAAGGATGGAGAAACCTAATTTTAATAGTGTTCCAATACAGTCATGAAAGAAGCAGTCTGAAATTCTGATGTTCTTTTCTTTTGCTTTTCAGTTAAAAAAGATGTTCCCCCTTCAGCTGTTACAAGGCCTATATTTGGTATTTTGGGAACAATCCGATTGGTGGCAGGTAAGGAGAACAGAACTGTGCTCTTTAAAAATACGTAGACAACACAGATTGCTAAAGAAGCTCTAAAGGCAAAAATAGTATTTGCAAGTATCTGAGGTTGTGCTTTCATCATCAGTATGATAGTCTTTCCTTGTGGCTTGTGGGGGATGGAGGCATCCAAATCTACTTTATCATGAATGTTTGTGTAACTCTTAAACCACAAGGTGCTCGAAAGGTAAGGTTAATTGGCAGTTGTTTGAGTTTTAAGGAATGCATTTCAAATGAGTGCAAAGAACTTCATCTACTTATTCTTTGTAACTGTTTTAATCTTAGCTGCAGGATTTGATGCGACAGTCAAGTGTTGTGTTATGAAGCTTGACTTTAAATCAATAATCATGGTACACAAATAGCTTAGAGTGACAGGGCGACAGACAAGTAGATGCAGCTGTTCAAGTAATGATTGTGTTGCAACTGCCCTACAAACACAAAATCCAGCATGAAAAGGAAAAGGGCAGATGGGAACAATTCCAAGTTTAGGGAGTTTTAGGATAACATAAGTTGTCCAGTTTTTCTAAGTGTCTCAGTGGTCAGATCTAAGCAGCCACTGCCATTAATAAACCTGGTGCATAAAGTGTAAGCTTTCAGGAAAGTAAGCATTGCTGCTCCAACAATCCTTTTTGTAGATTTGGTAGTTTGAGACTGAAGTAGTCTGAAAAATGATGTAATAAGCAGCATACATACTGATTGCAATCTCCTTGTAGAAAGGACAAAAGATCACTCACTGAAGTATTCCCAACTGAGTCAAAGGGTGACTGTGTTTAGTGCAGTGACTTCTGACAGGATCTCAAAATGGCTGAATTTTCTATGCCCGTATTCTATGGAATTGTGGGTCTTGCAGAGTTAGAACAATGTAATGGATACATGTATCTTAGGGACTTGACAAGCACTGTCTGTTTTAAAACTAAACTGCCCCAAAGGGGAATTTTCATCACTTACAAGCTTAGTAATGATTACTATTCATCAGACTGAATATTAAATAAAATATAGAATATGTAAGTCTCTTAAAAGCTTGGGTTTTTTTCATTCTGCCCTCTAGTGCTTTGCACTGAGTGTTAGTATACAGCTGTCAAAGTAAAGAGGTTATCAGTTAAATTAAATGTTTAGCTAAGTGTTATTAGGCAGTTCACTGCTGTTAACTGTAAAACTGGCCCTATATCTAGCAATGCAGCATCTTTAACAAATATAAATATTCTTTGCCTATTGCACTATTAAGAGTAAACTTTTTCTTCAGAAACAAGATGACACTGAAATATGTTGTGCTTAGAAATAAGACTATGTTGTGTTCACCAGCAAGTGTGAATTAATTGCTCTGAGTGAGCTATGATTATGGGATGGGTTTTTTGCTTCGTTACTTACGCAGCCAGGGAAATAACAAACTTCCTGTCTTGAATTGCAAAAAGACACCCAAATCTCTTTGTTCTGTTTTGAACCTGTTAGGAGGAATATCTTTTAGTGATAAGTTGAATAGTCTTTTTGGCTTTTGAAGCATGCTTCCTTTCATGTATTTTGGACTTGCTCTGTGCTTTTCTAACCACATTCAAGAGCGTTGGCCTCTTTTTGAGTTAGCAAACCTGAAGACTTTCAGATTGTCTCTGATCAGAAGTAAGACTGGTGACACTTTATCTTGTCCACTTTTTTTAAAATGCCTTAAACTTAATGAGTAGCTCAAGATCTCTGAGCATAGAGAAGTGGGTGGCTTAGCAAGTACATTTTGCTTTTGCTCCGGCCCTGTGTGCTTTTGCTACACTTAAGAACATAAAGTCCTGTTAGTTACAGTTTTCTGATATGGTTGCAGTCTGCTTTTCTTAGTATATGCAGCTCTTTTTTTTTTTTTCCTAACTTTCTCTTTTTCATTTACAGGCACGTATCTTATTGTAATAACAAAAAAGAAAAAAGTAGGTGAGATTTTCAGTCATGCGATCTGGAAAGCAACAGACTTTGACATCCTCTCCTACAAAAAGACCATGCTGCACTTAACTGATATTCAGGTAGGTACATTGACTAGAGGAATGTGGAGAAATGTTACTGTATGTTAATGTTCATTGCCACAGAACCTAATTTGATTAAGCTATTAATGCAACTTAGAGTATCATTTGTTTATGGAGGTGCATTTTTGCTTCTCTTACGGTGGTACAACCTTCTAATGCTTCTGTTAAGTCTTTCTCACAGGTTTACTCTTCTGGCAGCCCCTACAATAAACTGCATTGCTGTCACCTTATCTGTCTTGCTTTCTTTATGGAATTGTTCAATTACATAGTTACCCAGGAGGGAAGAATTGACTTTTTTTTTGAGGGAGGGAGGGAAAGGTGGAAGATTTTTTAAAACACATGTAGTGGATAAAAAGTGGATTAAAAGCAGATCAGGGTGTCTAACCAATGGAGCTGGAAGGGAATCTGATGCTTTTTCAGGAAAGGAATGAGGTTAATCAGAACTTGAACCAGAATACAGATTATATAGTCTAGATAGCTATTCTTTTATCTTGCTGTCTTGCTTTTTTTCTTTTTTTTTTTTTTTCCTGAATGGTTTTCAGGGAAACTAACATCTTCCCTTTTGCTTGCAAATTGTTAGAACTAGTTTAATATCTGTTTAGCTATACTGGTAGCTATTTACCTCACAGGAATACTGTTCTCTGCTCTCCACTGTTGTTGCAGAATTTGGTTGCAGTGTGCTAGCTGCAAGTTATCAGTGAACTGGTATCAGAATTGCACTCTCATGCTTTCCTTCTTGTATGGTAATCTTTGGATGATGTCATGTATTGCTAGAGCACTAGCAAAATTCATCTCATCACTTCAAAAAGTAGTGGTAGCTTACAACAGTAAAATATTTTGATAGTAGTATGTGACAGCTCTTCTATTCTTTCCTCATCTCAACAGTTGCAGGACAATAAAGTATTTTTATCAATGCTTAACCACGTCTTGAGCGTGGATGGGTTTTACTTCTCAACAACCTATGACCTAACACACACCCTGCAACGGCTGGCCAACACAAGCCCAGAGTTCCAGGAGATGAGCCTTCTAGAGAGGGTAAGGATTTCAGTTTGCTTAGTGTCTATGTCTTGGAAATTGTCAGTCAGTTTTATGCAGATGGTTTAAAATGATGCCGGTGTTTTATCCAAGCTATTACGGGTGGTATCTGAACACACTGGTCCACACAAGTCTCATTGTTTGTTCTAGGGATCTGTTCTGATGTGGTGTCACACTTCCAGATAGGCAGTTGGAAGTACTTTCTACAGTCTACTTTAAATGGATTTTGAAAAATCCAAAATAAATTAAATTTTGCCTCTACTTTCATATTGAAAGCTTCTAATTACAATAAGAAGGAGCTAAGCAGAAAAATTGTGAGAAAGCAAGTAATTCTTTAGACCTGGAATGGGGGGAGGAATCCAAAGTGGATTAAATTGTACTTGTGTTCATATTCTTTTCCAGGATAACTTGGAATAGAACTGTGGGTTTTATGGCTGTCAGTCTTGACATGTTGTATTCTGTCTAAAGTATTCCAGTTCTTTGTGTGAAGCATGAATTTAGTATGCTGCTTTTGTCTTAAAGACAACAGCCAAATGCAATTTGAGCTTGAAATTCTCTTGTGTCTATACTGATGGGTTTTTGGTTTGGTTTTTTAATACTGGAAAAAATGTTTACATTTGGGAGTTGTTTTGCATCATCAAATGCTGCTCTGGCAGTGCTTTTGCCAGGGAGAGCAAGGACACAAAAGGATTGGTTTGCCTTAAAATTGTATCACTTCAGAAGGTTGTTTGAAAGGCAAAGTACAGTAAAGAGGCATCAGTTCCAAGTAAGTTCAGATCTTGGATGATTATTTCAGTAACTTCATGTGTCCATGGCTGCAGTATAATGGCTTATCAAAAGGATGGTGGCAATTTTGAACATCTCCGGTTTGCCGCTGCAAGAGAAGTCTGGTCTGTGTTTGTGTAGGTGGTTTTGTTTGATATTTGTGTTTGGGTTTTTTTAACAATACTGGTAGAAGGAAACAAACCCAATACAGGGGCACCAAAGCATTATGTTCTGCAGCCCAATTGTTAATGGTTTGGAAGTGTCAGGCAACACCCTTAAGAATAGTTAAAAGAACAGTTCTCTCTAATCTTTATTTAGATTTCTAGTTGAGGATATGATGAAAGAAGGGAACTTCCTGTCCATTTGTACCTGTTCACCTAAACTTGCATGATACATGGATACTGTGATATTGCCTTTATATTGAATTAAACAGAACTGACAGTCTCTAAAAGCATGTTGGTTTTTTCTTGCTGCAGGCAGATCCACGGTTTGTATGGAATGGACACCTTCTGAGAGAATTTATTGCTCAACCAGAGGTAAACACTTCATAATGATTAGGTTAATAGAGAACAAATACACTTTTACTATAAGTATGCAACAGTTTTTTGTAATTCTGTCTCTTTCAGACAGCCAGAATCTAGTATAACGTGGCTATTCATCATCTAGTTTAGCACAGTGAGTCTTCTGCTTTCAAACTTCCAACTTTGTCCATGTCCTCAGTAGTACTTCTAGAAAGCTAATTTTTTGGAAGTGTCTGTATTTGAAGATACTGTGCTGTGAAGATACCTGCTCTTATAAACCAAAGGGGAAGTTACACCACACAGCATATGCTTCTCAAGCATTTTAAAGTTTAGCTACTTATTTATTTTTGGGTATAGGCAAGGTCCAGTTTATCACTTTTTTTCTAAGACTGTCTCACATCATTCTCCATGAGTGCAGTTTAAATTCCATTTTCCTAGTGAATAGATCATAAAGCTGGTAATTAAGAGTAAAACTGACTGTTTAGATTCTTTCAATTTATTTCAAATGAAGATTAGCACAGTCTAATCTTTGAATTCATTTAGTCCAGCAAATACAAGTGCATAACCATGAGCCACAACTGTGGCACCTTAATGGCCAGGCTGTCTAAGCTCCTTTCTGCTGGAGACATCCTCTGTCTGTTCAACTGCTTGAATTGCCTGCACTACAGCAGCCTCCTCTCTCCATCAGTACTTTGCATTTATCAAAGCAAATGACGCATGGCTTCTATTTCTGCCTCGGTAACCTGTGGAGATGTGCTGTTACTTTAGACTGCACTGTTCCAAAAGGCTGGATTGTGCAGTGCTTCTGGAATGTGAAGATACGAATTAGAGAAGGGCTGTTGTGCATATTCCAGGGGCATATGACTGGATGTACAAGTTTGCATAGTGCTGTGCAAATAAAGCTTGGGAAATGAGAGAGAAGCTGTGGTGGGAACAGCAAAGGAAAGCCAAATGTGCCTGGTTAGTGAAAACAGGTGTAGGGGACAAAACACAGAAGCTGAAAAGAGAAAGAACTGGTATTTTAGGCTGTGCTTCCCCTCTCACTGATTACAGGTGGCTTGATGCAGGAACAGTTTTAGGGAATGAAGTGTGGGATTTCTGACTTCTAGTATTGGAGAACTTTAAAGTTTTCTTGAAAGATTAAGTTACTCAGGAATGGTAGGATAGGAAAAAACCTGGAACAAGCATTTTGAGTATATATAAAATATACTAAAATTTTTATATATATATATATAAAATAATATATCTTACTGAAGGCTTCCGTAACTGCTATATCTGCATGTGTCCTGCTATGAAAGTAAAGCAAACACACCATGTCAAGATTTTCAGCAAGTATTGCTTTATATCTGGCATCTTTGCAGGAGAGTAAATGCTATGTATAGGGAGGACAAAGCAGCTTGCTTTTTGTCCAGGCTGCTTAATTAGGATTAGACTTTCTCCTTTTTCATCCTGCTGATAAGGATTACATACATTGCTGTTTTCCCTGAACTTCTTTTCTCAGAAAGGAATGTTTCACCCTGACAAAAAGTAAACTGTATGAAGTATATAAAACTATCACAAAACCCTTAGGCAAAGCATAGTCACTCACTTATCTTTTCTGGCTACTAGTGTTAAATATTTTAACATGTATTTGTGTGTTTCAGATCCATAGGTTTGCTACACCAGTGATGCATGGATGTATCCTTTTGTGTTGAGTGCTGGATATGGATAGTCCAGTAGCAAAATGGCTGCTGCTGAGGCTGCTGTATTGTTACATTGGCAATTAGAACATAGAGCACAATGTCAGAAGTAAGTTATAGTTTGCTCATATGTGGGTGTTACATATTGCTCGATAGCCCCACTTGTGTGTTAACATCCTTGAATATTCTGCTTTGAAGACTAAATGTATTTAATTTTACAGGCATGATTTGCATAACTGTCTTTCAGTGGGAAGGTTAAGATTAATATGGCAAATGCCCTTGCATCAGCTTTAGTACTTTTTTGTCTTGCTATAAGGATGTGTTTACTTTAGATACAAAATAAGGGAGAGCAGTTTTGACTTGAAGGAATGCTTATGGATGTTCCTGGTGATGAGTAAAAGGATAAGAAGTTCTTCTGAAGGCTCATGGGATGCTTCTCCTAGGCAGCTGCTTTTCCTGCACCAACGCTTTGGGTTTTTAGCAAAGCAGTCATGAGTTTATTTTTGAGAAGGGATGAATGCTGCAAGGAAGCTGAATGCTTTCTGGAGGCAGTGTGTGATCAACAGTAAGTTGATCCCCAGGTAGTTATTCCTGGACAGACAGCGTGAAAAGGACTGGCAAGACTGGACAGAGCAACTCGTGCCATGTTCTGCTTCGTTCCTGTGTTGCAAAGGCCTCTCAGGTGTGTGCAGGGAATGGCTTCCAGATGGAATCAGTTGATCTGGTAGGACTGTCAGCAGCTGGCAGATCTCCAGTCCTTCTTTCCTGTGGGAAAAAAAAAAAAAATGGAAGATCTGGGAATAGGCAGAGAGAGACAAAGGGAAGATAGCAAAAGGGAACTGTCAAAACACCCTAATCCTTGTCCTGCTAGTTCTGGGTAAATTGCAATTAACAACTGACAGACTGCAATTAACACCTTCCTCGATCCTGTTTTTTCACTATATAATTAATTAGCATAAGTAATGTTTGGTTAAATTAGAATTACAACAAAACCTTAGAGAACTCAGGAATTTGAAGAAACTGGATTTCTAGTGGTAAAAATGCTAGGACAAGCCCTAAGCAAAACTGTTACTGTTACTAGTAGATATTTCAATAATATCAAAGGTTCCTTTCCCCCCACCCCCATATAAACCCAAATATATTTTTTTCAACTGTGTGTATTGGGCTTGTAGTCTTTCAGTGATGAGAAATAATGGATTTGGATAGTTGGGATTTTGATCACCTGAAGCCCTAAATTACGTTTCACATTTCCCTTGCTGCTCCAAAGCAAAAGCCCTTCGAAAGAACAGTAAATTCTGTCTTGTCCTTTTCTGTGTGTGTGGAAGTTGCTAATAGCAAGTTGTCATTTCAAGTGAGGACAGATTGCCAACAGAAAATAGGCTGACAATTGCTAAGCAGCTAAGGTTAGAGGTAACCTTTCTTGCAGAATACGGTTGGCTGTACAAATGTTGAATTAAAGGGTGGAGGACCTGGCAGTAATTTTCCAGGAAAACAGAGGAATGGGTATTTTTAAGCCTTAATGTATGAATTGTGAGAACATTCTGGATGGGGTCAATTTGTATTACATTTTTTGGGCTGTTTACAAACAGTATTGGTGTAAATATGAACAGAAATCAAGATGACTCGTGTGAAATCAGTGTGTTCTTTAACACAAGTGAGGTGCTCCTGTGACACAGCTGCTTTATGTCCCATTTGAATCATAGATGCAGAACCTAAATTTTACTTGAGACAAAGTATCTAGATTCCTCAAAGAGAAGACTGCAGTACACTAATTTAAAAATTGACCATTTTGATCTTTTGCTTGTTTTAAAGTGGTAGGTTTCAGTTTTTAGGGGCAAAGCATGAAAGCTGGTGAATCTACCCTGAGAAATTTTTGCTGGTCTCCATTAGACTTGATAGCTTACTACAGTCCAAATAAGTCCAAATAAGCAGCACAAAACAAGACTAGAACTGAAACTAGTTGTCATTGTCCCTGTTTGTTGGTTAGTCCCAGGTGCATTTGGCACTTTGGGTCTGCAGCCTGGACAGGAAACCATTCTTGTGTAAGAGGTTCGCACTGGAGTCTTGGTGTGTGTTCTTTTTCTTCACACAGGTTTGAAAGCCAGTTGATTTTACTGCTAGTTCTAGTATTTGTAGATGTGATGTATGTTGCACTTACCGATGCAAAGCATATACCCCAAGATATTTACTCTCCTAAAAGCCTAGAAAAAATTTTGAAGAGGTGATTTTTTAAGTAGTTGTTAATTTTTAAAAGCAATAGGGGCAAGAAGCTGTTAAGTTAGTTTAATAAAATAATGGATGGGATGGATTCTTAATTTTTAATTAGGACCATAAAACCCAGAATAATCTTCTTCAGACTCACATTTTCTCAAAATTATGGCAGTTTCAATGTCTCTTCATCAGTGACATCACCATAGTATTGTTTTGTGATGTGTGTATTGATCCTAATATTGTTACCATCCCTCAAGTTTAATGTTCAGCTCTTGTTGGCGTGAGAATGTTTATAGATTTATTTGAATGTAGTCTCTTGGTTCCTTGATGTTTCCTACCTGTTGATGTATAAAAATATCCTGATGAAATGTTGGGGGTTTTTCCTTAATGTTGTTCATCAGTTATCACTATGCACTCTTGTTCTATTAATGGCAAGTGTTTTGACTGGCTGCTTGTTTCCAGAAGAAGCTGTTTCAGGGCTGGCGTACGCTACTATGTAAGAGGTAAAAGAGAAAATTGATTTATTTCAAAAATAATGTGTATTCCATCTGCACATCTTACATTTGAGTAATTGCTGGATAATGGCTTGCAAAAAAAAATTGCTTAGTTTGTCCTGAGGTTCTTCCTCTAAGGAGAATATTAGCAACTGAAGAATTTCCTGGTATTTATTAAAATACCTTCTTTATGTCTCTAAGACATAACTGCAAAAGTTTTGTAATGATTTTCAACGCAACTGTTTTCATTGGTGTTAAAGGGAAGTGTGCAATAGCCCTTTTGGTCTAGCAGTAAATCCAGCTAAGAGCATCATTGGTACTGGCAGGGGAGCCCTGAGTGGTGTTCAAATTAGAAAGCAAACAGGGAAATGAATTAAAATTACTTCTCTGTTCTTAGTCCCAACATACATGCTTTTAAAGAAATTAGTCTGTTTCTGCAGTACCATTATTACAGAATTGTAAATATTTTGGTGTCAGAGCACTGGTATTTTATTTCATATTAAATGATAATTTCTAGTGCCGGAAATATCAAAATGTTTTAACTTGAAGAAGCACAGTTCTGTTCAATTGGTGCAGATCATGTTAAACTTTTACCAAGGGTGTGTTTAATTTTATGTTGTCAGGCAGCTCTGTGCTTCCTGTGAGGACTTTAAAGGGAAGGGAAGAAAGCCTTTTGCTGATGTCCTGTCACTGCTCTGCAGGCAGGCTGAGCTAGCTAACAAGGTCTTTTTCCTACACAGGTATTGATTCAGAAGGGCACGCTGCTAACTTTGTTGAGACAGAACAAATTGTGCATTACAAGGGGAGCAAAGCATCATTCGTTCAGGTAAGGAACATGGATACATAGATAGCTCTGTCTGTGTTCTTAAATATAGATTGTATGTAAGATATGCAAATAAAACTAAACAGATTGAATTAATTTAACAAAATAAACCAGTCTGCTTTATTTTTAAATGTCAAGCCAGTTTTGTAAATTCTACTGTTCAAAACCTTTTCCATTCTTTTGCAGACCCGTGGATCTATTCCTTTTTTCTGGTCTCAAAGACCAAACCTCAAGTATAAACCAAAGCCACAGATCAGCAAGTCAGTAAATCATGTATGTGAGTGTTTGTGTCCTGGGTTTTTAACATGTTACTGGGCTCATGTTTGTGTGATAGGGTAGCAAACTGTAATCAGAAGAAAAAAATCAGCAATACTGGATGGAGCTTTATTTTTTAAAATAGCAAGAAGCCTTGTACTTCTTATCATGAATTCAAAGGCTGAAAAAAAAATGCATCAATGGGGGTAGTTTCTCTTCAGATCCAGTTTGCAGCAGTTTTAGTAGCTGTACAATACTCCTTATCTGCAGCATGTTTAATGAGGAGAACTGAATGGACTGGGAGGTGGAAAGTGGAAATGTATTGGCACAATAGAGAATATCAAACAGTTATAAAAATCATTAAAAATACTATAATTTCTTGTAAAGCAGAGATCTTAATAATAGTGTACATCTGTCAACACATGTCCTTTCTTTTCTAGATGGATGGCTTCCAAAGACATTTCGACTCACAAATAATTAGCTATGGAAAGCAAATGATTGTCAACTTGGTATGCTTTCACTTGTTCTTTCTGAAAAAGCTGTTGTTCTTTTAAGCAGATATTTGAGTAATTCTCTCTGTTTTCCCATTTCCCAGGTTAACCATAAAGGCTCAGAGAAGCCTCTTGAGCAAACCTTTTCGAAAATGGTGAACAGCATGGCAAATGGAATGGTCAGGTACATGTGGCATGAAGTGATACATTCTGTGTTGCAAGTTAAGCATTGCCTCTGAGGCCCACAGAGTGATCAGTTCCTCAGGAGCCTTTACCAACCCCCTGATTTGTTTGCATTTTATGTTTATGAAGTAACTTGCTAAGAGAGGAAACAGGCAGAATAAAGAATAAAATTCAGAGGCAATGGTAATGCCAGTATTGGAGTCTTAGTATGCGATGGAGGTCTTCTGCATTTTAGGAAAAAGAAAAGCATGCCCTGTAGAACTAGCTTCTGGCAAAAGGGCTTGGTTGCCTTGCTAACTGAGCAAGGGAGTGCTGAGTGTGAGCAAAGCAGGATGGAACAGTAAGGGGAACAAGTAATTTAAATGCCTGGAACTGAGTGTAACAAAGGGCCAAGAGTAGAGAATGCACTTGGATTGTGAGAAATTCCATCTCTTTGTGGGAATACTGAGTGCAACACACAATTTTACAACCTGTCTGTGCTTGCTTTTGTTAACTTTTGGAGGGCAGGCTCACATCCAACTCGCACAGATATTTACCTCTCTACCTTATCCTTGAAATTACTGTGCTGTGGGGTTTTTTTTCTGTGCATATTTGCTAGAAAGTCATCTCGTGGAAACAAAGATGTGAAATTATGTGAAGGTGTGTTTTGGTGATGTTCTGTATGTATTCAAAAGTGGTGTTTGGCAGCCCCGTTTTACTATTGCTACCAAAATCCACTTTCTTCATTAATTTTTTTTTGATGGTGTTTACCTGCCAGAGAGAAACTTAAGTCTTCAGTTACTTGTTTCAGTGTGTATAGAACATCTTTCTTCATGCATAGTTCTGAAATCTTATCAAATAACTTTTGGGTTATGAATGCTTGAGGAAGGGAATGTAATGCCCTGTAATTCACAGCAAACACATAGATACAAATGTTTAATTAATCAAGCACCACTCATTTGGACCACTTCTTGCCAGAAATTGGCTGTTAAAATTTTGTTCCAAGTCAGTAGCTGCTTCATTTTCTTATGACAGGTTAGCTGCTTAAACAGAACCTGTCTCAAGTTTCTAGAGTGTTATCGAGGGAATTATGCCAGCAAAGAATGTTGGATTTCAACACCTGTGTCTATTTCAAAGTGAAGAGAGAACAAAAGAATTCTGGTGGGGAAAAAAAGACATTAAATAAGATTCATATCCCTTCTGTACTTTCTGGAGGAAAAATATTAACCAGAACACAGACTGGAGCATAGAACTTGGAACTGTGTGCTTCACCAGACTAGTGGCATTTTGTAAATAATTTTAAGTGGTGTCACCATTCACACTAAGGGTGCAGCATCAGGAAGATTACAGAGCACTGACAAAATCTACAGATGTGCTGAAAGTCATCTCTAAAGGAAAACAAATCCTCTCTCACTACCTGTTTTATAGATCAGCCTTTTCCTCTAGGGTTTTCTGTAACCTTCACTGCAGTACACATGTAATCTGAAAAGATGCTTCTCTCTCTGAACAGATACGTGGCGTTTGACTTCCACAAAGAGTGCAGTCGGATGAGGTGGGATCGGCTTCAGATTTTGATGGATCAACTAGCAGAGCAGCAAGATGAGTTCAGGTAAGGCTCTGCAGTTCTTTCACCTCTGTGCTGTTAAAATGAGACCACTTCCTCAAAGTTTCTGTTGCCTTGCATTAAGGCACAGCAATGCAGACATGTAATCTTCTATGAAGAAGATGTATTTGTGTGCATTAGTGTGTCCATATCTCTGGTGTCTTGCTGATACCATGTGCAAGGTTAGAGACCTGGTGGGGAGTAAGGTGTAGAGCCCCTGTTACCTCTCAATAAAGTGAGTCTGAGAATTGCAGCAACCTTGAGCTGTGACAAGAGCTGCCTTGGTAAGGCTGGGTAAAAGCTTAGACAAAGACATGAGCATGCATACAACTGGAGCTAAGAAAGTCCCCTTAGATTATATTTTTCTTTCATCCATTAGTAATTCCAGGTAGTGTTGACAGCAAACTGTTTTGCCATATAGGCAAAATGTGGGTATTCCTTCCACAAGCATTTGTAAAAATGTTTTCTCTAACACACACATTGTTGTGGCTCCAAACCTTGCACTGGCGTTGATTGTTAGCCCTTGCTTACATAAGTAACCCACATGGAAACAAATTCTCATTTTCTTTAGTCATATAAAAGTACATAAAACGTCCAAATCAATTTAAATCCTTAGTCCCACAAGTGTGTTTTTGGTCTTAGCTACTGGTAGACATGTAGATTGCTAGGGAAATAGTTTACTTTGTTCTGCTTTTCTGATTGCTTCCTTACTGTTCCTGAAGTCTTGTGCCTAAAGCACAAAGTATATCAGCTAAAACATTACAAAACTAGCAGTGGTATAGTCTACCCTAACAAAATAAAATGAGGTAGGATGTGGACTAGAACAGGAGTTTTCTTAATAAAGTCTCTTACATGGAGTGATGGCTGTGGGAATGATATAAATTAATCAAATTTTAGTTAATATTCTGTCCACCACAAAGAGAAAGGCCTTAAAAACTCATGAAGACCTAGTGAATAAATCGACTTTGAGCACCTCAAGGTTTTTCCTATACAGCAAGGATCCTTTATTCTCAGTATTAATACTGAATCCAATAACTTGTTTACTGTCAGCTGCCATTGGAGGCATAAAAAATAACCTGTTTTCCTTGAAAAAAAAAAAGGCAATTCATCTCTAAAACAAGATAAAAAATTGAAGACTCTTTCTCAAGATTAGACTGGCTCTAACTTAACTTGTTTCATTTCATCTGTAATGACTATTGCTTAAATAGGAACAGAAAATTCTGAGTTCTGATCTTCGTAGAAAATGGTTTTGCAACTCCTAGGGAGGTGAACAACTCTTATTTTCTACAGGCTCAATCCAGTTGTGGAAGATCTGTCAGAAAGGAGAGCTGGGTTTGTGGAGGTGTTTTTTGTTAGTTTTTAAATTTTTTAGAGCAGCTATAGGAGATGCAGCATTTAAGAATAGACATTTCTAGTTAATTAGGATAATAACAAACTATCTTATCCTAATATCAGTTGTAGGCAGGACTCAGGGAGAAAAGGAAGATTTCACATGTATTACTGTCTCCTTTAGTCTGCAACAATGCAAAACGTAGTTTAACAAAACTATTTCAAGAATGATGAAAATGGCTCTTAAAAAGACACCACAAGGTTTATCAAAGTAAATTCATATGCTTCTAAGGCTCCTGATTGTAGTACTGCATCACTGTAGACTTGATAATCTTAAAATAATCAACAGTGGATCATATGCTAGTCCACATTCGGCATTCATAATTACATATTGGAGTAACTTAATCTATAGATTATTAATTGTAAATCTATAGACAACTGAAATTTCATGCTGTGGCAGGACAGGCATAGCTCTGTCCCATTCACACATCCAGGTGATCAGTAGATTGGAATTTTTGTTCTACCAGCTCAATATTGGAATGCATGTGTGCAATTCAGTATTTAAAATGAGCTGTTTGTTATCAACTACTGGAAACACCTGTTTTAGTGGATTAAAAAGATTGAGGTAACAATTAGCATATGTGAGAGGGAATATCTGGTTCCCCCACACGTTCTCATAGTGGAGAGAATGGCATGTGACAGTAGCAGATTGTTCCATATTTTCCAAGTGGCCTTCAAAAATCTGTGTACCTTCCTTGAAGAATTGTGCCTGACAGCTTAGATGACTGAATTGAATTGAGTGGCCAGTTATAAACAAATCTGGTTATTTCTGCTGTTAGGCTCTGCAAGTGGTCTTCATATCTATGGAGCTGGGACAGTAAAATAACTGGGAAAAAATAATACAAGTCCCTGATTTTGCATCAGAAGCTGCTCTTCCCAGTGGAATATAACTTAATATTGCTGGTTGGCTTTCTGAATGTAAGAGTGAATACTGCCCTGATATTGCTTGGTGTTCATCCACTGATGCTGTTTACCAGCATGGGAAGAATTCGGGGAGGCATCAAAGTTCCAAGACATGGCTGAGAACTCATCAAATGCTCGGGACAATTGTGTTTTGATTGCTAGGATATTTCCTTGTGAAAACATGTGGTTTATATGGACTGTTATCTCTAAATACATGTATTGTATGTGTTAGTTACTTTCTAGTGGACTCGGAAGGTAAAATTGTGACTCAGCAGGAAGGAACATTCCGCAGTAACTGCATGGACTGCCTGGATCGGACTAACGTGATCCAGAGCTTGTTAGCACGCAGGTCTCTCCAGGCCCAGCTTCAGGTAAATGTTTTACTCCTCTTTAACAAGCTGAAAGAGGAGAGAAGCTTTCTATTTGGAATGGAAATGTAATTTGAACACTCCAGTAAGAGTTGTGTTACTGTACTGCTTACTTGAGCCGCATTGACTAGACTCAAGTTTGATAAATACAGCTTTTTCTGAAAGCAAATCCTAATTTTTCTATCAAACTCCTAGTGAGCCTCAATGTGCTTTTTGTTTCAGAGACTAGGTGTTCTGCATGTGGGGCAGAGAATTGAAGAGCAAGCAGACTTTGAGAAAATCTACAAAAATGGTAGGCTGTTTATAGAGTTCTAACACTTAATTTTTCTCTGGAGAGAGTCTATAACTTCCTTAATATTTCTTATTGTTTTCCTATTCACAGCATGGGCTGATAATGCTAATGCTTGTGCCAAACAATATGCTGGAACTGGTGCCTTAAAGACTGATTACACAAGGCAAGTCAGCCTTTCTTGTAAGGGCCTTCTGGGTTTTTGAGCATTTTTGGGATTTTCTTCTAGTCTTCATATCTGAGAAGCTTATTAATCTGGGGCTTAGGCCATAAATGAGTTTTTTGCAATTGTTCAGTTGATAAAAAGTCAGACTAAAATCTCCAGAACACTGTTCTTTGCTGTGTTCATGTGAAAGTAAAGGCTACCTGGAAATGAAAACCAAGGCAGTGTGCCATGAAGATGCACATTTATCCTGTGTGATGGAAAGAAGTGTCATTTTATTTTCCAATTTTGTTTCAAGTTTGTGTGGTAATAGTGCTGAGGCAGCACTAGATAAATGTATTCCTGTGCAGGTGTTCATTTAATAATAGTACGCATCTGGATAATGACAGAATGTAAATCTGAAAATATAGTCATGAATTTATACATCTATTTTGAATATTTTTCACAACTTTTTGCAGAACTGGGAAGAGAACTCAGTGGGGCTTAATAATGGATGGCTGGAACTCATTAATACGTTATTACAAAAACAACTTTTCTGATGGATTTAGACAAGTAAGTTAAGCTTTTAACCATGGGGAAGTGTATTTGATAAACATTGCTGTGCATTCTAACTCTTACCCTCCCTGTCTCTTCCAGGATGCAATTGATCTTTTTCTTGGAAATTATTCAGTGGATGAAGTAGAACCTGCTAGTCCTTTACATGTCAAGAAAGATTGGAAGTTCTTAGCTGTGAGTACAGAGACTTCATTTGTGATTAGAGAAACACAACTGTTCAGTCACTGGCTTCATTATGCCTAAGCAGGACTTGTCTGTTCAGTCATGAAGCATCCCTGTAATCTGGTAATGTCTCTATGATACCTGCTTATAGGATTAAACCCAGACAGTTCCTTTGCCAAGAAATGGAGTCCCCTTGAGGTATTGGAAAAACTGCTACTCGCTTTTAAAATACACTTCACTAGGTGGAAAGGGGGAAATTCTGCTACTCGCTATCAATGACTGTTTGCTTCTGCAGAAGAATGTTAGAATATTGTCAAATTCTTTTCTCGCACTTCATGCAGAAGCATAGACTGTAACACAAAACCCCCACTTTTTTTCATTTTTTTCACCCTTTCTATTTTGAAATGGGATTTGAGAACATAATGGGTTTAACTGGTGTATTTTTTTTTAACAAAGTATAAGCTTCAACCTCTCTTTTAATGCACAGGAGGTGTATTTTAATTCTCAACATAGTTATTGAACACACTCTTCCAAATTTTGGAACTATCTGAACTTTTATTTGTACCTGAATGCAGGTGAATTGAGAATTAAAGCAAATTCATAGCAAAGCAAGTAAATACTTTACAGTACAACCCATCTTAAAGGAAATTAAGGAACATACTGCTGTATCAAGTGATTATTCGTTTTCTCTTTCCTCAGTTGCCTATTATTATGGTGGTTGCTTTCTCCATGTGCATTATTTGTTTGCTAATGGCTGGTAAGTCACTATTGAGTTTAATTTTATAAAACTGGCTTGTTTCTCTGTGAACTTTGTGTACATGGTTACCAGTAACTGTTCAGTATAGAATTGCTTCTCAGTCATTCTAAAAGGTGCTTGAGTGTAGCTCTGGAGATTGAGGTTTAGCACTGTATCATTAATGTGGAAAAAACTGAGGTGCTATAGAAAACAATGTTAAAAGTCATGTAGAAGTCAATTAAGGGACAGTTAATTGTTCCCAAATTTAGATGCAACCTTGGTAGACCTGTAGCTTTGTTGTAGGCTGGATGAAGCCCTAGAGGAATATCTGTCTAATTTTGGGCAGAAAGACAGTTCAGAACTGTCAGATACAGGCATAAACCTGGTTCTGATGGATGTCCCTTTAATCTAAATCTGTGTTGGGAGTGGTGAAGCTTTTTGCCTTCTGCTTTTGCCTTGAATTTTCTAGCATTAGTGCCAGTAGAGTTCTTGACTGACTTCTGTACGTCTCTGTTCAATGTGTTACCAGAACTGTGTGGCAAATACAAATTTCCTGAGGTGAGGAAACAAGAAGATCTGTGAAAGACTTCTGATTTCATTTGACAACAGATCTGAGGGAGAGCTTGAAATATTTGCATTTGTGCTAAAGTAAAACTCTCTGGTAATTGGAGATAATGAGCTAAAAGGTTTATCTGACTCTTCTTCTCAGGTGATACATGGACTGAGACACTGGCCTATGTGCTTTTCTGGGGAAGTGCCAGCTTTGGAACTTTTGCTATCATCCTTTACAATGGCAAGGATTTTGTCGATGCACCCAAGCTGGTCCAGAAGGAGAAGATGGACTGAATTTGTGTGTGTGGAAAGCGGCTTGGTACTGAGGATTCTTCAAGCCACACTTGGAGTCTCTACTGACCTGCTTTCCACACCAAATAATGCTCTTATGAACATTCTTCCTTGGCAATGGGGGGGTCAGGGGTAAGGAAACCTGTGGGTGGTGGTAGCTTTCAACTGAGACCTGACTCGACAGTCTTAGTTGCAATGGTCTTTGGAATATTGCATTAGTGGACAGGGCTCCACTCTTACTGGGGTAGTGCAAGGACAAAAGCCAGCTTTTTGGTGTCTGGAATGTTTTGGAGCTTCAGTGGACTGCTTAAGCTCATGCTCCACCTGGGCTGGTTCAGCTGGTTTTTTGGTCTTGACAGGAGAGAGCTTTGATGCACTTCATGTCTCAAAATACCCAAATGTTGAAGCATTAATAATGGAACATCTGATAGGGGTCTCTGAACAAATATGGCTTCATACCAATAAAAAGGCTAGGTCCAGACTTGTAGCTGGATTACATTTGTTGTGATAAAGTCTGTGTTAAGGAGTCCTTCGTGCATATTTGTGTGTGGATTCTTTTCACTAATTGTGAAAGATTTTTGAATCCTAATGCTATTCTAAAATGAGGTTTTTTGTCCTGTCTTGTTTCTCTAGAACTGATGCAATATTCTGCTAATCATTGTTTGGGTGAAAGGGCAGTGTAATTGGATGTTCCTGAAGTTGCAAATGTCTTGCACTGTTTCAATACTACAGTCTCCATATGAAAATCCAGTAGTTAGCGAGTTAAAATGTAGATTTTTCTTTCTGAAGATGTAAACTAAATCAAAGAATGTAAAAGTCCTTTGCAGTGTTTATTCAACCTTCCTTATGCTAAAGTTCCAAAGTACTTCATTACTTTAAGAATGGGTCACAACATAAAAGGTGAACTTCATATTGTTTTGCTAGTCAGCTGCTTCTGTCCTTGGTTATGTTGAAACAATTTATGAAAGAAGGAATAACAGCCTGAGGAGAAAGCATTAAGTCTAAACTCCATATTTCTACTTGGGAGCAGCAGCTTGCTTTTCATGCATGATACTGTAACACACTCTTTCAAGAAAAAAAAAAGGAGAAAAAAAAAGCTGCAGACTAATTTGTGCTGGGTAATGTGTGTCTTTAAATTTAGTGCTTCCAAGCTGTATAAAAATAAGGACCAATTTTAAACTATTTTGTCACTTACTTTATATGGTTTGTTCAAAACCAGACATGGAACTTGCTTAAGGCGCTGTGCATTGTTTCATATTTCCTGTAAGTACAGCTGTATATTCAGATTGCGAGTATAAAATTTAAAGGGGGGGGAAGGGACAAACATGTAGAATACTACTAGGACTAGCACAGGTGTCACTATTGAAGCTAGAACACAAAACACTGATACTCCAGTGTTCCCTTGTGTTATGACTGAAAATATGTACAGATTCTTTTTTTTTTTTTTTTTCCCTTTTGCAACTGTTCATTTTAACCTTGAATGTTTCTGGAGGCCTCTCTGGGTTTTGTGTAAACATAACCTGTTCATGAGCACTAGTACTTGCAAAGTATCCGTTTGCTTCTGGATGCTGTAACAGAAAAATACCAGTTGGTGGTTAACTGGAAAATCCTCCTAACTTAAAATTTTCAAAGGTGAACTCCCTCATGGGCACAAAGTACAAGAACATCATAGACTCAATATTTGGAAGCAGTGGTTCTGGTGGCTCACTGGCAGGTGGAGTTTGAGACTTGGCTCAGTTGTCTTGCAGTCTAGAACTAAGTTGTTGCATCTTTGGTGAAGAACTTGTTGCAGCAAAGACCAAACTTGAATTGCTAACATAAAAGGTTTGTAAGACATAGAATAATGTAGGTTTTAGAAGTTGGAAGGCACCTGTATTTCAGTGCTTTGCAAAGAGTCTGTATTTCTAAAATCACAAATGGTGTAATACTCCTAAATGACAATAAAATGTTCAACTTTTCTAGATGTACTGTCTGTGATGCATTTTGTGCTTTGGAGCAGACTGTTCCCAAACTGTTCCTTAGGAGCTGTTTCACACCTGATGCTTCAGGTTTGTGTCTGCCCATTGCAGGTGGGGCTCTTCCTGTGCTGTGCTGTAGCAGTGATGATCTCACGCAGTGCCTGAAGTCACTGTGCCCTGTGTGATGTTCCACTCTTTGCTGCCATGGCTGGAGTGCTCCAGTGCTGCATCCCAAGTGTCACCTCTGCTCAGGGCCTATGGCTCTTTGCCTCTTCCCTTACAAGGGCACTTCAGAGTCTTATGGACAATACCAAGAGGNGGGCGCGGATGGGGGCGGATGGAGGCGGATTGCCCGCGCCCCGCCGCGGCGGCAGCGCCGAGCCAGCCCGCGCGCTCAGGGCCGCCCCGCGCTCTCCCCCGACCGCGGACGGGAACGGGAGCGTCCCGGGATGGGCCGGGAAAGGCCCTCCGGGAGCGGCCCTAGGATGGGCTGGNGTGAAAATTGAAGCTGTCTTTTCCCTCTTACCTTTACTAGGTAAATAGACTGACACATAAAATTGTTACTATTACAGTTCTGGATGCTGAAGCTGTAACTTTTGTCACAATAAATTAGTGTTTTGCGGGTTCTAGGCCTTGGATTTTTCTTTTTGTAAAGCTCATTTTTTTCTTTTCCAAAATGTATTTTTCATGAAGGAAGGCAAGCTGGTAGTTGTAAAACCTTACAAAAAGCGCGGCTTCCACAGTCCAAGGCGCTGCTCAGCCCTCTCCTCCCCCCGCCTTGTATCTGCTCCTCTTCCACGAACCACATCTCCTTCCTTCCCTGCCCATCCTTCTTTTCCTCGCATCCCTCTTTTCCATCCCACATCCTCCCTTTTTCCTCTCCTCTCTTCCCCGAATCCCCGCTCTCTACCCCTACGGGTCCGCCGGGCCGCTAGGGGGCGCTGTCACGGCCGCTCCCGCCCATCGATCGCCGCGGAGCGCGGCCGCTTCCTGGCGCGCGCGGCCCGGCGCGGCCTGACCGAGAGGCGCCTCNGGCGGCCCCGCTGTTCTGGGCCGCGCTCCCGCCCCGGGGCCTGCGCGGGTCGCTCGGCAGAGCTCCCCCCTTCCTTTTTGGAGGGAAGCCCCCGGCTGGAGTAGTGTTGGCTTCCCAGGATTGTAACAACTTGTGAAATGGTTCCTTGTACAATAATGGCTGTTTGGCCTGGAAGTAGGCGCTGGATCCGGCAGTGTGTCACTCAAGCGTCCCAGCTCGCGGTGGCTGGGCTGGGCAGGGCAGGACGTGTGTCGCTAAACATCCCCAACAGAATCCATGAGCGCCGTCTTTGGGAGCTCGGGATGTGGAAATGTTTGGTGCTGCCTGTGGAGCACGTACGGCTTTACGTGTGAAGTGAACGAGTCTGGGTTTTTTTAAATGCGTTTTTAATTGCCAGGTTTCTTATGAAGCTGAGCCACGAGACTGTGACCATTGAGCTGAAGAATGGGACGCAGGTGCATGGAACGATCACAGGTACGGCAGGATGGGAGGATGCAGGGAAGTATTCCCCACTGCCTCTCGGTAAACGATTGGTAGCCACGACTTGAATGAGTTTTTTGTCCTGTGCTCCCTCTTGCGGGGACCGGCACCGGAAAATGCGGGAGATGGGCTTTGTAATTCGTGTCTGTGTGCAAGTGCGAGGCGTGTCTGTGTTACACAAGTGTTTGGGTATTGTCGGAACCGCGAAAATACTTGGGAATTTCAGTGGGTCATGGATTATCTTTGATGTGTAGTAGTGGATGAGTGCACCCGTGGTCAGACCGGCGCTGGGGGTGCATTTTGTGATCAGATTTCTGTTTTTTTAAAAAGATTCTGGTGGGAGCTGTAAATTCGCTGTAGCACTGGGAGCCTCTGAGCCCAAGTGCAGCTTTGCCTGCAGACAGGCTCCGGGGGAAGGAAGCAAACTCTTCCAAGCCTAGCTTGATAGTCTCTTAGAATTGTAGCAGCACAATCACGGAATCAGAAAACGGTTTGGGTTGGAAGGGACTTTAAAGATCGTCCAGTTCCAACCCCCTTCCATGGGCAGGGACACCTTCCACTACACCAGGCTGCTCAGAGTCCCATCCAGCCTGGCCTGGAACACTGCCAGGGGTGGGCCATCCACAGCTTCTCTGGGCAATCTGTTCTATCTGATGTGGTCTTGCATTGGTTAAATTTTGTGTGTAGGCGGTTCTAATCTAAAAAATAAAGTTAATGAGCACGTTTTTGTTAAGGTGAATCGAGATGGAAACGCATATTTGCGTATGTTTGATTTCATGAGACAGGTTTGAGAACGCAGAGCTGGGTGTGGGATACAGGGCAAAGAGGAATCCTGGCCAAGAGAATCTGCTCCCTAGCTGTTGCCAGAGGTCTGTCCTGTCGGTTCCCTGTGGAAATTCCCTGTGGGAATTCCTGATTATTTGGGCTTCTTTGTATCACTGAGCTGACCTTACAGGGAATTCTGTATGGTTGATTATGTGGTTCTCACGTCTGAAACATGTACAAACTGTTTTGTTTGTTAATAACCTCAGTGAGGAGCATTGCTCTGGGAGTGTTGCTGTGAGCTTTACTCACAGACAGCAGATGCCATGTGGGTGGGGCTCGTGTTTAATGAGGCAAACCCTCACGGGTGAGCTGAGGAAGCTGCTTCTCCTCCTTTTCTAAATTCACCCCCCCAAGCGTCTTTCAGAAGCTCTTCTGCCCAGGCACTCTTGGGGAAAAAAATATATACAACTCTTGTTAAGGTTGAATTTTATTCCAGAGGATTGCTGAGGTGCTTTTTTGGCCAGTAGCAATCTTGGGGATTTGGCAGAGTTCAAAACTGGCATTCTTTTGCAGCCAGGTCCATCAGCTTTGATTAGAGCTGAGTGAGCCCCCTCGGTGCCTGATTGCAGCATGCTCTGCTGAACCCAGCCAGATGGGAAGCAAACACACTGCTGGGCTCCTGACCTCTCTGCTCTTTCTGGCTTAATTGTTGAGCAAAGCCTCCCTCATTTTCTGCTAAGAATCTGTAAAAAGATTGTGCAATCACCTCTTCCTCCCTTTGCCAGGGCAGGAGCAGGGATGAAGGGGCAGGTTTTGTGTAATGCCCCTCACACCAACCAAGGGACTCTGGGTCAGGTGGAGCTGTGTAAAACCTAGAAGGAGAGAGAGAGGACAGAAAAATAAAGTCCCTGTCATTTTGATTTTTGTAGTTGGAGATCAAATCCCACATAAAGCTCATGATATGCAAAACAAAAACTTCTGGGTTTTTTTTTTTGCTTCTCATGGCTGTTGCACAGTCCATGCATCCAGCTGAGATTTTTTTATGCAGTTTGGGATTATGCATAACATAGCATAGAGTGCACAGTACTGATTCCATACAATTCTCACATACTGACTGTTCTCAGAGTTTGTAACCGCAGTGGTTGCTCCTTGCAGTGGGATATTTTATGTACTTTCATAAAAAATTCACTCTGGTGTTGGATGTATTTTATCAGAAGATAAATGCTGCTTTTATGGCTGGATTTTCCTAAGGCTTACAGGAAAAGGAAGTGATCCAGGTCATTTTTCCTCCTCCAAGATTTGTTTTACCTTTTTTTAAAGGACTGAAGACTAGTATTAGCCTTCTGTAATAAGCAGTAGTTTATTTGTTGTTCAGAGGAATTATTTTAATCATTTACAAAGCGGCTATTGCCAGAACCTGGATAGAGATCTCTAACCATGAGGTTAGAGGCAAAAATTGGTAACTGGCATAATTCAAGAGAGAAAAGAGATGTAGTTTCATTCTGTGGGAGGCTGAAGTAATTAATGAGTGGCAGAAGCAGATGTTGATGAACAGGATAAGTCTCATTTCATGTGCATACTTTAAACAGGCACCAAGAGACCTCACCCCTGAATTGAGGCTTGTGTTGTTTCAGGAGTGGATGTCAGCATGAACACGCATCTCAAAGCGGTGAAAATGACGCTGAAGAACAGAGAGCCTGTGCAGCTGGAGACTCTGAGTATTCGAGGGAACAACATCCGCTACTTCATTCTGCCCGACAGTTTGCCTCTGGATACTTTGCTGGTGGATGTCGAACCAAAAGTCAAATCCAAGAAAAGAGAAGCAGGTGAGTTTGTACTTTGCTAGTCTGTTCTGCCTTTGTGTGCATTTTAGTACTGTGAGTCTGAAGATGTGTGATTTGAGTGTCTGAACGTCTGCATTTGGCATTGAATTCCTTCACTGCTGAGGGTTTGCCACAGCGCTGGCTCTGTCTGCCTTGTCCTCTTCCTTGCATCTGCAGAGCTTTCATTGACATGAAGTTGTGTTATGGCTTTTCATGTATCTATTTTTGAAAATGTAATTGTTTATCAGCTTGAGTAAGTCTTAACCTATCTGAGCCTCTCAGTTGGCACCAAAGAGATTTACACTTCCTCTTCTCCAGATGTTTGCTGTGTTTCCCTAGTTTGTATGGGGAGCTTCACGTAGATAATAAGTACAGGACAGTAACTCAAGTGGTGCTGAATGGTTCACTGAAATTTGGTGGGGGATAAAAATGGTATCTCTGAGAATCAGTTTGAGAGACTTGAGAACCTGAGGGAGCCTAGGCTGTATTCCAGCGAGTGCATTTCCAGCTTTGGAGCTCAAAAGTGTTCCAGTCTCTGCTCTTGCTGGAGCTTTTTTCTTTTCAGAATGCTGCTGAATAAAAATCCTTTTACTTATAAGCCTGACAGTAACTGAAGTTTAATCCACACTATTAAAGATGAGTATCCAGTAAACCCCAAGAATCTCCAGCAGTATATATTTTGCCCAGCAGTTAATCTGTGTGGTTTTAAAACAGCTGTAAGTGAAAGCTAATTGTGCTTCAGAATAATGTTGTACCATTTCTCCTGTAATTAGTGTTGAAGTATGTGTTCTGCATTAGTGAGCTCACCTTACTGACACGGGGTAAGGAATCTCAGCTGTGCAGCCCCAAGTGTGAGTGCTGCGGCTGCTGCCCTGGCAGGGAATAAGGATAAAGCTCCCACAGGGGCCTTGCTCCTCTCGTGTTCATTAAAAATTTGACCACACAGAGAAATGAGTGTGGTTGGTTTGCTTTTTTCCTGAACCTCACGATGTGATGTGGACAAGAACATCCCTACTTGGTGTCACCTTTGGGGAAAGCAGCTGTGGTAGCTCCAGTTACCTCTGTGTGACACTCCCTGCATCTGCAGTGTGGGAAGCACTCTCAGACCAAAGCTGTGCTGTGCTTTGTCTCAATCCATAAATGCCTTGGGCTTCAGAACTGTAAAAGCCTTGATCTGTCCTTGACAAGTGAAGTTGACAGGAAAGGGCAAGATGGTGGCTGAGGTGTGTGTGCCACGTGTGCCTTGGGTCCGAGCGTGCTGGCGCTTGGCAAACACAGCTACATGCTAGTGCTGTCATCCTCCAGCTGGGGTTGACGATTCCAGGGTCAATGTATTAACAATGTATGATTTTGTATGTGCAAAATAATGACACCTTGCTTGGGTCAAGTTTGTCCTGTGTCTCTGCTCCTTCTTTCTTGCATTTCTAACCTGTATCCAAGAATAGTTGTCACATCTTGCTCCTTGAATGTGGATGCCTTGATGTGTGATGCCAGTGGGTGTCTCTTAGAGAGCCACCTGCTTCTGCAGAATTTCCAGTATGTTTTTGAGCCCTGCACTCACAAACACGTTTGAAATGAACCAATAATCTAAAGTTTGCAGAGTGCCTTTGCAACCTGGTGGGTTGCATTTCTTTGGGAGAAAGAGGTGCAATGTTATCACCATATGGATCATGCGACTTTCAGCGGTTGCTTGTGGTCTGCACTATCCTATGATTATGGCTTCTCTTTACAATTAAACAACAGTAACTAAAACTGGGAGCACACAGTCAAGACCTTTGCCTTAGAATCACATCTGCAATTTGGAATAGGCATCTCTGAGACCAGTAGGAGCTGTTGGGTGCTGGGATATTTTCAAAATACTGACCTTCCACATGGTGCCTGAGACAGGATGAGTTTGGGTATCTCAGAGCGTGTCAAAATTTGCATTTCCCTCAAAATCTAGACTGTATATATATAGAAAAAAGAGGAATTCTAGTTTCCTGTCAGATCACCTGGTCGCTTGGGAGCAGTCAACTGTTACATGCCCTTGTTTTCTGCAGTGGAGCCAAGGACAGACAGTAGCCTGTGGAAGTTGTAATACAGGGGAAAAAAGTAACCCAGAAGATGAAAATATTGCCTGAAACTTACTGAGCATTAATAGACTTAATATCTAACTAAGTATCTTATCACAGGGAAGCAGTGTGGTGATTATGCTCAATACAGAATGTTTTAATCAAAATATAGGTGTTCCTGGGTCTAACTTGATTTACCCTTTTTCTTTTACCTGCTAAGTTGCTGGAAGAGGCCGTGGCAGAGGCCGTGGCAGAGGCCGAGGTCGTGGAAGAGGAAGAGGAGGCCCAAGACGATAACTTCTCATCATGCAACTCTTACCAAATTCTGGGTAATTTTCGGCTATTTTTTGTACAGGTCTTGTTTATGGTATCCATTTTTAATAAACTGAAATGTGAAAGAGTGTCTTTTCTTTGTTAGCAAAGCCTGGGGAGGGAGGTAGGTGTCTCCTGTTTCTAGGGCTGTTGCAGACTACACGATCTTGTTGGTTGTCACTGTTGAGATTTTGCCCCACCCCCAAGGGCTGTACAATTCCTCTTGCTTTTTGCCCCAGAATGAGAGACTTGTGTTGTTCTTTTACAATGTTTGAAATTAATCCCTCTGTTCTAAGGCACTTGCCATCTTCTAATGGTTACATAGTTAAGACACTGTATTAAGAACCCTTGTCCCATGAGTATGTCTCTAATATTGTTCTTCAGAGCGACCTTTTTTAAAGTTCATAGATATCATTTTAATGTTCTCTATTACATGAAGCTTGCAATTTAAACATGTTGCTTTCTTTATAAAACATTTACACAGGGAAATTAACCAGGTCCATGGAACTGCTGGATTGTTACATCTGATGATTAAAGAATACCTGGATATGAACTTTGTCAAAGCTAATTATATGGCATACTTTTGTTTGGGTGGGGCTCGTAAAGCAGCTTTATCACAGATACCTTCTAGTATACTTAAAGTGCATCCCTAGAAAATACAAAGTACAGCACAGTGCACAGTTACATACTGGAATTGGAAGCTTACTTCTTTTGGAGGTGGGAGAACTTTCACTGCTTTGCTGGACCCAAGTATAAAAGAAGCCGTGTTGGCCTCGTTTATCTCCCAGTGCCATCCTACTGATTTCTCCCATGTTGGAAAGCAATGTCACATTCTCATTGCCAGGCTTCAACAGTTTCTCCTGCTGATGAAATACAGGTGTCGTTTCAAGCAGTGAGTGTCTTGAATGGCTGGGAGTATTTGCTGGTACTTTGGTGCAGGAACATGCTTGGTCACTCATGTTTCCACACAGGCAGTGGTACAACTGGAAAAGAATCACCTAACGTGTTATGGGCTGATAGGCTGGTTAGTTTGTGCTAGCTGGCATTTTGTGAGCTGCTCTCCTTCTCACCTCTTTTAGAGAGGCCATTTTAAAGCTTCATCCTTTTACGGAAGAGCTTTTTTTTCCCAAACCATTGTGGAACCTCCCAAGAGCACTTTTTGGTCAATATAGCACCCACCATTCTCAACTCTATAAAAAGCTGCTACAAATAATGGTTGCTGCTGTCTTCCAGAAGTGCCCAGTCACTGATGACGGGGTAAGGTCTTCCCAAATCCAGCTCTCAGCTTTCATGCAACAGTTAGGACTCGTTCGCTCTTCAGTCTCTTCCTTATAAAAGTCACTAGTGCTCCCAGGGGTATGCACATGGTGGATGCTGCCACCAGCAGCCCGATCACTGCCAGGGCATAGCCTGGGTAATCCTTGGTCACCAGCTGCCCCTGCAAAGGAGAAAAGCAGTGTTGGATCTGTGGGATCTGTCCCAGCCTCGGGCCAGGAGCAAAGCTGTGTGGATGGATCTAAAGAGGACCTCTGAGAAGCAGTTTCAGGCTGTGGCAGCCCATGGCTGCCGTCAGTGCTGTTCTCTGTCCAGCCATACACACTGAAAACTGAAAAGAACAGAGCTGCTGACAGCAGGATCGGGGATAACTTGGGGCTTTGGTAAAGAGCAGATTTTGGCTCGATTTGTGCTTCTTAATGAGGTGGCTGCGCCCTGACCTCTGTCAGGCCTCTGTTCCTCTCCTGGAGCCTGCAGGCTCATGCTGACACCCAGTCAACAGGGCAGGCCCACCTGGGTCCCAAATTGGCCATGACATGAAAACAATTATGTGCTTTGTTCATGATGGAAACATTTCCACAAAAGCTTATGAAACCAGTGATTACTTATCCAGTAGTAATTGCTCTGTGATGAATACACAGTCCAATATTCTTAAGAAAATGTTCTGGCCATGAAGAAAAATACGTATGGAAATTGTGAAAACTATTTACTCCAGCAGCAGCTCAGTTCTGTTAAAAGACCACTAATTTTGTTCAAAATAAATACACGGATAAGTAGGGGGTTATTAAGTATGTTTTTAAAGATGATATTTGGGTCTTCAATATGAATGAAATTTAATTCTTTGAAGGATTGATTGAAAACCTCATAGAGGGAAATTAGGTGATTTTACAGAATCATTGGATCATCACTAAGTCAAGTTTTCCCTGGTTTTCCTTTCCACAAAATTAAGGTAGCTGACTCCAGCTACTTGCTTTCAGAAGGCCATTTTGTGGAACAGTGTAGTTAGGAAGGAAGCTTGTATCTGTGCAGGAAAGTTTTTTTAAAAAAAGCCCAAACCCAAAACTGTTTTACCTGTGTGGCATCCCATGCTTGATATTGCAATGTTCCTGTGAGGATATAGTCGGTGAGGTAAAAAATAAATAGGCTTATAATTAGCAGTGGACTAACAAAAGCCCACATAATTTTCCAATACCAGTTTGGCTTGCGTCCAATCATGGTGTAAAGATCTTTCTCAAATCTGTTCAAAAGAAAACCAAACATATTTTTGTAAAGAAAACCAAACGTGTATTTTTGAGACTGGCTACAGATGTTCGGTCAATACCTTGTTCTGAGTTACTTCAAAATCCACCTTCAGAATCGAGTATGTCAGATGAGAAAGGGGAGTACAGCTGACCACAAATGAGCAGAGAATTATGGTGTGAAGAGCTGGCTCACCAGAATCACAGTGAGGGTGAAATCAAAAAAGACAGTGAGGCTTCCAAGAGAATCCCAAGGTGTAGAGAGCAGCTAGAAAAGGCACAGCAACAAAGTTCTGCCTGAAGTGTAACCTTGGGCTGTAACTGCTGTCAGCTGACAGAGAAAAGCAATGATGCTGAAGTGCTGTGGAGAAAAGAGCTGGGTTTGTGTAGTCTGTTCTCGGTGCTGGTATCTGACTGTCTTTGAGGAAGTACCAACACTGAGAATGGTACCAGAAATCTCACAGGAGACCTGGATCTGACTCGAAGGCTTTGAACTCATCAGGGAGATAATACCCATGTATGTGCCTGGACACCTTCTGTGCTGGCAGACTAACAAAGCAAACGCTGAAGTCTTTCCCTTCAGCTATTTTCAAACACTTTTGCTGTTGAAAACTTCCCCTGATTCCAGAGCTTCCTTTTACCCACAAGGATTGAATGGGAGACAAACAATGTACGAGGTGACCACCTTTGAAACCAGACTTACTGGCACTGTTGTGCTCGTGCTGAATTCCTGTCATGGGAGGAGCAGAATTTTGGCAGAAGTTGCTCCTGAGACCAAAGGCAAGAGCAGGGAGCCGTGTGTCCAGCTCCTTGGTACTCCCCTGCCAGCAGAGACAGTGTCAGCCCAGCCTGGCCCCTCACAGCCCTGAGCCAAGGCCCTGCAAAGTGTCTGCAGGGCAGGGGTCATCCCCTTGCTGATCCTATAGCATAGGAGAAACATTTAGCCCAAGGCAGTATTTTTATTTTTGGCCCGTGGCCACCCCCCCAGCTGTCCTGCTCTGAAGAAAGCAGGGCCCAGGTTTTACCTCCTTATCCCATAGATGTAACACACGGCGATGGTTTCCACCAGCACGATGAGCAGCAGTGAGAGGGTGGCTGCGTAGTCGTTGAAGATGTCAAACCAGTAATTTCCAGCCTCCATGGTGAAGATCAGGCCAATTATACAATTCACGAAACACACAACACCTGTGTGGATAAAACAGGGATCCTGCCATTACACCTGGAAGTTTCTCTAGGGAAAATGTCACACTTCTTGTCACTAAAAAGCTGGTGGGATTTCTGCTGAGCAGCTTTCTCTGCTCAGGAGGAGGATTTTTTTCCCACTGTGGAAAAACCTGTCCCTGTGCATATGTGACTGTCATTAAACTGCTGCTTCTTAGACCTGCACAGTCACAGCACATCACCCCAGACATGGTGAAGACAGCCAAGTCTTAGCAACAGCCTTGTTGTATGTGCATGCAGCATCTGCTGTTGCTGCTGGGCATCCAGCTAAAACAGGTTTTAAGGCAGGACAACTGATTTCCGGACATACTTCAGGAGCACATATTTCTTTTGGCCAAAGACTGAGGTGGTTCACAGTAGGGGTATGGGCAACACGACTGGAGACCTACTTGCTGCAGCTCTTGCCATTTGTATCGTCCGGTTGAGTTTTACCAGTGAGTAGACACCAGTCTGAAGGAGCTGGGGTGTGTCGGGAAGGCTGTAAATACACAGCCACGACTGCCCTGGTGCTTTGGGAGCTCCCAAGGGAAAGTGCTGTGCAGGCTGGGAAGGATTTCACAAGGGCAGACAAACACTTCCAGCAGCGTATTTGCTATTCCCTGCTCCACCGAGGTCAGAGAGGGATCCTCAATGGCAGTGGGACACCACAGCTTCTGGACACACAGACACACAGACACACAGACACGTGCTCGCTGTGTGGCCTGTGCTGCAGCCTGGCAGGAGCTTACCTGAGATCACCTCCTTGGGAAAGCGGGAGGCAATGACCTTGCTGTCAGTCAGCGGTGTGAGGATGGCAGCTGTGTTCCCCAGCATGCTGCCAATGCCCAGCATCAGCAGCATGAAGAAGTAGAGCACAGAGTACAGCTGGGGCACCTCCATGTTTTTGATCGCTTCTGAATAGACTATAAATGCCAGTCCCGTCCCCTGGACAGCCTGACAGAGACAAGGGGGGGAAAACTGAGTTACAGGCAGCTCCTCAGCTCAGTAGAAGATATAAGATGTAAGAGAGTGACTCTGTGTCATGACAAAGTTCACCCGAGGTGCAGCTTTGCCCAGCAAAGGCAGGTGAGGTCTTCTCTGGTTTATCCCAACTGCATGGACGCTGGGTGCTAATGATCCAAGCAAGGCCCTGCCCCATCCTGAGCTGTAGATATGATCCCCAGCCCTTGGTCAGGCAGCTCCTGGGCTCACATGGGGCACCTGGCTCAGCGGGAGCAAAGGAGGCAGCGCAAACTGGCAACTCACCGTGTCTAGCTCAGCTTCCAAGCTGCAGTTTTTAATCTGTGGTGCTAATTGGGCATATTCCTGCGGGTAGGTGGCCATGAGGTAGTCTTTCACCTCGCTGAGGTTGTCTGCTGTTAAAGAGCCTTCCTCCAAGTCAAAAGCATTCATCAGCAGCAGGATCACTCTGGGAAGGATTACAGGACTTTAATGGTTTTCAGGGCTAGGACACCTCATCCCTTTTCTCCACTGGCCCCCATGGGGATTCTTTGCTGGCCCCAGGGCTTCAGTCTGCATGGGTGAGAGCAGCACTTCCAACACAGTGTTGGGACATGGGCAACCTTCTGCTCATCTGTGGTGCAGCTCCTGTGTCCAAACTGCTGCTCTCAGGCAGGTATTTTGGGTGCTGGCCAGTGCTGGCTGTTGTCTCTTCCCCTTTGCCCTCCAGTCTCACATCCACACCCCACCAACTTTAAAGTCTTTTGGCAACAAGCAAGAACTAGCAGCTTGGTTTCCTCTCTGATCAACAGATAGATTGAAAGCTCTAAAAATACAAGTAAATGTGTAACTGCCATGGGCCCTGATCCAGGAACTGCATGCAAGCTTGCTGCTACAGGACACAATCCTGCAGGCTGCTGGACTCTTGCAGAGCATCACAGCCAAGGAGGCTGAGCTCCTGGAACAGGGCTTAGCCTTAAAAAGTGGGATCTGAGTGTCACTGTATTTATTGCTCAGCTCCCCCACACTCGCTGGAGCATGTGCCAGGACAAGAACACAGGGGAAGTGCCTCTGTGACCTGCCCAGGCAAACTCATCCTCTTCACCAGGCCCGTGCCTGGAAGCAGCACTCAGGTGTCAAAAGGCAAGGCGCTCTGACCTTTCATCTCAGGCTTCATCGCTTTGAATAGCTCCTTTAGCTTTATTAGAGCAGTATCGGGTCTGGTCTTGGGGCAGTGCTGGCAGTGCTGCGCGCTGTTATTCATTTACCTCCCCCCTCACCTGCCCCAGAGCAGCTTGCAGTGGGAAACCAGTGAAACAGCAGCTCTTACTTGTTGATGCAGCTCTCGTAGTTAAAGGTGGCCTTGAAGCCGTAGATGGAGAAAGTGACGATGCTGGCGAATATGGAGGTGGTGCTGTTGATGAGGGACACGATGATGGCGTGCCTCTCGCAGTTGTTGCTGGGCTCGTTGTAGCTGGCAAAGGCGATGAGGCTGCCGAAGCCGAGGCCCAGCGAGAAGAAGATCTGCGTGGCTGCGCTGATCCAGGTCTTGGGGTTGGACAGCTGCTCCAGCTGCAGAAGCCAGATGAGAGAGCAAGACCATGAAGTTCCACCCCAGTGCCCAGCACTGCCCCTTCCAGCCTGCAGGGATGGGGACAAGGCCAGGGATGGGGCCCTTTGTGTGCTTGTTAAAGGTCAGGGGTGTTTTTGGGCAGGGTTACTGCTCTGACTGACAGAAATAGGTTATGCTAATGGGAAGGTCTTTTTCTGCAAGAAAAAGCAAGCAGCTTATGGGCACCATGGCAGAACAACCTCCAGCCACTCCCAGCCGGGGTTTCCAGCTGCCAGACCTTCACTACTACTGCAAACTACTACAGTATAAAAAAAAGGAGGACCAAGACCTTTTAAAAACTTACATGCTCAGTAACCAATAACATTTCCTGAAAAACTCAGTACAGTTTTTCTGTACCTTTGGTGTGAACATGTAGATGAGCCCATTCACAGCTCCATGAAGTGTTAATCCTCTGATGAGGTATATGATGAGAACACAGTATGGCAAAGAGGCTGTCACATACACGACCTGGGGAAAGAGGGGAAAGACCTTGGTCTAAGGAGTACATATGACAAAGCTAATCTGCTATGTCAGTCTCACTTTACATAAATAATTTGTATTTATGTAAATAAATTAAATAATGTAAATAAAAATTAAATAAAATTATGTAAATAAAAACATTATTTTGTTTGTTATCATTTATTGATCTTTAAAGAAATATTACTAGACAAATCTAACTTTAGATTTACATTTTAGGGAAATAAGTTTTTAATAATACTGAAGACCTGCACTACTGTTCCTAGGGTCTTGTCTTTGATGGGAAATCAAACAAAAATCTAAAATAGTTGCAGCATTCACAAACTCAGTGACTATCTATCAAAAACTCATTAGGCAAAGATCATTCATCATCTGCTCTATAAGGAAGGCAAGCAGAGCTCATAAAAGGTCAAAATCAAATTTGAATTGAATCAAATTGAATCAAAATTTAATTTAATCAGTCACAGCAAGTTTAAGAGGTTATTCCTAGTTTACAGTCTCTTGGCTTTCTGTATTTGGCTAAGACGATTTGGGGATTACAGCCCTCAGCTTGCTGCTTAGTGCAGGCTCAGCCAGGACATTGGGGTTTTTCTCCCCACTTCCTCATAATTTCTGCTGTGAATAAAAAGCAAGCAAAAACTGTCCCGTAGATGTCTTTTTTTTTCTTGCAAAGGCCAAGGAACAGACGTCTCCTGACACGGCTCTGCTGTGGCAGATGGCTTTCCTCGTGGCCAGCAGCCTGGCAACTGGTTTTGCAGAGAGCTGGCTGTGTTTAAAGGACTTTTCTGGATTATTTTTTTAGTATCAGTGTTTTGGTTGATCCCGCTTCAACTGCAACTCGAGAAGGCAGCAGAGGCAGCAGAGGCAGCAGAGGCCGGTGGCCCAAGAGAGAGCAGCCGCCCCGCTCTGCCCCTCAGCGCTCCTTTCCCCTCCCCACGGCCGCCCCGCTCTGTCCCTCAGCGCTCCTTTCCACTCCCCACGGCCCCGGGCCCANGAGGCAGCAGAGGCAGCAGAGGCCGGTGGCCCAAGAGAGAGCAGCCGCCACTGCCAGGGGTGGGCCATCCACATCAAAAACTTCTGGGTGCCCCGCTCTGTCCCTCAGCGCTCCTTTCCACTCCCCACGGCCCCGGGCCCAGCAGGGCCGTGCCCCGCTCTCACCTTGCCGGTGGAGGCGGTGCCGCGGAGGATGCAGAGGTAAACCACGAGCCAGGCCAGCGTCAGGCACAGCGCCTGCTCCCACTGCACGCTCCCGGGGGCCTCCAGCGACGGGGAGATGTTCAGGGTCTGCCGGTACCAGAAGTACTGCGTGGACGATGTCTTCTCACACTCCTCCTCGTAGCCCGTGCGGTTGCTGTTGAGGGGGCAGGTGGCCCATGGCAGGGGGTCCTGGAAGGGAGGGAAGGAGGGAAGGACATGGAGTGAGTGCCGTCGGCACGGCGGGCAGAGCCTCGGTGCCGATGAGGAACAGGGAGGATGATGGCCAGGGCGGCTTTCTGCCTGGGCTTGCTTCTCTCTGCACGGTGCTGCCCGGGGCTGTGGATGGCTCTCTCCCCTGGGGATGATCTCTTTGGACACTGTCCCTTGGGAATGGCCCTTTCTCCAAGGATTGATGCTTTCTGATCCTCCTCCCCTGGGGACAACCCTTTCTGACTCTTCCCAAGGACAGATCTGCACTGTCCCTTTTCCTTGGGGATGACCAGACTGATCCTCTCCCAAGGACCGAGCCTCTTTAACCCTCTCCCCTGGGGATGACACTCCAAGCCCCTACTATGAGGCCAAACCTCTCCCCTGCCATCAGACAGGCCCATCCCTGGATGCAGGACACCCTGGCACCAAGGCACATGTGACTGAGAAGTCACAAGGCTGGCCTTGACCTGAATTTCATGGTAAGCAGAAGGTAACGGCAAATGCCTCTGGGAAGACCATGGAGGTCTTCTCAGAGGCATTCACCACTTCACCACTGTGTCGTTTTTTCCTCCAGAAAAGCCCTGGATTTCTGAAGCTTTTGACAAATCTCCCCCTCCCCTTCCCAGCTGACAATGGTTCTATGCAACATCGAGCACCAATGCAGAGCCACCAAGGCCCTCCACAGCCACAGTGGGGCCAGACTGGGCCATTGGGAACCCACATACCTGGAAGGAGTGGAAGAGGTACCAGAAGGCCCAGGCGTTTATCACGTTGTAGTACATGGAGAGGAAGAAGGAGACAACAACACTGGCAACTCCTGCAGGTATGGAGGGAGACACTTGATCAGCAGCAAACCCCAAAATGCCCAGGGTTCTGTAACATCTGTGGGGTGTGGGAGCAGCACCACCATGGCTGACACAGCAGGGGCTGTGTCCCTGCACAGCCATGAGCACAGGGCATGTCCTTGTCACTGTAGACACTGCCTCCTCCTCCCGCCAGGACTGTCCTGAACTGGATTTTGTACTCTAGGCCCTGGGGAGGGAATATTCAATGTATCATTAAAAATAAAATGTGTGCGTACATGAATTAAAGATAGCTTGGGTTTTCAGGGTAATTTAATAACATAAAAATGTATTTAAGAGTGGACATTAGTAAATGGTAGACTGGAACAGTAGGAAATTAAGGCACCATTTTATCACTCATATTGAGCTTATTGGGAAGGTGCTCTTGGGGGCAAAGCCCAGTCTAGGCAGCCCCAAGGGCTGGGTTTAGCACTGGCCTTCACACCGTGATTTTGGCAGTCTGCCTGAGGGCAGGGGGACTCACACCTCTGAATCCAGACCCAACGAAGCAAGCTGGAGTCTGGCCTCCATGCTCCACAAGGGAAAGGATAAATGCATGCCATGAGGTGTCTGGCTTTGCTCAGCCTGGTGAGACCCAGTAAAACCTGAGCTCCCACCTGTGTCTTCTCTGAGAGACAAAGCTCACCAATCTAAAATCACCCACATTCCCTGTGTGCTGGAAAATACAGATGGAAGCCGAGAACATACCAACACCACAGAGGTAGGGGCTTATTATTTTCCAGGCGCCGATGCTGCCCTGCCTCATGCGCTGCCCCACGGCCAGCTCCAAGTACAGCAGCGGCATCCCCTCTGCAATCAGCATGACAAGGTATGGGATCAAAAAGCCACCTGTGAGAACAAACCTGACAGTCAGCCTTCAGCAGATCAGCAGCAAGATTAACACCACATTGTACTATTTGTGTTCAAATCACGCTGCCAGTGTCCCAGAGGCTGGCTGGGCCTGGCCCTGTCTAGGCACCTTGAGTACTGAGGGCACGGCCCAATCCTGAATCTCGCAGAGGTTTCAGGCAGTGTCCCAGAGGCCGGTGGGCACTGACTGCCTGGGCGCAGGGAATTTTCCGCAGGGACTTGGCAGGGCTGAGATTTCTGCTGTTAAACTGTGTTGGTCGGCACTGCGGAGTGGCAGAGCTGCCCAGATGCATCGGGGCGGCTTGAGCAATGCTGGGGGCTGGGGCTGTTAAAGGGTAACCAACCACCTGCCAAACCTTGTAAACGATAATGAGACAAAGAGGACGAGGGAAAGATTTACTCCAGTGTGGAGTGTTCCCCCACACAGCCAAAGTGCTCAAAGAAATAGTGACAGCAACGCCTGTGTCAGATAGCTTTGAGTTACATGTTGAAGTCTAGCCTTTCTTAAAAATAAAAAAAAACAACAACTGAAAAACCAAACTCAAAAGCTCCCAAACCCTCATGCTGAGCCCACAGGCACCAGCAAATGAACGAAGGCTTTTCCTCCAGGGCTCCACTTCTGGGAGTCCACCCTGGGATAGAGGCATAGGGTCTCCTCATGCATGGGGCTGCTCATCCCTGCTTCCCTCCACATGGAGAGACACAGAGACGCTCCTGTGGAAGAGGAGCAGCAGGAATGGGAAGGGGAAAGGACCTTCCCACCTGGCAACCAGGATGTGCTTTGGCTTAAATTTCTGCTGGAAAAAAAGAAAATCCTTGTATTCGACTTGGGGCTCACTTCAGAAAGAGCTGCTGACTGAGTCAAAAGCTGGATTTTTGCGAAGGCTTCCTTGCTTCCCTTTTTACAGCAAGCCAAAATATTTACGTAAATATCTCTTATTTAGGATTTAATCTGTGGCATTAACATTCCTTGCAATGGGCTCTGTGCAGTGCTGTGGAGGCATGAACTGTGTGCAGCGACTGAAGCAAAGACCTGGAAATAAACGCAGAGCAATAATCCGGTTTATTCTGGGAATTAATTTCCCACCTCCCAGCTCTCTTGTTATTAACAACCCCTTTGTTAGTCTGTTAGATAACTTCCTATGCCGCAAGGGAGCTGTCGGAGGTTTAAGAGCTCCCGCAGCCACTCCGTGCCGGTAGGGTGCGAGCTGCCCCAGCAGCTACTGAGGGGAGTTCTGCCATGTACCACAGGGGAGTCAGCATTAGGCCCTTGCGAAGCCTTTTCCACCCTCCCAGCAGCGCTGCCACATGTTTGGCATCGACTGTGCCACCTGGCAAGGAGGAGAAATGCCTTCAGGCTTGTTCTTCCCCCCAGTGTCCCCCCGCAGCTGAGGGTGCCAGGGCTAAGCCCCTGCCCCTTGCTCTGCATCCTGTTTGCACACAGACCTTGCTCCTAACGCCACCCTACCCGAAGAGTAGAACCGAAATGTCTCATTTAAGTGACTCTGGACAGCCGATAAATCAGCTCCTTATCAACTGTGAATCAGCACAGCTCCACTCAACTCCCTGCTCATTTACACCGGGCGTTGTTCCCTACGGTGCCAGCTGTCTACAAAAACCAGCCCCCAGGCCAGGTCCCTGTAGGTGGCAAAACACACGGAGTGTTGCCCTGGGTCTGCTCAAGGCACTGGGCTTGGCCGTGGCACCCTGGCCCCTCTCAGGCTCCTGCCTGCTGCTCAGGGGCTTCCTCGGCGCTGTCTACAGCCCCGCTGTAGACACATCCCAGCCCCATCCGAGCCTGGCCCAGCCGGCTTAGGGATGGAGTAACTGCACCTACAAGGTTCGAATGCCCCCTGATCTGCTCAGGTTATGAGCTCTGCAGGAAAGCAAGGAGGACGAGCAGGAGGCAAACTGCTGATGAACAGAATGACAGGTTATAAAGTCTGCAAATAATCTCTTTATCAGTATCATCCACGATAAGGGCCCTATTGCCCTGCTGGCCAGGACAGGGACTGGCTCTGTGCTTTACTGAAAACTGGCATGGCCTCTATTCCCAGTGCCTATCCAGCTTTTGAGTTCCTGAAACAATGTTCTGTATGTGGGGGTATTGCGACCCCCTGGAAAGCCACAGAACCCTCTTTAACAGGGCAGTGAATAAAACAATTAAGAAGAGCAAAGCCTCCTGTCAGGAGTTTTAGCTTCACAGTAGAAAGAGCTGCCTTTCCCTACATAAAGTGGTGAAGAGAAAAATAATGGAAAATATAATGAAAAATAATGGAAAAACATTCTTATAAAACATCCTTTTCAGAAAATACTTGGGTGAATCATAGAATCATAAAATAGTTTGAGTTGGAAATCACCTTTTAAAGGTCATCTAGTCCAAAGCCCCTGCAATGAGCAGGGAAGTTTATTCGATCTTCTGTTCAGGTTAACCAAGTGTTCCAGCTTTGGCTACATTTCAGAGAATCCTCACCACCTACTACAATACAGGTGGCTGGTTAAACGAACGACACAAAGCCCCCCAAATGTCCGAGTCTTGCTGTCCTTCAGGACATCTGCCATGATGGGCTGCTAGCAAACTGATCACGTGCAGTTTGACTGCGTACAGAAACACTCACATTTTAAGCTTTGTGCTAGAGTCCAGTGTCATTTATGAAGTCTTTACCCTTAAAGAATGTGTAGACGAATACATGCAAAATTACAGAACATCTATCATTTCTGCTATCTGAACTAAGAAAGCTTCAGCCTCTGCAGTATCTATCTTCTACTCACCCTTCACCCACCATATCATCTGGATTTTTCTGATCCCAAGAGACAGCTCTGATGCAGTCTTAGCACTGAGGTGCATTTTCAAATAGCAGCATGAACCAATTCCTACTACCTCAAGTGCTTTTAGAAGTAAGCTACCAGCCAAAAAAACAAGCATAAAGGGAGCAAAAAGTCGTTAAACATCTCAGTGTTTAACTTTTCTGAAAGGAAGAAATGGCGGAAGGATACCAGAAGCAGATGAGGCAGATGCTCATCATGTCCATTAATGCAAGATTGAGAAGGGTGCAAAACTATGACAACAGATGCGGTATGAGAAGCAGTAGAAAACTTGGTTGTCTTACAAAGAAAGGCTGTTTCTAAAGATTCAAAAGATTGATAGCTGAATACTGGAGGAGATTATTAGTACGGGTCTTGAATTAATCTAATTAACTGACTTTTGATTTCCGAGGAACAACAGCTGTGGCTCCTATATGCCACAGACATCATCTTCAGTTTGGAGCCAGGAGAAGGATAAACTTCTAAAGAGGGTTTTGGGCTTTTTTTTGTTGGTTTATTTCTCTTTGGAGGACAAATCAATTTATTCCTTACTTTCAAAGGTTACTTTGGCTTTAGCTTTAGCTGTGGAACTCCTGTTGATTAAGGCATTTCAGCCAACTTCAAGGCAGATTTGCAGCCAAGTTACCATCTCCTAAAGTGAGGCTTTGTATAAAAGACATTAATGACAGGTACTTGAAATGATACAGATGGTCTTTAAATTAAATCAATGTAATCATCTGCCCTTCTCAGTATTTTCTAAGTCTCCATAGGTGAACATACAAGGACATGAACCAGTTTATGGCAGAGTGATTCAATGGGGCAAAAATGTAGTAAATTAATACCACGTGGATCTATATCTCTCACTCTACCTCCATTCTTTTAGAAAGCAAGGGCCTTCTCACTGCTTCATTGCACTTACAGGAAACGAATGCCACGATACTGGGGCAGCTGTCAGGTAAAAGCCTAATGCTAAAGAACACATAAAATAAAGCCACAATAAAACACATTGCACATCAGCAGAAAGCCAGACCTCCTACTCTGCCCTGGACCCTGCTGGGTGGACAGGCACAAGCATGGACAACATACTTTAGGATTTAAAGCTTGCCACACTCCTCCTTGAGGGAAGCAAGAAAATGTAAACCACACTTACCTCCTCCGTACATCTGACATAAGTATGGAAACCTCCACACGTTTCCCAGCCCCACAGCATAGGAAATGCAGGCGAAAACAAACTGCAGGGGATTGTCCCATAAGGGTCGGGATTTCTCCATTTCCTTCTTGCAGGCAGAGGTTTCAGCGGAGCCTCCTGCCTTCACTCCCTCAGGTACTCTGCCAACCGTGCCTCACACTCCACGCCAGTCTGGCTTGGAGGGGAGGGAAAGGCGGAGGAGCTATGCTTGCCAATTCCTATCAAGCTTTTTAATTACTAATCTTATTAACAGGCACATACTAGGAATGCTGGTAAATAGATTATAGACACACACAGAACTATAAAATTGGTACTTTGGGTGAATAGCTGCTTGGGTTTTGACTGGCATTTCTGGGAAGGATGTGAGCTGAGGGATTTTTATCGACTCACATGCCAACTTGAAGCTGTGAGGAAATAACACTGGGGCTGCAGTTTGATGCTGGAAATGGGACACTCCTTCCCCACAGGGCTCCCCTCCTACTGAGTGGCATTTATGTGCATGAGATACCAGATTGAATTTGATTGCAGAAGAGGGGTTCCCACACCATTAATACTGGGTTTAGGGACTGTCAGTGCTGATTTTTGGGGCAAGAATAAACAGGTTCTCAGACATCCTATCACTGTGCCCTAGTGCTCCCTCAATCAACCCAGCACACTCCCCAGTTCCAAAAGTGGCCTTGAATCAGTCCTTTCAGCCACGCAGGTCCCCAGCCTGGCACACACTTGAGAACAGCACTCAGGTTAGACCCTCCAGGAATACTGCCCTCCCTCTGCATACTCTGCATGTGGGTGACAGCGTGAATAGGCCAGTCTCTTCTCACTTACCTTCATGCTCACACCCCACTGCTGCAGGTGACCTTTTCTGAGGGGTTGCCATTTTAAAGTACTTTCACAAGCAGCAGGGACCAAATACAAAGGCCAGTGGAAAAAGGTGTCTGTGGCCATTGTGGAAGCAGAAGGATCTAGGAGGCCTTTGGGTCGTCTGAAGGCACATTTAGATGCCAGGTCTGAACATGAACCCCATGTTTGGGCCCCTGCCAAGGTACACTTTGAGCTCAACCACTTTGGACAGGTCTCCCAGTGAAGGAGGCTGCCAGCAGTGTCTACAGTAACAAAAAGTAGCTGAGCAACTCCAAGGACTCAGCTTCCTTCCTCTGTTTAAATTGTTTTTTTTCCAGGGCACCTTTGAGGACCATTTTACAAGTAAGACTCGCTTAGGTCTCATTTCTCTAGTGCCAGGAAATTTGCTCCCTGCCGTGAAATTTTCTGTGTGGGCTGCTCCAGCTTCCCATTGGGCACTGGCCGAGCCAAGGCCTCCAGCTGTGGGTACAGGTGAGACATTCAGACAGGAGCCCAAACTACAGAGCACGTGGTGCAGTGCTGCTGAGCCCAACAGAACCACTCTGGTGGACCTGCTGACCAGCCACCTGTATTACCGAAGTCACCAAGTGAGACACCACTTTTCTGTGTACTAGAAAAGGTGATGGCAAGAGGTTTACACATTAGGTGCATCCATTCCTTGGGGTGTGTTTCAGTGGTGCTAGAGATGTAAGTTGTCACTGGAAAACATCAGGGTTTGCCTAAGCCTTCTGTCATACTGGTTTGAGGGAGTTTGTGACTTTTATGCAGTATCGGTGCAGTTCTTGTCTTGCCCACAGAACTGCAACCTGCCAGCTAGCCCTGGAAATATGTCTCATGGGTATAACCCTGAATTCTGCTGGAAGGAATAATCCAAGGTAATTTTAAATTCATAAGATGTTAAACAGAAAGACACACACAGAGAATGTGAGTTGTCCCACATCATGAAAATTTTGCAAATTATTAAAAACTCGAATGCCTGCCCCTGGTGGTGGGATTTATTATAATTGATGTGCATAAATAGGTTACAGTATTAAATAATTCACTGACAGGATAGCCTTAAAAAACAGCACATCACTACCGCTTGGGATGCTTCTGTATGAATAGATTACTCCTACTGATGAGCATCATCAAGTTAAAGATTTCCTTGGCTCTGTACCTCCTTCCCATTACATTTCAAACTAGTTTACTAATGGACCAGAGGAGACTGTGCAGGCAGAGAGGTGTGATGTCCTCATCTCGGGTCAGGCCAGATCAGGAAGTTCAGGTGGAATGAGGTGAATCCTTGCCTCTCTTACAAATGTCAGTCTCATCAGTAGCTCAGATCACAGACTACTGTGAGGTTTTTTTAAAGGTGGTAATGCACATAGGCACCCAGCAAAGTGCCTGTCATCTAGTGGCTCTTTATTTAAACAGACAACACTTAGGAATTCTTGCTGTGGGACTTTCTATACAGACCTCAGATAATCAATCTGCTGTTTCTGAGGCTGTTCATGATTTTATCTCCTTTGAACTGCTTTCATTTGGATTCGGGAAGGGTTTGGGCTTTATCTTTAGGTACAAAGACAAGCCTCTAATAGACATACACAAGAATTTTTCATCATTTCACTGCTCATATTAAAGAAAGATTAGAAAGAATTTTTTCTCCCAATACCTAACAAATTTGAGATGTGGGGTTTGGAGGAGTGCTTGAGAAGGGCAGAGGTTTATCCGCACAGCAGACCAGGGACTGATGGGACTGCACAGGAGACATACCCAGGAAACATACCCTATGTAAACTTAGTCAGAAGCTGATAAACACTGCAAAGAGTCCCCTTTCTTACTGAAGCAAAACTACAAGTACTTAGGCGAAGGTATCAACCAAAAATCCTGGGCTTGTGTCTCTTGATGTCGGTACAGTAAAAAGCCAAATGCCTTTCCCAGCTACCTAAAATGCAGACAAAAAGGCAATCTGGGGTCCTAGCAACAGGTTGGGGATCACAATTTCAGGGTGTGAGAGAAGCTTAATAGTTCTATTGGCAAAAGTCATGGAAACAAGGGAGGAAGAAAATCTACCAGGTAGCCTGGACCTTATTATGCTACTTCCAACATGTATCACTATACCCCTTAGATTTAAAAATAAACCCTCTGGGCTTTCCTTGATGAACCAGACATGTGGGAGGGGGACAAAGTTTCACCAGCTCTTGTGATTAGTATCTTCCATTCCTGGAGGCACTCACTTCCAAATGCAAACCTGGTATCTGCTCCTGTATCAGATGATTATCAAAGCAAAGCCATGGAGTCTCTACAGCATCTGCACGTTTTTACTGATGCTGTCAAGGGAAGCAGATATGCAGACAAGGGGGTAGCAGCTTCCACATACAGGTTTTTTTGTTGGGCTTCACTGTTCACAGCCTATTTCCTTACCTTAGGAGAAAGAAAGAAGCCATCTGGATTTCCAGATCTTTGACAGCTCATGGGCCATGACAACTGTTGGGCAATTGCTCTATGTCTAATTGGAGATTACAGTGACTCCTCTAAACTGTTACTAGGATTACAGTTATTCCCTCCAGTTTATCACTACTACTGGCTGCTTAGCTCCAAACTGTAGATGATGCCTTTAAGGTCTGTACTCTGAAGTAATTTCCAGCCTCCTAATCACTCTTAAAACTGTTTCACTTTACTTCAACCTCCCAAGAAAAGCATGTCTGAAAACTATGGATGCTGGCTGCTTGTTAGGAGATTTTCAGCAGAGTTTTGTGAGGAAGTAAAATTTCTCATGAAGCGGCCTCAAGGCCATGAGGGATGAAAAACAACTCTAGATAAACAAATCCCTTTGTAAATAACTTAATACCTGCTGTTTGTCACAGACTGTTTTGAAGAGATGTTTTTCGCTGGTGTTGTTTTCAGTTAAAGGGGTGGTTTCTGCAATTAACCAATGGTGAGTGTCTTTGCGCTCGTCTTTATAAGCTTATGCTCTCTAATAAAGGAATCCCTGCCTTCCTGCTTTCTTCCTGCTATATGAATGCTACAGTCTGTGTTTTCTTCGCCCATCTCCGAAGCACAACAGTGACAGAAAACAGACCCTCTTTCTATTTTCCTTGCTTTTCCTTAGCACCACAGTTCTTTCCATCTTCTGACTGTGTGATTTCTTAGGGTACTCTCTCCATAAAGGTGCACTCAATGCAGTTCTGATTCATAAAATTGCACCTAATTCACCCAAGCTTCAAAACTGACCTGTGTCAAATGAGAGTCAGAAGCTGGCATGTCACTAAAAGATAGCTGGATTATTCAGTTAGTTCTTCTGCTTGACACCTGCCAGTTCCCACTTTCTCTGTCAAAACTTGCCTGCAGTCTGGGAAGGTCTCCGGGCAGTTCTCTTGTTCACCAGCAGCTGTCAGTCGTGAGCTGGCCCTGTCACAGTCCTGCACCAACTACTCTGCATCACCGTGACTTACCACGGACACTCCAAGGCACTACATCAACAAGTTCCTAAAAATAATAATTAAAAAATAACTAACAAACAAAAGTTTCTGTTGAAATAGAATGACATGTTTCTACCCACCTTCATTTGGAGAAGAGCTGACTCCAAATAGGCTGCCTAATATTTCAGGATATACCTGTGAGGAGCCTCTGCTAAGGAGGGCACAACCAGATGTCTTCAGACAGAGTCTGCAGGCAGCCAGAGCAGAGCAGGAGTCCTGGGACAACACTTGCCCTGGGACGTTGTGAAAATTACCAATCATAGGGTAACTCCCTAGGCACATTCTCCACTCAAAGTCAGTTACAAAAGTAGCTACGATAACAATTACAACAACAATTCTTACCTGCTCACATACAAACTCACCTTCAAATTCAAAATGTTTTAGAAGGCACATCCTTCTAGACCAGATCAAACCTTTTAAGCTCAATCTATTCAGCCACCAGATATCCCAACATGATTCACATTTGCTTCCTGAGGCAGTAAGGATTTCATTGTGGTTATACAGCATTTCATGTCACACAGAAATCAAGACTTGTCCTTGGTAATGCTAGAAAAGGGAAACCAAACTAGGGAATCTTACAAACATTTTGGCTGGACTAAAATCTAAGTTCCTGGCAGACGACTGGGTTTCCCAAAAGCAAGGTATGTGGGAAATGTCCAAATTGCAACTGTTCTTAATATTAGTCTACCAAACAAAAAAGTGCACTTGCAAGTTAAGTGTCAATATATGTATCAGTATTTATCTTAGGACATTTTTTAAAATGGCTTTTAGCCAGAAGAGAAAAACAGATTAATGAGTACTTTATGAACAGTTAAAGATCATTGAGTAATATATGGTCTCATTAAGATGGCAACATGCAGGACTGCTGGCTCATTTATTAACAACTATTGAAGTCACTGTTGGAACACAGGCTTGTTTGTTGGCTGTCAGAGTCAGTACTAGCAAAGCTGAGCTGCCTAGGTTTCATTCCCATAAGAAATATTCTTCAGTCTGCAAGAAAAAAAAAAAAAAACAAAACCAAAAACCAAACCTCAACCAACTTGAAAGAGATTTGATTTCTGCAGACCAGTCAGTTATGCAGAAATTTTCTTTTTTAAACATTCCCTTCAGACATAACTAGGGAATTAACTGAAGAGTAAGAAACGGATGATGTCTATTTGAGCAGTACGAGGAATAAAGACTGCTAAAAGCAGTATTAGAATTTACACTTCAGGGAAAGAACTGAAGTTTTAGAAACATCAGACACTGTCAGGAGACATTCAGATGTCATCTCTATCTTCAAAATATTGTACCTATCTCAAGAAAAAAGAGATCACTACTGTATAATGCTCCAAGTCTTCTTTGACAGGTACATCATCTGTCAAAGATGATGTATTGTTCATTCAGAGCTCCTTGCAAGACTTTCAATTAGCTGTTCTGCAGCGCAGAAAGCGAGCATCGCTGCGATCTCACACTCGCTAAACCGGCAATCTGCAAGGCAGGAAATCAGAGTTTCAATTTTGCACTGCACAGCTCTTTACAAGTTTTGCATTACCCATTTGAAAAGATAACAAGGTGTGTAAGATCATTTGTCTACAGCCAACCTATTTCACTGAGACCTAGCCATATACTGAAGTGGACAGTGTACTTTCTTGCTGAGATCGTTTCTAAGCAGATAATGAAGGCCAATCATAGATTGGCCTTTAATATTCCAGCTAAATCAAGAGTCAAAGATTTATGAGAAGACCAGCAGAAGTCATGAGAATCTCTGTCTCTCTTCACCCTTTACCTGCCATTTTAGAAATAGTAGCTGATCTCATTAAAATGAGTGTTACTACAAAGAAAAAACCTGCCACATTCATCCAGACAAGTACTCCTGCTGCTCTGAGCAAGCACAGGCCAAAAAGCTCTTTGGTACATCCCTATTAAGAATTTAACATTTTAGTGACTGTTCAAGGGGCAAAGGAATACCTTTCATTATTTTAACTGTCACTGCATGAGGAGGATGCCACTCCATAACACACTACTGTTGTGCTACAGCAATAATATCCTGCCACAGGCACAGAACTTCATCCCAAACCAACCTCACTTAGCCAGTGGGAGGCAAAAGACAGGAGAACTTACAGAAAACATGAGAATTTAAACTTAGACAAAACAGGAGAACTTACACTGCAAGTGTATGGTAGATTTGAGTTAAGCAATTTTAACAGCTTTGCTTGTTAAAGAAATAATGAGGAAAAAAGATCCGTTTCAGTTCAAGAAGCTCCTGAGAAAAACACTGTTAAATGTCAGTTTCTGTACCATAAACACTCCAGTCTCTCCTCAGACCTGTCACTGGCACTCTCTTTTACAGCAAAAAAAAAAGAGCTTTGATGTGAGCTTTGATGTGGCTTTGAGAATGATTCTGTAATTTACATGTTCTCACTTCTAGCAAGATTCTTTACTGATCTGCCACCCATTCCTACAGGTATTAAAAAAAATAGCTATACGAAACATTCCTATTAAAAAACCCAGCTCCTTAAACATTAGATGTTGAAAACATAGTATTTTATTTGGAGTAAAATACAAGATACATACGAACAGGGACAGATGAACAAGTAGAATGCACTATTAGGCGACTGACAAAAAAATGCAAGGCAGAGAATTACAAGTAGAAGACTTCAGAGAAGTAAGCTGTTTTCTGGTGAGGTTACATTAAGAAAGGAGATGAAAACATCTAAAATAATTTATTTCCCAAAAAAGATGCTCCATTAACTTTCCTATGCATACTTAGATTATCATCTCAATATTAAGAATACTGGAAAAATCAGAATCTGTCTTCTGATGTTCAAATTAGCTTTAAATTAATTCCAGTGAGGAAGCAAAACTATATTTGAAAGGGTCCAGAACTTTGGCTATAAAGCATATTTATCTCACTGTCTAATGAAGACCCTCCAGAAAAATGCTACTGACCACACTTTGCTGAGCTATGACAGTGGGAAGTAACATTACAGAATCAGTGTGTTTCTTTTTTGTTCCTCCTACTCTTCACTTCCATGGATGCAATTTTTACATAATGCTACTTCCTAACTACATTAACTAGACAAAAGTAACAACTGGAATTTCCACCTATGAAGACATCAAAAACTCTAATGCATGTATTTTTGGTCTTTTTTTCCCTTTTTCTAACAAAAATAAACTCCTTTGTTTGTGGGGAATGTTCTCAGTTCTTCAACAAGGTCCTGTTTGCTATTTCTCAAGGAATGTCAATGGTTAACCATTAAAAAAAGGAACTGTAGAAACTAATACCTATAAATTTTAGGTTTACAAGGAAGTAAAGTAAGAGTTTCAGTGTGAAATTAATATTAATAAAGAGTTATTTTGAACACCAGAAGCAAAGAATACACCATTCAAAACAAAAATTACTGAAAAATAATACCAGTCTATATTTTCTTCCCATGACAACTTCTGATAGATCAGATGCTTTTTGGTATTTCAGTCCTCTGACTCATATCTGAGGATTAAAAAAGAACAAATAGAAAAATCATTAAAACAGAGTAGAAAATACTCCAAAGACATTTGGTCTCTAAAGAAAATATGAAACACAAGCAATAAATTACACCCAAGAGTGACACATTTCTGTCAAGGTTTACTGTATGACTTAAGTCACAGACAAATGCATGTACTTTTTAGACTATTTTCTCCTTTTAAAACTGGCCAGTTTACCAAATAGTAGAATGCAGGAATGACCTACCCACAAATCCAAACAAGTGCCAAAGCATCTGGAACATCTCCCATCTGTATCTCAGTGTGTAGCACCTGAGGCCTTATCTACCACACTCCTGAATATCCTCTATCTTCTCCATATTAAATTCTCTCAGAACTTGCTATGTGACAGCTGCTGTTGCACACACCAGCCCTAACCACACCTGACATCCATTCAAAGGATTGGTTTGTCAAAAATCAGGGAATAGCCTATTAGAAGTTCTTTTTAATGAAAATGTGTAGAAATTTAAGGAAAATGTGTTTTAGAGATAAAATGGGAGCAGAACATGGATCCAGAACAAGGATCTTGGGACAGACAGGGCAGCACCACTTACTTGGAAAGTCTTCTACGCAGATCCTTTATCTGTTCATTCTTCTTGGTGAGAATCTCTTTCATGTTGCGATAGGCAGCTGTTTGCTGAAATTTCTTCTCCAGCTCCTACACAATAATAACATCAAGATATTACTTAAATATTATGAAGACAAGACCAAAGTATTTTTTAAAAATCCTACTTGCTCTTCCCCCTCAAGTTTCACAATACTAGTTTCCAGAACTTATTCAAATTTACGTGAAGTCAGCTGATAGATTCAAATGAGATTACTGGGACAGACATGGAAACACCAACTTCATTTTCTAACAAAATCAGGCTAAAAGCCTTCAGAGGACTGGGAATATGCTTTTAATTTAAAAATTTCTATCCAGACACATGGTCAATTTTTAAATATCCATCTAGATATGACCATGCAGTTAATTGTGGGTTTGCTATTTTATGTATAATGTGCTTTTCTGCTCAAATAACAAAAATATAGCAAAATTGTGGCCTGGTAAACTCTGCATCCTGTAGCTTATACTTGTTAAATTACTAATCAGTTAAAATGTGAGGAAGGAATTAATCTTTACATTACAATAAAATGCTAACCTTTTCAGCTGTGGATAGCTGATCCTGAACCTTCAGTAAGTTATGTTTTGTTGTCACCAAGTCCTCTTCCAAGAATTTTTGGTTTGCAGTAGAGTCATTCAAAGTCTTCTCAAACTGGGATTTCAAAGCTGCCACTTTATTCTCCAGTTCAGTGATATCCTGGTTTGCATTATTCTTCAATAGAATAAATATTTAAAATATGTCAAATTCAAGAGAAGAAATATTTAAAATTTTAAGTGCAAAATTCCACACAAAGCAGGTACATCTTCATTTTTAATAATTATGTTCAAGTTACTCCTGTAAAACCTAAATGAGAAGTGCTTTAACTAAAAAAAAGAGCAGGGACTGATTCACAACTTTAAAACATTGTTAATAAATGCTTTTGTTGTTAATAATTGCTGGAATCATTAATAAAGGCTGGAATGTCTTCTCTGCTAAGAGGGGATTTTAAGTTCCTGTACTTCACTTATTTAGGGATCAGTTAGAGCCAGACGATGAATCACATAACAATAAGTTATTTACCATGCAGAAACAGTAAATTACCATTTAAGATCTGAATGTCTATGCTACAAAGTATTTTTGAAACATTTCCAAAGCTGTTCGTGTAGTACAGGTAGGAAAGCCTGAACATGTTTAGGCTCAAACTCTCAGTCAGGTACCAACACTGCACCATTCTCAGGTGTCTTACACAAAGAGGCTCCAAGTTGCTTGGGAAGCAACTTTCCTTTTTTCCTTACTCTTTTTCTGAGAAGAAACAACTCAAACTTTTCTGAACATCAGCTCTGGGTCATTAAACATTATAACTGTGTAACTGGTCTATGCATTTTCATTTAAATAAAACCAAAAAAAACAAAGACAAAACATTTTCAGGTTTTAAAGCTCAGTATCAAACTCAAAAGTGCAATGACTCAAGATGAGGCTGAGCCAGCAACACCTTAAAAGCAACAAAATCTAAAACCTAAGAAAGTCCTGTTCCTTCTTCTATTTGGGACTTAAGCCTTTAGAATAGGAAACCACTTGATAGTAGTACCTGTACAGAGGAAAAGCTTATTTTGAATTCTGAGACAGCGTCCAAGGCTGCAGTGATGAAAAGCACTACATATATTCTGTAGTTTTAGTTTGTTACAGTTTTAGTTGTAATTTTTTAACCACAACATAAGTTATGCAAAAATTCTAAATCCTCAAATTAAACTGATCCAACGGAGCAGTTACTCCCAGTTACTGCTGGGAGTTACTCCCAGTTATGATTATTTTGATTCATGCTTTGTGTGTGGAGTCATCTATTAACCATTAATTTAAAAAAAAAAGTCAACCTGATGAGTTGGTCCTTAAGAACCAACTTTGGTTTGGAAGTCATTTATTTGTTCAAAGAGTTTGAAATCTACTGCTTTATGAGCAGCTGGGAGAAAGAGACAGAATATAGAGATCAAATTAGGACATGAAAACTGAAGATACTCAGCAGCCCTGACACTGATGCCAATTCATGATTAACCAGAAAAGCAGGATGAGGTTTGCTTCCAATCTTTTAACAGTACAAACATTATTATCCAGGATTCAATACACCCCTTTAATATTTCAAACAGTTAATAATTTAAAGTTTAACAAAACAGAGAAAGAAAATATTTGGCATGACTGATTAATCGAGTTCCCTATTAAAAATATTATTGAATACAATTTTGAAAGTTACCAAGTAAACTTTTAACATATTAAGAAAACCAAGTACATACCATAAACCAGGTAGAAAGCAAAATAAAAAGAAATCAGGATTAAAATATGAAAATTAAAATAGAAATGTTTTATTATCTTGAACCTTACTTCCAAGTCTGTAAATACTGCAGGAATTTTAAAGTCGATTACTCAAAATAATGGAATAAAGTGTTCTAATTTTGTTGAAAGCCTGAACTGAAATGTTTTAAATTTAAGAAACAATTACACATGAACAAACTTCAAAAAATTCTAATTATTGACAAATAAAGGTAGAAACTTAGAAAAATACTAAGGTGACCTGAACAGATTTATTTGTGTCAACATGAATTAAGGCTTCTTACGTTTTTTTGGCAGCAGCAGCTCACCATGTTGGAGTCCTCATTTATAAAACAGATTAAGAATCTCAAGTAATAAAAATAAATGGTGAAACATTTTTAACAGTACACTGATATAGGGAGAACTACCAAAAAATCAAACAAGCAGCAAGTCTGGTTTGTTCATGTAAACATCAAGTGACAAATGCATGAAAGAATTAGTGTTTTATTGTTGCTCTAAAAACAGGTTAGGTATCATTCTTTCATTAGTAAACACAAAGAAACAAACAGACATAGATTGGTGTCTGTTAATACAAATATCAGCCCTGGGAATATGAATTCTGGAATACTACTTCCTGACAGTTCCTGAATGCATGTTGTAACATCAACAAATGTCATGGATGCCTCCTGACTGACAGACCAGCAGGAACAGACAATGTCAGCAGGAACAACACTAATTCAAAACTCTTGCATTTGCCAGAAAAGGAACACACCATACAGACAAACATTCTGGATGTATTGGCAACAGTTGTGTTAAATGAGAGCAGAGGGATATCTTAATTATATTTACCTTCTGATCTCCTTGGATCATCTGTAAATCCCTCAGTGACTTCTCCAGCTTGGACTTCTCATCTAGGGCAGCTGTAGCCTGCAATACATTGAAAATTTAAAACCTCAGACACATATTTTAACTGAAAACATAAGAATAATAACCATGGGATTCTTAATTAGATATTTTTAAATATGTAAGCAGCATTAAGTATTCAACCTTATAGGGAATTTACCTGTGTTTCTATGGTCCTGAGTCTGGTCTTCAATTTTTCATTTTCTTCTTGGAGATAAGCAACTGTCTTTGGATTAAAGAACAAGAAAATGTTTGTGAACACCCTTGTGACATTTTGGATTTTCCAAATATTTCAGGGAAGTAAATACATTTCATATCTTTGGAAAGCAAAGGAGATCCTAAATGCTTATAAAAATGGCCTTCATAAGAAATCAGTAATTCATTAATTTATTGTGTTTTTTTGCCTCAGTGAGAAAGCAATTTAAGTTTCCATTTCTACTGTAACATAGAGGACCATTAACTAAAACACATGCTTAAATGCATTGAGATTATCGAGACCAGCATCTTGTTAGTATCAAGATTAATGATTAAAAATTGCATGTTCAGAGATGCAAATCTCATTGTTGCTTATCATTCATATTTTCCATAAACAGGCAAGTAAGAATTTATCCATAGCTCCTTTTCAACAGATACAAACAGCAGGTTACTGCATATCCTGTTCCATGTCACAGGAAATAACCATGTTTTATCAGTCAGAGTAAAATCACATATGAACTTAGAATGATTTGGGAAAAAAAAACCAACAGATGTACATATTCAACAAAAACTGAGAGAACTGCATTCATCTATAAGCAAAATACAGGTCTGAATTCTTGAATGCTTTAGTTATCACAGTGAGTGACAACAATTTGATAAAGACATTGTACTCAACACATCATTTTGGGAACACAGGACAGAAGACAGAAAATAGAACTCCTTGTTAATTATCTTGATTGCCCAAAACTTAAAAGGGCATTGTAAGAAGTATGGCATTTTAGAAAAGTTCAGTTGAATGAAATGAGTAAAATGCCTAGTAAAAACTATGGATAATATTAAGTACTAGAAAGTGTTTTATAATTCTGAAAATGTTTAGCAAGTGAGAAATCAGATGTTTCCAAACCAGTAAATTCCAAATTCTTTGAGTGCTTGTTTCTTCAGGAGGAATTTAACCAACTTACAACACAAAAAAACTGGATATAATAAGATTGACTTCAAGTGATACAGAAAATGTTCAATAACCTAATCATTTCAGCCAGCTACATATTTTAATTTACTTCTTTGCTGAAGCACCAGCTAGCTGCATGGAACTAGTTTACTCTTTTACTCCATTAAATGAGAAAATAAATTACTACAGAGATGAAAATGTCTTTGCAAAAGAAGGGTTAATATTGCAATACATGTTAGAGACCATAACCACACAATAAATTTCTGATGCTTTACAACATTCAATTTACTAGCATTTTACTTTGCAATCTGGGGTATATTACCATGATGTCTATATAGTGACAGACACATTATACAAATATTACTGTACAGCTATTCGGTTCATTTGCATAAGCAGAATGATCATTGACCACAACTGCAGGAATGGCCAAGTTCTTACCTTGTTTAGCAGCTCTGACCCCCCTTCATTTAATGGAGCCAGTTTTGGTTTAATGGGATCTGCAGTGGACTAAAGAAATAATAAAGGTGGAAAAATTAAATTATACAGATTTCTAGGAGGAAGAAAAGTACTCCTTTAGTCTATCAGTCAATTTACATTTGACAGTCAATTCACTTTTCTTTTGTAAAGCAAATGAACAACCTTTTATTTCAAGTTCATTTCTTACTGTTTCCTTGGCTCCTAAGTTATGGACTTCACTTTGAGCTTAAATTAAACAAAGATACTGCATAAAGACATAAAAGTATTGCAAACGTGGCTCTACAGAAGACTAACAATCCTGCAGCAACCAAAAGACAAAGGAGTAAGAAGATATTCGAGTGATAGTAAGGGTAAAAAGTATTTACAATGCCCAAATTTCCTCATTTAAAGTATTAAAAATAATATATATTAACTAAATATACCTTTATGCTATAAACCAAATAAGGTGCAACCATATTCATGCAAGACAAGCTAGAGTGATATTTGTATCGTGCAATCTTCTCAGCTCTTGGGTTCATGTTGGGGTAAGTGAATGTCCCAGTCTCACCCCAGGAGGCAGGGGAAGGGAACCCAGGAGCAGATGCTTCAATACATCCCTGGTCCAGCTGACCTTGGGATGAGGGGTGTGAGGCATGCCCCAGCAGTGCAGAGCCTGCACTCCGGAAACAGCCAAGGCAATTCAGAGTGAGCCTCAGTGCTGAAATGCAAAATCTGACTTCTTGGACAGTACTGAAGACTGTTTTGAAAAAAAATGATGGGGTTTTGGTTTTGGTTTTCTCTTAAGCACAAAGAATCAATACTAAGCATTTTAAACATCTGTCATGACTCCACATGACATTTGATTATGATTTGATTAAAATAAAATTCTACCTTTTTGTTTGAAGATGTATATTCTGACTTTTCAAACTCAGCAACCTGGTCCAATAATTCTCTTGAAAAAAAAAAAAAGAAGACACATTTATTTACTAATGAAAAAGAAAAGGAGGCATTTATTTACTAAGACCTATGCTATGAAACACATTTCACCAAGCTGGTGCTATGCCTTTTATTGCATGTAAAATTCTTGTTAGAAGTACAGGAAGTCCTACACAAATACCATAAATGCAACAGATGCAATGGTATCATGCAATGGTACGATATGTGCATTAGAATAGACTTAGCACCCTTAATCGAAACATAATCCAACCAGATAACATAAGCTTTTTAATCGAGTTCAATCATTTGCTCTTAACTGATTAATTCAAGAAAGAATATTACCAATAAAACATCTTGCTGACACGTTTGAAATTGTTTTGCATCTTACTATTTTATAGATGGAAACATTGACACTAACCTATCATTGATACAATAGTAAAGTAACAGGTTTCTATGGTTAGGAAAAGAATGCAAATAGTCAACAATTTGAAGTTTTCTTATTGTTGCAAGTATAGTCCAATAGATGTTACCGATTCTCCAAGTCAGAGACATCTGTCTGTAACTTGAGGTACCATTTCTCAGCCTGTGAAAAGAGCTGCCGCAGAAGTAAAACGTTGGTGTAAGTCGTGTTTATGAGCTCTGACTCCACTTCACTGTGTACGACACTCTGCAGTCCATCCAGCATGTCCATCACCTCATCAACTGTGAAGGTCTCTTCAACAAGTCTAAACAGAGCGGTCAAGATGAGTCAGGTATGATTAAAAGTTACAATTCTGCATTGTTATGAGATCCCATTGCAAAGGTATCACTCATATAATGCAAGATCTTCTAAAAACATCCACTGTCAGTATTTATTAGATGACGATCGCACTACTAATTGGTTATTGTATTTGAATTTTCTCTTTAAATCATTAAAATCACAAGCATTAATTCAGCTACAGCCTTGCATCCAGTTTAGACATCAGAAGCAAGATATAAAGCAATGTCATGCTGTCAATATCTATGTCAATTCCTAAGTATTTGAACCACTTGGGTTGAAAAGCATTTGACTTCTAACTTCTAGAAAATACAAGAACATACAAACCAAAATGGAGAAAAGTCCCCAGAAAGTATTCAAACCTGCCACTGCTGCTAGCATTTTTTGCTTTATTCTTGCTCATAACCACCCCACACAGTACCTGCTGTCCTTGAGGTCCTGAAAACAAGAGTCCACTGTTTTCAGACACATGCCACGTTTGAAACGGGCGAAGCGCATGTAGCTGACCACTTCGTTCTGGTGGTGCTCATTAACGCCCAGCTCTGCCTGCAGAGGACAATAAAAGCACAAAGACAATTATAAGTAAAAAGGAGCATAACTACTGTGAATACTTGCCTTCTGACTAGTTTCTGTGATTGCTTTCACAGGGTTAGCATGCTAACCAGCATGGTAAAAAACAACCGTATTTTCCTATGTCCAATCCCTATACACCTCTCATAAGTGGGTGAGAAAGCTCCAGTACTTGGAAGCAAGGGCTCAAGTAGCCTCAAAAAAGTCATACAAAATCAGAGACAGAGGCAATCAGAGAATTAGAACCAGAAGGACCCACACAGAGAGGAAGGTCTTGGTATTACATTACCAAATATGTCTTGGTATTACATTACACATGCATAATGTAGCTGAATGATGTATCTTTCACATATATACTAACAAAAAACCCTGAGGAAAGTATGTTATGTTCGTTACTTTTTATGTAAACTCTTGAGACTTCTCATAGAATCACAGAATGTTTGTGTTGGAAGGGACTTTAAAGATTATCTAGTTCCAACCCACTGCCATGGGCAAGGACACCACCCACCAGACCAGGTTGCTCAGAGCCCCATCCAACCTGGCTTTGTATACTGCCAGGGATGGGGCATCCACAATTTCCCTAGGCAACCTGTTCCAATGCCTCATCGCCCCCACAATAAAGAACTTTTTCTGTATATCTAAACCTATTCTCCTTCAATTAGTGCCCATCATTCCTTGTCCTATCACTGCAGTTCCTGCTGAAGAGTCCCTCTCTGGCTTCCCTGCAGGCCTCCTCCACATACTGGAAGGCTGCTATGAGGTCTCCACACAACCTTCTCTTCTCCAGGCTAAACAATCCCAACTTGTCCGTCTTTGTAGGGGAGGTGCTCCAGTCCTCTTGTCATCTTTATGGCCCTCCTGTGGACTTGCTCCAACACTTCCATGTCCTTCTTATGTTGGGAACAGTGGAACTGTATGCAGCACTCCAGATGGGATCTCATGAGAGAAGACGAGGGAATAACTTCCCTCGACCTGCTGGCCACACTGTTTTTGATGAAGAAGGAGATCTTAATCTTAAGTGACAATGTGAATTTGTTTCTCAACAGTCCATTGCCCAGAAACAAATATTGCCAGGGCAAATGAAGAAGGAAGTAGTTTTAGATCTGGCTAGCCAGCCCTTTTATGTGTGCCTCTATTTCAAAAGAACCATTGGCATGGGCAATCACATCAGAATGACCACTGCTCGTGCAGGTAGCACGAGTGACAAGGAGGCACAACAAGGCACGAATGGGAGTTTATCACCACAGTTCCTGGAGAGCTGATGAAAAGGCAGGTCCATCTAATTTACCCCGATGTACTTTGTTAGGATGGCTAATGTTGGGGAGGGACAGCAGTGCAGTAACTCAGACAAAACAGTTCATCTGAGCACCTTGTCCTTAGTAACTAACCTGTGCAGGGAAGCTCCAGGGACAATGCAATCCTGGGATACCTGGATGAACAATCAATATTCTGGAAACTAAATGCAGCCGAGGAAGTAGCACCAGCAATAAATAAAAGCAGCTCTCATAGTGTGGCTGCAAGCCCAATCTTGCTCACAAAATACCACATACTGCAGATGAGGGTTCATATGGAAAGCTAAATTAATGTTCTCTTTGCTGTTGCTGGAGGGGTTTTTTTAGTTGAAAAGCTTCTATTCATTACAGACAGAAGGGAAATTAAACTAGTAAATAAACACATAAGCACTCGTGATCTCCGAGTCAGTCACGCTGATACGCAGATAAGCCACCGGGCCACCGGATCCTGCAAAAACCCCAAGCCCTAGGAGTCTCCGCAGGGAAGGCAGGGTGCTCAGGAGGGCAGGTGGCGGCCGCAGCTGCCCCGAGTGGCTCCCCTATGACGACAGGCCGCAACCCTGCCCCACCTGCGGGCCGGCCGCCCGACGCGGAGCGGCTCCGTGCCGGGATCCCGGGATGAAGGAGGAATGCCGGGCGGCGCCCCCCTCCCGCTACTCACCATGGCGGCTGCTCCGCCGGCGCTCGGACGGCTGCGGGCCCAGCGTTGCCATGGCGACCGAAGCCTCGCGAGCGCCCTCGGCGCGCTCCGATTGGCGCCGGCGCGCCCACGTGACCCGCGCGTCGTGGAAGCGGATAAAGATGTTTTTCTTTATTTTACTTTACCTTTGGATTTTGTACGTTCTCAAGTGAAATTTGGAAAACTCTACTGTGCAGCAGTGAGCTGCTGAAGCGTTAGGGGCAGTTAGGCGCGATGGGCAATATCCCACGTTTATTTACACCACCTAAGATTTTTTCCAAAGGCTTTTTCACTAAACACGGATTTTTGCAAAATATTAGCACGTCAGCAGGACAATACAGAATCATCGACTTGTTTGGGTTGACAGAGACCTTAAACATCATCTAGTTCCACCCCCCTGCCATGGGCAGGGACGTCTCCCACTAGACTAGGTTACTCAAAGCCCCATCCAACCTGGCTTTGAACACTCCCGGGAATGAGGCATCCATAACCTCCCTGGGCAACCTATTCTAGTGCCTCATCACCCTCACTGAGGATGCTGATCATTGAATCTGTCCCATTAGAAACAGGAAGAAGAGATGTAGAGGCCTTCTCCCATGACGCCAGCAGACATTTCAAAAGCTGGTATCACCTTCCATATCTAGACAAGCGGTGAAAGCAGAGCACCGGAATGACACAGCTAAATGACTGATGGACTGGGAAGCAACAAGCTGGGAAAGAGCTGTTTGGAATACATACAGGCAGGAGGGCTTCTGCACTTGGTCAGCTTTTTCCATCCAGGCATTTTCCAGAGCTGAGTAGTCCTGAGGGAAAACTGCCCTTCTTCCACAGTTTGAGAGGGAAAAATGGGACCCACTGCAATTTGCATTCCTCAACACTGTATTTTTCTTACTGACTACAGTTCGCAGTGCATTTTCATTAACTAAAGGCCCTAAAAGCAGCAGTGACCAATTTAGGATTAATGGGCAATTTTGAGTAAGAAGCTGTTGCTGGCCAGTCTTCGCGTACGAAGATCCGGGGGAGGCCTCTTTCCTTTCAGGCCTCCCAGCCTGCGCACTGGATTTTTTAGGTGAGACACAGGGCGCGCAGATCTGAGCCCACCCTTTAATCCCGAGGTTCAATCTGCCGGGCCAAAGCGATTCTGGACAGTGGCAGCTGAGGTCCTCCTCAGGACGTAGGCAGATTGCCCCCTTGCAGGGCTAACGAGCTCTGCCTGCCCGGGGAGCAGCCTGGCCGGGATCGAACCCCGAGCCTTGGCAACTTGCTATGCCATGTGCTTAACCACTACACCACCGGGGCTCCCGTAAGAAGCTGTATTAGTGGCAAATCTAACCTAATTTCTATTGACTTCAGACACAATCAGGAACAAGCACCAAAATTTCATCAAAATCATCTGGCTCAACTCTTGAGATAGATAAAGGATGACTCTTTCCAAATGTGGGCCTATCTTAGTTTAGAAAAATATGTTTTGAAGAGGACCTTGGTGTCTGGGGCTTCCAGACTGTTTGGTCTTCTGGCCTAACAATACAGTGAGTCTCAGCTAAGTTATCAGACTTGGAAAATTACAAGTATGTAGGCTAAAAGCACTAAGAATACATAAAACTAGATTAAAGGGTATGTAAGAGGGGTATAAAAGAAAAAGCAAAAAATCATCCTGGCATCAGCTCATGCTGGCAGCATCACTGCTTCAGGTTCCTCATCAAGCTGTGCAGAAAAAGGTGTTACCAACACACAGCAGGAAACACAAGTATTGCCACAAGTGATGTTGACTGACAACTTTTATGGGGATTTTGTATAGCCCGTCTAAGGTACTCATGGCATCAGAAACAGTGTTGGCATTTTGTTGGGCCAAAAAATGTTCAATCACGTGTTTCTTTCATTCCTTTTCTTCCACAGTTCCCAGGTATGGAGCTTGGAATGATTGTGCATGAATGGAATTATTGAGTGTTCACCTCTTGGAAGAGCTTACCTTGGCTGCTTCTGCATACTTGTTAGCAAAGAGACCTCAGTGAAATGAAGCACAAAAGAACAGAAGTGCATATATTCAAGTACCAGCCACAGAGAGCAATCTCCGAATGGCCATGGTGTAACAAGAGAGAACAGCACAAAACACGGAACAGATGAACCTCCCTTTCCCTGATACCTTTGCCCCTACACTTCTGCCAATGCAAGGGGCCAAGGGCAAACGAGATGCTGGGAAAAGATGAAGCCAACAACAGGTGCCAAAAAGCTGTCACACAGGATCAGACTAAAAAGCATTTTTTTTCCTTCTCTGACTGTGGCAGTAACGAGGAGTTAGAAAAGGAACAGAATGAGATACATGAGATACATGTGTATCCTGTATGTTTTTTTAACTACCATTTTACAATTTTTTTTTTACTACCATTTACCCTCACCACTGTGTGGACCAGCAATTTTCTGAGCTGCCAGCCAAACCCAAACTGCAGTGGCTGATCATCATTCTGGTGGTATCTGTCTGCTTTCAATTTCTCTAGCCCACCTTCAAAGATATTTGTTGTCTGTCTTGACAACCACTCTGGGAATGTACCATATGCTCATTATTTATTTTTGTTTAAGCCTTCAATCCATTCCTATCAGTGTTGTCTGGCTTTAGCTGTCTCCTGTACTTAGTGCTGTGTCAGTCTTGAAAAGGAGAAAAGGAGATAACAGACCATCCGTGTCACATCTGCACTGTGCATTAGGTTGTGATAAAGATTTTTGTACTTGCTGTTGATAACCTCCAGAGCTTCCACAAAGGACACCAGAGCAGAAATGGGTTTCTGAGGAAAACAGCACAGAATTACAACCAAAATTATCACCTTTCATGGCTAGTATTTGGAGGGGACAGCGTTTGGATCAGGGGCCCCAAAGAGCAGTGTCTACCTCACAAATAGTTAACAGCTGCACCTCGGGTCTCAAGCTTCTCTCTGCTCCCCTCACAACCCACTGGAACAGATCTCTGCTTTACTACTCACAGTCAGTATTTTCTGAGGAAACAATTCTGACCAGTTATCTTCTTCAAACATGTTTCATTTGACCTGAAGAAGCAGGAGTTAGAGGTCTGCAAACCCTTCCAGCCAAAGTGAGCAGGGACCCTGGGGCAGCGGAAATGTCAACAGTGGTCAGGACAAGAGAGCATTTGTGTGGGAGAACAGTCAGGATCTGAGAGCAATGTTTCTGTCATCCAGATCTAAGCCTCTTTAAAGTTGCAGGAGAAGATACATTGCATTTGTGTCTACAAGCCTCCTAACAATCCAAGCTCCCCTTTTTCGCTTGCATGCTTGAGAGTCCTATCAATCTTATAAGAATGACACCACCATTCCCATAGGATCAATTGGAGTCTTTTCCACGTGAAAGCCTGTTGGAAAACTGCCTCCTACATCATGGTGCCCTAATGCAACTAAATATACAATTCAAATGACATTGGTCCTGTTGACTGAAAAAAAAAAAAGATTATTTTAACTTTCTAGGTGAATTACTGCATTCATTTTGGATAAGAACTTCAAAGAAAACCTACTGCAAACACGATGTGAGATTGCCATCCAGAAGAAATCAGATCTATGCCAGGGTTTCATTTATGCTTTTCTTGAACTGAAATCAAAGGACATTTATTTTTTATTCACGTGCTTGTCTCCACAAATTCAGAGTGGTGTTCTTTAGGAAGCTGGGCTGTACCTAACAGATAGAGGGGAGCTATCAGTCACCATTGACACTGCTTATCTCTGCTTCCAGACACAAACTATTGTGATGCCCAGGGAAAGGCTATCCATCTCTACAAGTCTCAGTGCACATAAGCTGAGAACTCTGCATTATTGCTATGACTCGAAGAATGACTAACGAATTACATTTACTATGGTAATGATATCATAGCTGGTGGTTCTTAAGCAAAGTTTCTGAGTAATAGATGAATTGTAGGGCTGAGTTTTTGTTGCTATTTGTTAGCTATGCATGGAGAAAGAAAATTCCCTTAGGAAAATTCTGAGACTTTTCAGAGAACTGTTTCATAGCAGCTCTCACTTGCCTTTCTTTCTCATAAATGCATGCAGTGTAAACTGTGAAAACAACACAGATGATGTCAACTAGTTCGTCTTCCTAGACCAGGCTGATGTTGTCAGTGCAACATTTTTATTGCTTTAGCAGGAAAGATAATTTCAAGCAGAAAAAAAAAAAAAATCTAATAATCTATTCAGAGAAGCCATAAACCACCATTATCCAGTAGTATCAGAGAGATGCCTCTATAATGCAGAATCCATAACAGTTAAGAGGGATGCCAGACTGCACTTTCCTGAATGAACTGAGAATGAAGCGTAAACATTCACATGCATCTTTTGGGGGATATCTCATTACTGCAGGAGATAATAGCCAATACTGCATGCATTTTTCTTTTTAGAAATTACACTAAACTGTCAGTTACAGGCTAATACTAATAAGAAACCATTCCTTTGCCAGAAGGATTGCTCCTTGGAGCTTATCCTGTGTTCCCTGCAGTATACTTTTTCTATAACAGCAGTTCTGTTGAATCTGAAAAACAATATGTGATTACGTGCTGTATCGTTATAATTTGAGCCCCTGGGTACCGTGTTAGTGATGGGATTTTCTTTAAGCACTATTCTTTTATAGTTCTTTCAAAAAGATTATCTTCCTCCGATTTCTACAGAGAATCTTAATTATTAAGAGTATAGCCTCTGCCAAATGCTGTTGATTCAAGCAGTCAGAATTTAATCATAACAAAGGTTAAAGAGGGAGCATGGTGTGAGTGCAGTAAGATAAATTATTTTTTTTTTTCTCTCACACTACATTTGCCCGAGATCTTGAACAAGTCTTTGAACTGCCTTCTTTCTAGGGTATACTAAGATATATTCATAGAATCATCAAGGTTGGGAGAGACCTTTAAGATCATCCAGTCTGGGTGTCCATCCAGCACTGCCGCTGTAACACCCAAACCACATCACCCAGAGCCACATCCAGACACTTCGTAAACACCCCAGGGATGGTGACTCCACCACCTGCCTGAGCAGCCTATTCCAATGCCTGACCAGCCTAACAGTGAATTATTTTTTTTTCTAATATGTGATCTGAATCTCCCCTGTCTCATCTTAAAGCCATTTCCTCTTCTCCTCTCGCTGCAGGCCCGGTAGAAGAGACCGGCCCGCACCTGGCTACAGCCTCCTTTCAGGTACTTGTGGAGAGCGATGACGCTCAGCCTCCTCTTCTTGGAGGTTTACCTGAGGGAAGAAGCCTTACTTTGATTTTTTTCCTCAGTTTTAACCTTCAGCAACCAACCTGACTACACTGTACAACACCCAGGCTTCTTTCTGGGCTGCCATTAACCTCGACAACCTCCACTCACCGATGGCGTAGGTCTTCCCCACCCCACCTCACCCTGCGTCCCGCGACCCGCGCCGGGAGGGGCGGGAGGAGGCGGCGCTGCGGGCCGTGCCCGCCCTCCCGGGCCGGGCGGTGCGGAAGCGCAGGCGGCCGGGGCTGCGTCCCCGCCGGACCCCGGGGGGCGGAGCAAGAGCCCGGGCACGGCGGCATCCTCCGGCGCGGCCATCGCCGGGCTGCTCCATGGAGAAGAGGGGTCCCGTGCTGCACATCGTGGTGGTGGGCTTCCACCACAAGAAGGGCTGCCAGGTGAGGGGGTGCGGGTGTCCCTCGACTCCCGCCTCTCCGCTCCTCTCCTGCGCTTCCTCCCGGCCCTCCCCCGGTCCCCTCCCCCGCGCCGAGCGGCGCCTGCCCGGCTGCGGGTGCCGCTGCGGGAGGGGCGCGTCCGGCGGGCCGGGGGCCTTCGCTCTAGTCAGGGGGCAGTAAAGGAGGGGCTGGGAGCCGGCGAGGCCCCGCTTGGCCGCGGCCTCCCCCGGCCGGGGGATGCCTGGCTGGGCCGTGACTCGGCTCGCCGCGGGCAGTTGGTGGTCATGGAGCTGCCTCCATTCCCGCCCCGCCTCGGCGCTCCCGCCCGGGAGCGAGGCGGAGCGAGGGCCGGCGGCGTGAGCTCCCGGGAATGAGGGGCGGCGGCGCACACCGTGGCACCGCGTCTGTTTCGAGTCGTGCCTGCTTAATGCGTTCAGAAAGAGAATTCTGAGGAAGAAAACCCCAAATGGTGTTTTAATCTACGTTCCTCTCTCCCTGCCGGCCCAGCACTGAGTGCTCACACGTACATCTTGTACCAAACAGCCCCAGGGTAGCAAGCCCACCCTGGATTTAAGTTTTCTATGCCTGTTTCTTCCCTGCTTTCATAAATGCTTCACCGCTTCGCGTGGCATGTAAGTTAGAAAGGTTTTATGTCGCGTATTTCATGGCTGTTCTATGCTCTGATGGTTTTAATTCTTTTTTAACCCTCGGAGCAGGAGATGTGGTTGCTCAGCTGGGCTGCCCACATAGTTGCTTTGCTGTGACAAGAGCAGATAGACATAATGTTGGATTTCCAGCGAGTCTTTTTCCATAGTGAGTTCTTGGCCTTTATAAAAATAATTGCCAAGACACTAGTGAATGTGGTGGTTATTGGTATTCAAGAGTAGATCTGAAATAAACGCATTCCATACAAGGTAGCTGAGAATTGAATTATAGCTTCAGCAAAAAATCCAAGCCTAATTCCCCAGAGGCTAAGGTGCAGTAACTCAATTTCTGAAAGATGTGCATGGTTTTCTAATGCATTCTTTCTCCTCAGGGTGTCTGGGGGCTGTTCATGTATGTTTGTTCACAGGATCAGGTCCTGTGAAGTAATTTGATCATTTGGATTGTGAGGTTTGGATGTTTATCAGGCACTTTCTTGTCAAACACTCTTAGAAGGTTAGCCTTAGTTGGGTATCTCTAGGACAAAGAGCATATTTTTGCCCTCTCCTTGTCGTTGATCTCTTGGAAAAGACCTAGGCTTTGTGTCTTCTGTTCTTCTGGAGTGTGTATTTATTTTCTTGCACATGCAATTGTTGATGCAAGGAAAAAAAAAGAACAAAAAACCCAAACAAACCCCCAGACTATAGATTAGTAGCAGTGAATTTTATTTCATTGCCCGTAAATGTTTGTAGAAGTACATTTTGAGGTGTTGTCAATAATTAGGTCATATCGCTCTGAGCTGAGGTTTTCTTTATCTCAAGAAATGACCCGGAGGACCTGGAGAGGAAGGCAATTTTGGAAGGGGACAGGGTAGCTGAGTCACAGGGAGAAGAACTGCAGGAGTAGAATGACAGTCAGTAGAACCACAACCATCACGACTGCCTAAGGGAAAGCTGAAAAGAAATCTAATTTTAAATGTGTCCTACCTCTGACTTAGCATATTTTTTACTGAACTCTGGAAAATATTTCCTAAAAGAACTGCTGGTGAGGAGCTGCACATCTATAGCCTAATGAGCTTGACATCAGTAGTATGCAAGACTCTAGAGAATTTTTGAAGGAAAGAATTAATTAACAGCATGAAACTAAGTAGACTGAGTCCTGTGTGCATTTGCTAAAGATAGATCATGCCTGACTGACCTGCCTCTTTTGTAAGAATAAGTGATTGAATTTGTTTCTCTGTGTTAGAAATGGAGTAGCTCTAATTTGCTGGGAACTTGATAATGGATCACACCTTAAAAATAAGGTAGAAATACAGGAGAATTAGTGCAAGAGCTGTTACTTGGGTGAAGAGTAGTATGAAGGAGAGGAAGCAGAATCAGATTTGAGTCAGAAGAGGAACTATTGGTTTGAAAGGTACTTACAAGAAGTGTTTCTTAAGATTGAAAGTGGTGCTGGTATTGTTTACACCATGAAATTGAACTATGATAAGCTAACTTGAGGAATCAGTGTTTCAATGGAAAACTGGAAAGTCATTCAAGAGCTGGACAATAAGGAATGCTGGATTGATAGAAATGGGATGCATTATGAAGTTGTGCAAAAGGAATGAGTAATAACTATAAGCTTGGGAATTGACACGAGGAAACGTCTGGAAGAGAAATGAGACCCCATGTGATCAAGGCTGAGTCACCAAAGCAGTGTGATTTGGGGGCAAGAATGTCAGTGAATATAATCCTATCGTGTGATGTTTATCGATTATGCATATAAATTCTGGTCCACTTTTCTGAAAAAGGGATTTGGATTCTCTCTTCCAGAATTGGATGAGATAGCCCCTTGGCAGTCCGTATTGAAGGAGAGTGTAGAAGAGCTTCCCTAGACAGGCTAACAATGTAGATTTTGAGGCTGTATTTCGCCTCTCTAAGTACAGGAACATTCTTCCCTTTTTCTCTCCTGCCTCTTCACAACTGGAAAGCAGGGACAGTTGTGTGGTAAGCTGAAATGGGGAACTGAGGTGACTAAAAAGCGAGCCTTGTTTTGGTGGTTTGCTTTTGAGGTAGTTGTTTCACAGGTTCTGTTTGCCAGGTGGACAGTTGCAGAGGACAGATACATGGGCACAAGGAGAAGACCAGTGAGGGTGAATCACCTCTCTTGACCAGCTGACCAGATTCCTTTTGGCCCAGGATGTGGTTGGTTTTCTGGGCTGCAAGTGCACATTGCCAGCTCATGTTGAGTTTTAATCAACCATCACCCCCAAATCCTTCTCACAGGGCTATTCTCAATGACATTTAAAGTATGGATAATTGCCTTTGAACTATTCATTGAAACACTGCATTACATGTAGTTGTATTCCAAGAAACTGTTGGAAAGTTAAAAATGAGGAGGAAAAATCAGCCATTTAATCTAAATGAGTGTTGGCACAAGAACCAGTGGATGTGAACTGAGGATGTGCTGCATACCTGAAACTGTGAAGTGCAGAAAATCAAAGGTCTGCAGCAGTGCTCAAGTGGACATCGCGCAGAGTGAGTTTGGAAAGCTTGAGAGATCATAGAGCTAGGCTGCCTGTCCTAACAGGAATCAACCTGGTTTGCCTGAGAAGGCTTCTTTCAGTTTCTGTTCCCACCTCTTTTCTCTGTAGTCTTACTAGGAAATGCATGTGGAGTTAGGATTTTCTATGGATTTCTTGGTGCTAGGTTCTTTCATTAGCTGCCTTTGCTTCTGAATCTTCATCACTTGAAATTTACAACTCTTCTTAATCTCTTGTTGATTAACTTATAGGATAAGAAACGTGTAACATGCAAAAGACTTTGATGTGCAGTTTGGAAATGTATAGGAATATCTTTTTCTTTCACAGACTTGAGAAACAATCCATATGCATTCATTTTTGAAAGAGAAGGAGAGTCAGAGAATCTCTTTCTGTGTGCCTTTGGGGTGGGAATATGAGCACCTCAATTATTCCTCTTTCTAAGGGCTTACTGTTTAACTGGGGGTCTTTTTGCTGGAATATAAGAGACAAAGTGAAGTTTTGCCATATGTACATTGTTTAGTCTGGAGATCCAGTTTCCTGGACAATTGTTAAGAGCTTGGGAGTTGCCACTCACTCTCATGAAGGCTTTGTGTTATCTGAAAACTAAAGCACTAAAAATTGTGAACACATTGGGAGGAGTTTTCTCCAGCAAGTATGGAGTAAACTTTTGGAGAACGTGCAGGCTTTTGTTTATCTACATGAGCAGATTGCCATCCTGTTTATTTTAGCCCCTTAATTACTAAGTTGAATTGTAAATCCGAGGAGATAGGCAAGAAGTGCTGGTTGTTGTCTCTCATTGCCGAGTATTAGAGGTAGTTGTGGCAGAGTATCCAGGGAATGGGAGGAGAAACTTGGCTGCAAACTGCTAGGTCCACCTAGTATGTGGGATACTTTAAACAGGCCTATTATGGAAGGGAATGGCAATTGGCAGGAAGCAGGCATGGTGACTGGTTTATTGGCTTTGTATGTGCTGGCTGACTTATTATGGGAACCCTCCTCGGTGAGTCATTAAATAGTAAATGTCCTGCAGCGGGCAGAAGTCATGGGCATATGCATTCAATCATGATTTTTATGCATCTGAAATGAAATGACAAACATTAAAAATGCCTTTTTTGATCCCTCTTTGCTATGGATAAGAGGAGTGGCCTCAGGAAAAAGCAAACACAGTGTAGTAGCACAAACTCTTTCGTTGATGTAACACACACAATTTTGGTGCACTAGGAGTTCCACACTTCTCAGGCTCTGCAGAACTCAAGGCACAAAAGCATTGGGGCAATAAGGCAAATCTGCCGCAGAAATTGTCTGATGTCTTTTGGAGTGTCTGTAGCTGCTCAACTCATTACCTACTGCAGCAGGTTCTGTTGATCTGCTTCAGTGTAGGGTGCTAAGACTTGGACAGATGGCACAGGGCCATTTGTGCCTTTCTTCTGGAGTGGCTGATAACAAATTCCTCAGTAGTTTTGAGGAACTGTAGTAGAGAGTGACTAGTGATTTCAGAGGGAAAAAGGGGAAAGCTTTTTTTCAGAATTGTGAAACACTTTCTCTCAATACAAGTGAGTGATAAAACACTTAATTTGCCTTACTTTAATTCTTGAAAGCATTAAATGGTGTGGAAGGTCCTTACCTACCTTGTAATAGAAGTTTCTAGGAAAAATGTAATCTGAACAGACCTTGACTAGCAGATGCAAGTTGTGTTGAAAATACAGGGAAGGTAGAAGATTCTATAGTGAAGGTAGAAGACTGAAAGTCTTGAGGTGCAGTTCTCCAGCAGTGATCATGTGTGCTGTGACCGTCGCTGAAGCTATGTCGCCTTGCTTTATTTACATGGGGAAGCTGAGAGATAATGGTCTCTGAGGGTGTAGGAAGGCTTAAAATATCACAAGTACTCTAGAAATAATTCATTTTGAAGGCAGAGTTAAAATGAGAACTGATGTATTTATAAAGGAGAAAACGGAAGCATTTCAGCAAAGCTGGAAAAACTTGTGGAGAGCTAGACACAAGTCCCTGTAAACCCCCTGGTTTCTGAGGAAGTGCATGGTCCTTTTGCTGCTGCAGTGCCTGACCAGCCACAGCAATCCCTATCTTCTGCTGATGCTGTATGACTCCGAGGCTGATTATATTTGAGTGAACTGAGGCCCTGTGTCATCACCAGTGAGGCCACATGGAATCTCACTTCATTTGAGGCAAGGCCCAGCTTTTCTGCACTTGGTGTCCTGTGCAGTTGTGCACATCACTGCTGACCTTGTGCAGCAGGTGACCATTGTCTCACATATCCTCTTAAGAGCTTAAAAGTATTCCACTTTACTCTTGGCTCTCTTTAACATATGCATTTCTTACTGTGGTGTGGAAAAAAAAAATTATAAGTGGTAGGAAGGTGAGGAAGTGTGTCATGCTCATACTGCTGGTCAGTTTTGTTTGCCTGGGATCTTGGATCTGTGAAATAATGGCAGTGTATCTTGACCCACTTCTCTGTATTTCTGTGGAAGATGACATTTCAAACTCCCACAGACATGGGAGTGGATTACTGTAAATACCAAAAGACATATTTCCATGGAATGCAGAAGTTTGCCATAAGGTACTGAACTTTATAATGTAAATGTGATGCCTGCTTTTTCCAAAGTAGTGTCTGAGTGCTTGTCTATGTGAGACTGCTTTTGTGTGGACTGTGCCTGAAAACCAATCCCCCTCTTTTGGCTGACCAGAGGTTTTTTTCCTGGCACACAGAGGAAACCTAAGATCAGGAGTGAAACAGCTGATAACCAGTTTAAGAGAAGAGCCTGAATACGATCTTTGAGAGGGAAAAATGCCCTTTAATTCTTCCCCTCCTGAATTGTGTATGTGATCTTCATCATTTGAGAGCTTCAAATAGTTGAGCTCTGGTAGATGGTGCTTGTTGTGATCTGCAGAAATCGGCACTGACATGGCCTGAGCAGTCCATGCACGTGGCCTTTTTCACTTCTGCCTACGAAGCAGGTGTCTTTAAGCAGAAATGTTGGCAATTTAGGCTTGATTTTGCAGAATTAGAAGATGTCTAGGGAATGAGCAAGGTCAGCCTGCACTTTTTATCAACTCTTGAGAACTGCCTACATTTCCAGGTCTCTTGATTGCAGCCCATTTTTTGAAGAGGTAAATATTGAAGTTGTTCTCTTCCATAGATTCCATGGATGGGAAGTTTCAGGGGGACCACTTCCAACCTGTCTTAGTCCTTTAGTTTTGTTTGCTGCCTTTCTTCTAAGATTCTGCTTTATTGGAGAATTACTTTTTTCTCTTCTTGATCTTTGTCACTCCAGTAGTTGCTGTGATCATCTTAGATGTGCTTGATGCTCTTAAACATGTGAGTGAAGTGTATGCTTTGTTGTCTTTAAATTCCTTGTGTCTTTGTTTTGGGGGAGCACAGTAGGCAGGTATTATGCAATAGATAATCTCATCTAGTGATTAAACAAGATCTTGTTAATGGAACAACAGAAACAAAAATGAGTTGAAAAGGAGCTAGACTGGAATCAAGCTGAAGTGCTTTGTTCCTGTTTCTGTTGACGATAACCTGTAAACATTAGCACAGTTCCTTTGGTTTTGTTCCCTGCTTTAATGATGTTAAAGCACTTTAAAGGACCATTATGAACATGAAATCTTCGAATAAAGTTAATCATAGCATACATCAAGTATGAAAGATTAGTCTTTTGTCTAAAATACATGGATTTTATGTTCAACAGGTTGTAATTTTTAAAGAAGCTTTTAACTTTTATTTCTAAGGCTACTCTAATTGGCATGGGATGCTAATAATTTCAAATACACAGTGAATTGTTGAGTACATATGTACTTCTGTAAACAGTACTGCAGATTCTGGTCTCTTGTGTAGATTTAATGATGAGTTCCATTTTCTGCATGTCTGTTTAATCCACTTACATTTTCTTTAGTGTTCATTGTTCAAGAAAAACTTTGGGGTATGGTTGAGTTGTTTGTTTCTTTGTTTTGTTTCTTTGTTTAGTTTTTCAAAGAACCTGTACTTTGATAATCTTGCAGTCACTTCTGTGAAGTCCTGCCCGGGAAGTAAAGTATTGCATACTGAAGGAAAGATTCCATGCTGGATATTTTTTCCTTAGTTACCCTGATGTGCAAGTTGAGAGAAGGTTCCTAAATATCTATCTACTGCTGTTATGCCATTATGTAATGCTTCCCATAGTCATCATAGTTAACTTCCATCTTATTATTTGTCTGTTCTTTGTATGTGTCATAACATCTGAGTAGTTATTTAAATATCCTGTGCCAGGAATCTTGGCCTTTCTCTGGAATGAATGAATGAATGCTAAATCAATAAAACATGTATTTTTGTACTTCTGTCGCATCTTTCATTTACCTGTTTCAGAATGTTTTCAAATAATGACTTGGGCTCTTGGCACTTGTAGGTGGCAATATAATTTACATACATATAGAATAGAGGGAGGTTCAAAGCTGTGAAATCACTGAACAGAGGTCACTCTAGCTGGAGTAAATTGGAACTTGCAAGGCTCAACTTTGTGTTCCCTGTCCTAATATTGCCTTACTTGGTGATCTGTGCCTAGTTTTGGTAATCCATCTCATAGCTTGTATGAGGTGCTGAATTAGTACACCTAGGCAGCATGCTGTTCCTAAAAGCAAAGAAAGCTGTGGGCACAAGATGGGAGAGGAAGTTCCTTGCTTACCCCAACATGTTGGTGGGCAGGACATGGAGCTGCCTGCTGGCTTCCTTGGGATTACTGAGAGCAGAGCGTGTTCTGTACTTCGTTATGTTACTGTCTTTCTGCACCTTCTCAGCCTCATACATGGTAGTGAGCCAGATCTGTTGGCTCTCAGGAGTAATTCTGGTGTTGAAACTTGTAAGGAAGGGGCGAATTCACTAAGAGCAGTTTTGGGCCCATCAGATGTCCTGTGGCAAAGAGCCTGAATGCTTGTTGCCTCGTGAGACCAAGTGATGGCTCGCTTGGACTGCACTGGGTCAGCAGTAGATGCTGAATGAATGACACACAATGGCTATTTCTAAACTGATGAGTAAAAGTGCTTAAAAGTATGCCTGCTGTCCTCATCCTCCATTTTCCCAGGGAAAGGTGGATTCAGTGTATCATTTGTCATCTTGTTTCCAGCTCCTTCCTTTTGGGAACCAGGGCATGGAGCAGAGCTGGGGAAAGGCTGCATGTCTGAGTCTCATGTGTGAGGTCTGGGTGCTGTCCCTGGAGAGCACCCAGAGAGAGAAATGAGAGAGAGACCGTGGAGAGAGGAAATGCCACAGTCCCTGTAGCTGGGTGAGGTCGTTAAGAGCCCATGGGCACCAAGATGGACATTAAGAGCTGATCCATGGGTGAGCAATTGGCCGCTCCTGATGCCAGTCTCCACTGGCTGCTGTGTTGGACAGACATCTCTGTTAGGGGTAGAGATTAGGGTGTCCTTGCTTGTTTAATCAGGGCAACTGCTCTCTCTCTCCAGAGTTCATCCTAAAAAAAATCTTGCTTTCTGTAATGCTACAAATCTTGTCTTGATGGCATGGAATTCCCTAGCAAGTCATCCTGGCTGGAATGGTTGTAGTAGTATTAAGTTCCTTTTCTGAGAGGATTGTGTGGGAGTTTTTGTTGTTTACTTTCTTCGAAGAGACTGATATGAGCCAAAGTTCCAAAGCACAGGAGTTGTGTAGGGCTTGAACTGTATGACTATAAAAAATGAAGTGTTAAATAATTGGAAAGAGTGTCTAGAATGCATGCTAGCATGACTTTGAAAACAAAGGTTTTGGTATTTCAGGTTATTTTAAGTGCCTCAGTAAGAGTCAGAACTTTGCTAACCTAGTCAGAGTTTTTGAAGCAAACTTGAATGGTGATATTGTGCATACAAACGGTGCCGTAGAACTTGTGTAAGTGGCCACTCTATGGCTTTAGCAATATGGGAATGTGAGGAAATGCCAGTTTCAGGAACTGAAAGGATACGAACAACTATGCTCTGCCTCCTTGTAATGCAGGGATTTCTTTTACTGTTACTATTTGTGTATATAGTGTATTTTAAAATATATTTACATAAGTATGTATCATATGTGTCCTTCATATATATTTTTGTATGTGTTTATACATGTATTATACATAGTTGTTACAAATATTCATATTTATATAAATGTATAACATATTTAAAACTCTGCTGTTAGAGGTGATTGTATTACTGCATAGGCATTGTTATGTGTGTGGGCTCTTCAGCTTGCAGATCCTGATCTATTGGTTCAGCCATACAAATATGGGGAAAGTTTGTCATCTAAATTCAATTGTTATTTGAATAATAAATTGGTCTTAGTGCTGAAAGACAAACAATGCTCTTAGATTTTCATTTGGCTGCGTGCTGCAGTTGTTATGGTGATTCAAATTAGGTCATTAGTGTGCTGGTCTTCTCTGGGTCTGGCTATGCTAGGTTTAATAAATCAGGAAAACTGATTTTAGAAATTCCTACTTCGAGTGAAGAACAAATACTGACTTATTTGTAAAGACGTATCAAGTTTTAGGTGTAATTTTAATCTGTTGGGTTTTTTTGATTACTGCTTCTTAGAGTTATGCCCTATTTAGCATATTTCTGCCTTTCTTTCTTAGAGAGGAAGGGTTGGTATCCTTGAAATTAAATGTGTTGTAATGATTTGTAAAGGGAAAAGATTTTCTAAATAGAAATGTGATTAGTGGGTTTTGCTGATCTCCTTTTCCTCATTTCAAGCAATTATCCTACATGTTTGTTGCAGTAGAAGCAATGGGAGAAATCATCAAAGCAGTTGTTTAGAGGATGGAATGGGGTTGCTTCCTGTAGATTAGATTCTGTAACTTACTGAAAACATCCTTGGTCTTTAACATAATACTGTCATTCTAAATATTTCAGATTTTTTTTGAGATTAAATAATCTCTCCATTGTACCAATGCAAACACTTACTTGGGTCCAAATGTTTTTTCATATCTAATCTGAAATCTTCCAAAATATCTGTTACACTAAAGAGGAGAGCTTATATTGTGACTATAATTCGAACATGGTAATAGGTGAAGTGGGCAGGATGGGAAGGTTATACTGACTTGCCCACACATTTTAAATCATCACTATTAAGTGTTCACTGAGGATCCTACTTTGATTAACAATTAAGCACTTTTCACAGATAAGGAGAACAACCTTACCTGAGTGTAAAATTAATGCCAACTACCTGTCTAAAGTTTGAGTGCGGTAGTTTAGGTGGACATGCACGAATATTTGGAAATTCCGCTTTTATCAGTGTCCTTTTTTAGCCTCTCTTCTGATTGTGTACTTGTAATTTAGTAGAAGATGCTATCAATGCATTTTTCTTGAAGAAAAACTATCATGTTAATTCTTAGATGTAGAAACTGAAATACACTTTTCCTTACCTGCTCTTATGTTTTCTTACTGTGACTTAATGAATATGTGGTAAATTTATTCTGGCTAGGAAGTGCCTTTAAAGACAAGGAACAAAAACAGATTGCCTGGATTTTTCCCCCCCCCACAACTAGAATTGTGTGTTCATTGGTGATTTGCATCCAAACTGTTAGATTCAATACAAGCTGCATATTAAAGGTTAGTTAATGCTGCAGAATCCCAGAAAAAGAAAAAATGTTAGTTCCAGAAATTCGGTTGCACTTCTGTTTAAGTAGTTTTTAAAAAATATATTTTAAGTTGATAATTCACAAGAGTTGAAGTATTTTTTGTAGTGAAGAACATAGTTATTTATTTCTCCCCTAAATCTCAAGACAATATTCTGTATTGTTTTTAGTTCTGAAATCCATCAGGACCTATCTGCTTACAGAACATGACAGTCTGAACAGGCAAAAAGCATTGCCGTCAAAACCCCTTGACAGGCGTGAGCAATATTTCCAGCTGGAATGAAGATCCCTGACATTTGAAAGAGTAAGAAATGCATGGAAATACTAATTCATGTTTTATGTAGTTTTTTTTTTTTTTTGAAGTCTCTCAGGAGTTCAACTTTGAATTTCTTTTTGCTGAGGAGTCTTCTTTAATTCAACTGAAGAGACACAAACCTGTAAAATTTCTCTTGCAGTCAGCTCTGAGAACGTGTATATTTCTTTGTTCCTATTGACTATTGGGCTTTATGAAAAGATTTTATTTCTTGTATTTGTAGGCATTTTTGTAATGATACATATATTAATGACATACAGGGACATTAAAGTGCATATTTATGCATGCACATGCATATATGGATGGATTTACATAAAAAGCCATTATATTTAAATTAAAAATGAGCTCCTCTTTCTTCATCTGTGAAGAAGGATAAAAAGAAGGCGTGAGACAGAGCTCTTTAGTAGTCTCATCTCTTCCCCCTGTCATGGTTTGTCTTGGTTTTAAGGTGGAAAATAATAAGAAAACAACTTTTTAGGTTGCCTTCCCTAGGAGCACCACACTGTAGTTTGCATGCACAGGCTGGGAAAAGGTTTTTACTGAGACTCCAGTTGTTTGAAAACTTAGAAGTGATAGAAATGAGATTTTCTTTACCCCATTATTACCACCTTTATCCATGTGCACTGCTCAGTTTCATAATTTTCAAGAACTGTGAGTTTTTAGTCATTTTTTAAAGGCTGCTCAATACCCTTATAATACTTTGTTTTTGAAATAATGGTTTCTTTCCATGAAAAGGTTTCCTGAATGCAATCGATGCAAGTCTGCAAATTGAGCTGGAGAAATCAAGCAGATCATCTAGAGGATGGGGAACAGTTAGGGTGACTTTCATCTGCATTAAGTCAGTCATCTGCAAGTTAGAGCTAGCTCTCTTCAGAGGTGGTCGAAAGAAACAGATCAGATGAATCATCCTCTGCAGGTGTCTGTTTTCTCTGACTATGCAGAACGCTTAGGAAAAGTATCTCAGAAATCTTGCTTTTTGATATGAATCCCACCTGCAGTGACTGCTTATTTAATGTCAAGAAGTCAAACTTTCTCATCACTGGGAACTGTTAAGTTGGAGGAGGGATGGAAGGAAGTCTTCCAGGGCACTGCATGCTCTTCTTGCTGTTGGATTGTCCTTTTTCCTATTTCTTTGTTTCTTCCCCCTTTTTGGTACTTTGACCAGCAGCAATTCTATTGAACTACATGAATGTGATTCCTCCTTAGAAACCAGGATACTTCCTATATGGATCCTCTTGGGGAGGAGGAATAATAGTATGCTATAATGTAAATCAGGTCTAAAGTATATCTGTAAAATAGATTATTTAAGGCCACTTAAGCAGTTTTAGTTTTGATGTATCTGAGTTTTGTGATCTTCTCTCTTATACAAACACATGCATACAGAAATTTATATTAAAACAGATTTTTGAAAGAAGAACTTATGGAAAACAAGATTGCCATCAGTGTCATTAATGCCTGTTCAGTTTATTGAAATTGGAACAGACAGAGCCTGCAGAAATCCGCGTTGCTGGGATTATCTGATAGTAGCTGAGGTGTTGATAGCATATTGTGAGCTAGAACAAAGTAGCTCTTCAGCAGATTTCACACTGTCAAAAGAACACAGGAGCCAGATTTCTCGGCTTTATTCTAGACTTTAAAAGGGAGTGTTCCTTAGTGAATATGTGTTTTTCATGTAGCTTGACTCATCATTCTTTCCTTTAAATTAGTCTCCTAATTCATTATTTGGCTGGAGTGCAAAATACGATTGTAATTCTGAAGGTGCTTGGAAGCACTGATACCTTAAATCCTTACTTATAGTATTTCCCTATCAGGAATGATGCTTTGAAGGTGTTTGCTAGAATCTAAGGAATGCGGAGTTTCTTCTGTATTTGGTAGAAAGAAGCTCCTTCAGAGGGTGAATCTGTGTCCCTCTCTGTTGGCCGTGCAGTGAAATAAAATACCTGAGTCAGGACATAAGTGTAGATGCTCCTTGACTATTTGTGTTTTAAAGTTAGGATTTTGTGCTATATTTATTGCTAAAGTTACTCCTGCAAGATTGCAGTAATAATTCTGTAAACAGTGTTTTCAGCCAGCCAATTTGAATCTGAACAGTAGCAAAAGGTATGATATTGCAGACATTTACATTAAACTTCTACCGTTTTAAGTTTCTTATCTGTGACTTGAAAAGGGTAGCAGGGAATTCTCAGGATGTATATGTGTACTAAATGGCAGACAGTTTTTCTGCTCCTTGTATGGATGCTAATTCCAGTGTTTGTCTCTCATTTGGAAGTCAGATGCTCTTCTTTTTTGCTTAGTGGCATATTTTGTTTGAAGGACTTTATGGATTCCTAATAGTTACAGGGGATTACAGGGGTGGCTTCTCTGAGAGGCTGCCAGAAGCTTCTCCCGTGTATGACAGAGCCAATGCCAGCTGGCTGCAGGACAGACACAGGGCTGGTCAATGCCCATTGGGTGGTGGTAGCACCTCTGGGATCGTGTATTTAAGAAGGAAAGTTATTGCAGAGAAGCAAATTTCAGCCAGAGAAGAAAGAAGTGAGAGTACGTGAGAGAAACAGCCCTGCAGACCCCAAGGCCAGTGAAGAAGGAAGGGCTGGCAATGCTTCAGGCCCTGGAGCAGAGATTCCCCTGCAACCTGTCATGAAGATCACAGTGAGTCAAGGCTGTCCCCCTGCAGTCCATGGAAGTCTGTGGTGGAGCAGAGATCCACCTGTAGACACCCCCATGCCAGAGCAGGTGGAAGCCTGAGGGAGGCTGGGATCCAGTGGGAAGCCTTTGCTGGAGCAGTCTCCTGGCAGGGCTTGTGACCCCACAGGGGCCTGTGCTGGAATCCCTTTCTGAAGGACTGCGCTCTGTGGAAGGGACCCACACTGGAGCAGTTCATGAAGAGCTGCAGCCTGTGAGAAGGGCTCACTTTGGAGAAGTTCATGGAGCAGTCTGCTGGGGGAGGGTCCCCGTGCTGGAGCAGGGGAAGGAATCCTCCCACTGAGGAGGGAGAGACAATGTGTGATGAACTGAGCACAAACCATTCCCATCCCTCTGCATTGCTGGGGAAGGAGGTTCAGAATCAGGAATAAAAGTTAAGTCCAGGAAGGAATTAACCCACCCAAGAGTGGGGAGGAGGTCTTTTCAAGATTTGAATTTACTTCTTATTATCTTGCTCTGTTTCATTGGTATAAAGTTAATTTCCCCAAGTCAAGTCTGTTTTGCCCATGACAGTAACCTGTGAGTGATCCCTCCCTGCCCTTATCTCAACCCATGAGCTTTCCATTATATTTTCTCTCCTTTACCCAGGTGAGGAGGTAAATGGTAGGACAACCTTGGTTGGCTCCTAGTGTCCAGCCAGGGTCAACCCACCATAACAAGGAATAAGAAAACTTGAAATTGATACAGCAGGTAGCAAGGGTGATTTCTCATGGTTTCTTGTCTTTTGTGCCTTTTTCTCAAGTTGGCAACAGTTGTAGACAGTGACATCGTGTGTTAAGGTGAAGAATTTCACTTTTCCTTGGTGCTCTCATTTTTCACAGGTTTTTTCTTTTGTTATTACTATTTTATTTCAGTATCCATCAAATGCTAAGATTATCTGTATGCTTGCTTTATCATGCTTTTTATTTTCCGTGTGTACATACATTTTACAGCTTGCTAGTTATGCTCACTAACTAAATATCCTTGGAGGGAAGTTGCGCTATCAGTAAACAGCTTCTTTTACTGACAAATTTTACTGAGAATTTCTTTTACTGAGTAAATTAAGAAATGCCATCTGGAAAAGAGTTGGTGGAAGAGGCTGGAAACCCAGAGGGATCTCCATAGGAAAAGAAGATTGCACTGTAAAGATGCTGATTGTAGGGATCTGTGGTAGACATGTAGTGCAGTGCAAGGAATGGAAAGGTTGTCCCTATTTCTAGGAAAAAAGGGTAAATGATAAATAAATGAAAGGCAAAATTGAAAACCAGGGTTTCTTAGTGAAAGGAAAAGGAGATACTTCGGGCCATTGTGTAGAATATGTTGCAGTCAGTGACATAAAAATATATAAACCAGTGTTTTGCTGTTAGTATAGTTTCTGAGATGATTCAACCCCTTGTAGGGTAAAACAGAGGCCTGCATGTATTACCTAGTCACGAGCACTTGAAGGGCTCGGAAGTCAAATCTGATTTCAGGATATGTGTGCCCCAGCAATGACCTCTGCTGAATGTTGCAGGTGTGGCAATGTGCTGCTGGCTCTGGGCACACAGGGAAGAAGGTATTCAGCTCCTGGGTGCTGCTTTCTGCTTGAAGATCTTTTTCATTTCTCTTGAGGAAAAGAAATTAGACTGTAGAAGCCAAATCTGCCCAGGGCCTGTCAGTTAAACCACACAAATCAGTCTGTGGGTGCATTGAAGGAAGAGACAAGGAATGCTAGTTGGAAGAAAAACACCTTTTTTCCATAACATTGGTAGGAAACAAATGCTAGGCTGAATCACAGAGGCCTGTGATACAGTTTGGTAACTGTAATATATTTTCTCTCTTTTTCTCCCCTTTGTTTTCATTTGTTTCTTCAGGTTGAATTTTCCTATCCTCCCCTAAAACCTGGAGAAGGACATGACAGTCACAGTTTGCCAGAGGAATGGAAGTACTTGCCATTTCTTGCCTTACCGGATGGCGCTCACAACTATCAGGAAGGTAAGAAATGAGAGAGAAAAGCTGTGTGTGCTTCTGCTGCAGCCCAAAGGAAAAACCTGTTATTTGAACAGCTGACCAATGATTCTTTATACTATTAAACTTTGTGCACTTTTTGTTTAATTTGGAAAATCCATTGGCAAGGATGTGTTCCTTCAGCGTTTAGGTGAAAGTAGATCATAAAGGTATACCTCTTGTATCAAGAATGCTGATGTTAATAAAGACTTGAGGGTTACGTATCAATTTTGCATGGTTCTAGCACAAAGCAAAGCTGCTGGCTTTTCAGATGGTCTTTGAAGGGTGAACAAACTCTCCTCCAGTAATTAAGAGATTCTTAAAATGACCTACAAACCATGGAAAGTCATGTCAGTATAATGGCATGAGCTTTAAAAGTGTATTTGTCAGCAGAATCAAGATAGAAATATCCATTTGCCATATAGGCACCAGCAAGTTCACTACACTTTTTTTTTTTAGTATTGCATTTACTGCAGTTATTATTAGCAGCTCTATTCATCCCTGACATTTATATTTGTGTCCAGTTGTTTCCTTTTTTTTTTATGCAGAGCAGACACCAAGGAAGTCACTTTAAACAGCAACATCATAGAAACCCTTTAATAATACTTTTAAATTAGTTTTTTGGGTTTTTTTAAACTTGATATACTTAACTTCCTTATTGTCCAGCTTTCAAAGATTTCTTTTGGAAGCAAAGAAAGTTTATCAAAATAATCCCTTTCCTAACAAAAGTAAGGGTGGCTCTGACTCTGTTCAGGGTCATGATTTTTGCTGAATTTCTGCATTGTTAAATACATTACAAGAAGTAGGCTACATTCAAAGCTAGAAAAATCACATACAGTTGCATTTCCCTGCTCTCTCTCCTCTCAGTACCATCCCAGTTAATACTCAGCTTTGAGCAATTTTATTGCTGTACTAGAAGAATATAAATGGGGTTTTTTTGGTAAGGAAAAATAAGCATTTGCGGCAAGGCAGAAATACATATCCTTGTGTTTTGTAGGCAAGAATACACGTGAACTTGAACCAGGCAAATAGATTTTCTGATAATAATTGTATTTAATTTACTGTAAGTTTATTAGATATCTGGTTTTTGAGTTTTAAACTAATTCCTGTGGGTAGTTGCATTTATGCAAGGAGGATGACTTGGTACAGGAAATCGTCTTAGAGGCTAAAACTGTAGGTGATCTCCAGAATATAAACTTGATTCAGGAAGTAATCTTTTTTGTAAGAAGTCCCCCTCTCTGTTAGTCATAATGCATATGGGCTTGTCTCTCCTGTTCAGTTTCTTACTATGAAGCAAACAAAAAATTAATGATTGGTTTCAAAAAAGATTTCACGCATGTTTTGAAAGGAGAGGACAAATGTTTTCCCTTATTTGAGATAGAGCAACTTTTTTGCAGTAGTAGCAGGTGTGTATCTCTCAAGCCATAAAGGTCTTTCTCTTCTTCTGTTTTGTAGATACTTTCTGTTTTCATTTTGCACTTGCACAGAGAGAGTATTTTCTGTAAGGCTAGGTTTCACAAATTCTTTTTATTAGGATAGTGCTGGTGGTGGTGTGGATATCTACCTTGGCCGTGGTAGCAGCTACTCTAACCCTTCAGCTATGTGTATCCTCCTTGGTGTTTGGGGTTTTTTCCTATCTTGATTTTGTTTGCCTTCTTAATGCCATCACATTCCGAGCTGTACACACAGACTCACAGTGCCTTGCCTTTGCTCCTTTGTACTGAATTGGGAAAGCTGCATGCCTGTAGGCTTCAGTGGTGCTTCTCTGCTGTCAATAGCTGCTTCTGAAGAGCCATGCCAGCTTGGTCTGGCTAAACATGAAGCTGTCCTGCAGATCTGGAGATTCTTCCACAAATTATCTTTCAATGTGAAAACTAATTTGGGTCCAGACATAACTTTATAGGTGACTTTTTAATTTTTCTGTCTTTTTTTTTTTAATTTTAGGAAATAAATGTGTACCAGCACTTTCAGCAGTAAACCTTTCTATAAATAAGTGATGCTGAGGATAAATATACTGAACCCTTCTAGTGACTTATGAAATAGTCTCTTCTTTTTTTCTAGATACTGTGTTTTTCCATCTGCCACCAAGATGTGGGGATCGAACCACAGTGTATGGCGTCTCTTGCTATCGGCAGATTGAAGCAAAGGTAACTTTTCAAGTTGTGAATGAATTATATTAATGAAGGAATAGTCTTGATGCATTAACAAACCTAAAATTCAGTGGCTTGCATTACACCAACAGGCAAAAACTGTGTAATTGTCTTACATTAAAAGTCTGTGAAAATGCTCACAGTATGTAGCCCCAGAACCTGAGAACTGTTATTTCCCTTACATCAGCAGGTGTGTTGTGATCTTTTGAAATGTTCAAGGCAATTGAAAAATGCATTTTGTTTCTTGAGAGCCAATCCAGCCATCAGCACCAAGGAGCAAATTTCAGTTGACAGTCTGTCAGGTGGAAAAGTTAAGTTTCCAGGAAGTAGGCTTTTTGGGTGGAAAAAGTTGACATTTCTCCCCACAGAGAATTTGACTACCTCCTGGGATCTAACCATGCAACTGTAGGGATGTTTCTCTTCAGCTACTTCCTTTGCCAAAAGTACACTTGCAGAGTAGACTGGAATCTTCCCATTCATTGTAGCTGCTTAGCAATGCCAAACTTTAGCAGTAAAGGTGAAAATTTGAGGAGAGCCGCAGTATGCACCTGATCACACTGAGGAAATTAAGTACTTGATCTACTAAAATCATCTCATGTTTTCAAAAATAATAATGGTACTGTGATCTGTGCACTTAGAATTGAGAAGTTATTACAAATTTCTTTTAAAATTACTTCTTTTTTCAGTGAATTGCCAAGAATCTCGAATGTCATGTGGGTTTGAGTTTTAATTTATACCCTCTGAATATATGACTCGCTTATGTACTCTGTTTCTGTGTTAATTACATCTTGATTATGTTTCAAGTTCCTGTTCTTGCTCTAGGAGAAATTTTACACATGCAGTTTTTAATTCCATTTCTTTTGATCTAAATTCCATGTTGGTTTTCATTCACTCATTATTTTTGCACCAGCCTTCACTGTATTCTGTGATTTAGAGTCTTGCTATTTAACCATGCAATAACTTGGCTTTATTGTGCTCTTGATTCCAGTTTATGCTTTTTAATAACCAATTAAGAAGATAAATAGATGTTTAAAATGAACTCTTTGGAACAACTAGAATAAAACCCAATGTGTTTCATATGACAGCTCTAGCACTCCCTCCATCTGTCCTTTTTGATGTGTGGGCTGCAGTCCATACATTCTCTGTTTTGTACAGTTAAGTGAATCATTTGTCTGTATTCTACCCTCACCATTTCTATGTTTGCTGGTAAGTCCTGGGATCATTTGTTCTGGCTGAGGCTGTACCTTATTTTGTGGATTAGCTTTTGTTTTATGGATGGCTCAAAAAACATGCTTGAGTATGAAACAAACAATTTCTAGGCAGAGAGTTTTTAATCTGGTCCATTTTCACAGATGATGTTAGAGAAGAGTAAGTGATTTGTTGTGGTTTCTCTCCCGCACATTCCCCTGAGTTAAAATGCCATTTTCTTTTCCAAGCTGTTGCCTTTTTCTCATGCTAGTGTCTTTTAAACAGTTCTTTGCCAATTGTCACAGCTGTATTTGGATCTTTGCTGGACACAAAGAGATGAGAATGCAGCTCTGACCTGTCAGTGTTATGACTCTCTTTACTAGGCAGAATCATGGAATTGTCATAGAATGGTTTGGGTTGGAAAGGACCTTAAAGATCATCTAGTTCCAACTCCCTGCCATGGGCCGGATGCTACCCACTAGACCAGGTTTCTCAAAGCCCCATCCAGCTTAGCCTTGAAAGCTGCCAGGGATGGGACATCCACAGTCTAATTGCTTTCCTAGTCAACATCCACGTGGTTGAATTCCTCCATTAGGATGAGAGCTTGTGAGCACGATGCTTCCTGTAGCTGAAGCAAGAAGGCCTTGTCATCAGGCTCTCCCTGATCAAGCAGCCTGTAGAAAACCCCAGCCAGGTGTCCTTTGTCAGTGCTGTCCTTGATTTTTACCCACAAACTCTCAACCTGTTCGTGGCTGTTTCTCAGAGGTACCTCTTCACAATCTAGCCATTCCTTAAAGCAGGGGATGGCACCCATGCCTCTCCTTCCCAGCCTATCCCTTCTGAAAACCTAAGAGCATACTGGTTGCACGGTTTGGATATTCCACCACTGAAGATAACCAGCTTTAGGGTTTTGTTTAAATAGAGGCGTAGTAAGTGGCAACTACACTTGGGAAAGAATTCTTTTTGAAATTGTGTTTGGGTAAAAATACTGTAATACTTCTGTTTCATAGGCATTAAAAGTACGGCAAGCAGACATCACCCGAGAAACTGTACAGAAAAGCGTCTGTGTTCTCAGTCAGCTGGTAAGAATGTTTGTTTAACTCCCAAAACACTTTGAGGTAACCTTAACAATTGTTCTTCCATATTCTTATTTAGAACATTTGACTTCAAACATCTCTCTTAGCCTTTTCAAAGTAACAAAATACTGAAGTAAAATTGAATTGGAAGGTTTGGCTTTTGAGTGAGCTGCCTTGAGTTGTGGCATCTGTTTGTAACTGGAAAAGTGTCTACCTGTTGTCATGGATAAGGATACTTATTTGCACTTCTGATCGTTCTTGAATGCTACTAACTCCATTTCATGTGGTAGAATTGAGGAGTTTGGCTAGTATAATCATGGAAGGGATGGGGCTGGAAGGTTCCTCAAGGATCATCTCCAGCATAGTAGCTGGAGAGAGTGGCTACTACCTTGAGCTCTGAGGGAGGTTTTCTGATAGCCACACATGCAGCATTATTCTTGTTTTGAAGATACATCGTTTATTTCTACCTATTCAGCAAAAGCTGCTGGTCACCAGGCAGGGAACGGAAATTCTCTTTGTGCTTAAAAAGCTGAAGAAAGAAGTATTACTGGAGCTGCATGAGCAGTGTTAAAGCAGGAAACTACTTTTCCAGAAAGATGTCCAGTGAGAGTATGGTACATGCAAATGGAAAGAAAATGAAATTATCATCATCTGAAATGAGCACAGGAGAAAATTGCTGGGAGTTAGCCACTGAGGACTGCTCAGCCATGAGCTCCATGTATAATAAAGCATCAATATTACAAGATAAATGTGGAAGAAATTAAAGTTCAAAATGAGTGACTAAATAGTTTTATTCACTTGCTTTTGTGTTTGTTTTTCTTCCAAGCCTTTGTATGGGTTACTTCAGGCAAAGCTGCAACTCATCACACATGCATATTTTGAAGAAAAAGACTTCTCAAAAATTTCAATTCTAAAGGTAACTTTGCAGTAAAATCCACACAGAACAGCTTTCAGTGTATGGCCACAAACTTTAGTGTTTTAATGGGTGCTCAAATATTCATTTTGTGTAAATCGTTCAGTTATTCAGCTCCTGTAATACTTTAACATGAACTAAATGTACTACCCTAATCTGACAGAGAGTCAACTTTCTGATTTGTAATGAGATACTGGTGTGATTGTCAGCCTGTATCTCTGTTGATTCCATTAGTAAAATTTTGCTTGCTTTCTGAACTAAACCATTGAAATCCTTGAATAAGTGAATTTTATTTATTCTGGATTTTGTGTGACCATGTGCCATTAACACCTTCTGGGTTTTTTTTTGCCTGTGTTCTAACTTTTACAGGAACTTTATGATCATATGAATAGTTCTTTGGGCAATACTTCGTTAGAAGGGTCACAAGTTTATCTTGGTAAGTGACTTGTTTTGTACAAAGCAGCAGAGATGATGTTACACTAAACAACACATGCCTCTCCTGAGCTAATTTGTTTATGTGCATTAATAGATTAAGCACCAGAGGTCTGCACTTCTTTGTTAATGGATTTAAATAAATGTAAAATGTAATGTTGCTTTCATAATAGGAGTTAGTTGCAGGTTGAAAGCCATATTACTCCTTGATGTAAGAGTCTGACTACCAGCTGTTTATCTGCTTTTGGTAAACAATACCTTCTTAATTTTTGCATTGAGCACCCCACACCATCAAATTATTCAAGCTTGCATCTGCCTGTTATTTAGGATATCTCAGCACCCAGTTCTGACTCTTCCCTATGTTTTCTGAATGCACAGTGTAGTATTTACTTCAGTGTTTCCCTAATGCTGTGTGGCAGCCAGCAGGAGTTAACTCAGAGCACAGCTATTCATGTTAATATTATCTCTACTGTTGATGAATTCTTGCTCCTGCTGACCAGAAAAATGGGATTTTGTATGAATTCTGCTATTGAAATAAACAGGTTCACACAGAATCCGTTATGGGTATCTTCCTTGTGCTGAAATGGTGACAAGAGATGAGTTAGTATCCCTATGAGCTGTTGAACTGTAATAATTGCTCTCTTTTTGGTGTCTCAGGTCTGTCTCCTCGGGATCTTGTTCTCCATTTTAGACACAAGGTAGGCATTCTCTACTAGATATAGAAAGGACTGAAGGACTGCACTATTTTGCAGAGTAAAATGCTTTTTGAGGAACTGAAAAATAATCATATCTAGACATACCTGAGCTAGGAGTAAGAAGACTGTTTTCTAAGTACTGCTGCTTACAGCCTCCTAATTTTTCCCTCCCATTCTACCTGCATAATTTCAGTGAAAGACCAATCCAGACTAAGGAGGTTTGTTAGTCTGAGGGATTCCTGCAGATTTCTAGGTTTGTGTGGCATTTTTCTGTCCTGCCCCAAAGTGCAAATGCTATCTCATTTGTGATCTTGTTTCTATTTCCTGTTTCTTGTTTGATGAATGTGATAAAAGACTATTGCTAAAGTCTGTAAAGACACACCTTGGAGCATTTTCCCCATGTTTTGTAAATTTTGTAGCTTTTGCCATCATAGAACCTGAGGGGACTTGGACCTCTCCTTCTTGTCCTTATTTCTGTTTAAATTGAATGTGTATCATATAGCTAAAGTACAAATAGCACTTAGAATCTTTTGTTAACTGAGATGCATCAAAGAAACAACTTTGAGAATCTGAATTTCATGGTCTATTTGCACCTGCTCAGTAGATTTTTGGGGTAGGACTCAGATTTGTTGAACTTCAGATGTCTGCTAGTCATACCCCAGAAGCATCTGTGTTTTTCCTTGAGTGTAGAGAGTCTGGAGAGCCACTTCTGATCTAGATGCTTCTTTTCTAGGTGCCTAAAATTAGATGAGGTGAATACTATTCTTGGTATTTTGCTGGATTTTTTCAGTAATTCTGTGGAGTTTACTACTTTTTAAAATTCTGGAATTGCACAACATGTTCTTTCTGCTAAGCTACATATGATTCAAATTACACAGCCCTTGTTTATGGAGGTTTTGGTTGTTTTTTGGGTTTTTTTGCATCTCATGCTATTTTTGAATGTATGCTCAGGTGGAGAAAGGATGTTGGAACACAGGTTTTTGCTGGTCAAATGCATTTGGCCATTTGATAATTATGCAGTGATTACTTGAACAAGAGATTATGCTTGCACAGTACTTTTGAAAACTGGCACTGGTTCACTCACCGTGTTTTTTCTTTTTGTGTTTTTTTCAGGTCTTGATCCTTTTTAAATTGATTCTTCTAGTAGCCTTGAAAGCTTTGTGTTTTTTCTTTTTGTGAGTTTAAATAGAAATGCAACCATTAGATTTTTTTCATACATAAAATAGAAGCATCTGAAGTCGTATCAACAACTTTGTATCAATATATAAATTGGGTTATTAGGCTAAAAGAAACTACTGTGTGTTGACCTATAAATTTGCCTCCACTTCTTCTCTGTTCACACTTTGCTTCTTTAGTTGCTATCCCAGCCAGAGTAAGTAAAATGTGATGAAATGCAACCAGAGAATCTTAACCTACTGTAAAACATAGGACAGGATACACATCATGCAGATAGGTACCTGTGTGGAGGAACTGATAGGAAATGTGAATACCTGAAAGGGCACATACAGCTTTACAGAGATTCAGCAAGCAGAACTTCTGCTTCAGGCTTTAAATAGACCAAAGGAAACAAGTGCTTGAAGTGTCCTTCACACCTGAATTGCATGAACACCTGCAGGAGACAATGAAGAGAGCTGGATCTGTTAGGTCGGGCTGAACTCAGATTATAAATGGGTAGTAACTACTGAATTCTAGGCTCAGTGCTTGCTTTGGGCTATCTTACTGCCTCAGAAGCAATGCTCTTTTAGTAATTTAAGTGTAATATGCAAAATGTGAAAGCAGATGTGAAACTGAGACATTTGTTTACTTCTGTGTTCATATTAATGCCCCAGAACAAGAACTTTGAGTGAAATGACTGTGTATCAGCTGCCAGACACATTTATGCAAGGATTTTGTTTTGGTTTATTTAAAAATGTTGTTTAAAGTTTTGTTTCAGTTTCCCAAATGCTACTTTTTCTTCAGTGAACCTGCTGTGTTAAAACCCAACTTCTTCAGAGTGCTGAGAAGGCATTTTAGAATTTCCTGTTAGCTGCATCTGGAAAGTCAGTAGGATTTAATCTATAAGTTATGAGAACAGTTGTGGAGGTGTTTTTTTATGTCTGTATCTGAGACCTAGATATCTTTTGTGAGGCAGTAAATCTGCTGTTCCATTTTAAAATAGGTGTAGCAGCTTCTCCCAAGCTTTAGCACTTGTCACTTAATTCTGTAAGCCAGATATACCTTGACAGTTCTCAGTATTTGTTGATGAGAATAAATGCAGTTTCTGCATTAAAGAGGTATATGCTGAAGATGACTATATTAAAGGCTGCGCAAAAGGCGTACTTGAGAAAATACAGTTATTGCACAGTAGGAGTCACCAGATCACTTCAGCATTTGGACATACACAAAGAAAATACTTCACTGAGATACAGTTCTTTTCTGAAACTCCTCAAACCACGAGACACAAATGCACAGGAAGAGAGGAGAGAGAACGTTTCCCAAGTGTGTTCATGTTACTCAAACATGAAATTGTTTTGAAAGTAACCGAATGCTTATGGAACAAACCTGCAGGTTGCTTTGTGTCTGTTTTTCCTTAAGCTCTGACAGGAAGACAACACTTGCAATTTCAAAAGAAAGTTTTGGTTTTCAGGCACTGCCTGTTTTCTGGCTGATGTTATGATTTCAGAATAACTGTGGGAATCTGTATGTTCAAAGACCTTAAATATAATATGCAAAAAGCCACTAGTAATGCCAATTTTCCTTGATCTGAAAAATGCCACAGACTAATTTCCTTTAATCTGTAGCAATTTGGTTGCTGTTTTTCCACAGGCTAAAAGAATTTTTTTCACCTCTCAGCTGTTACTAGGCTGGAAGACTACTTCCAGATGGTGATCATTTCACTTTCTGCTGCCAGGACCACCCAGTTTGCTGATGTAAATGCTGTGGGCCATGTAGTGGGGTTGGGAGGGATAAGGAACTGTGCATCCTTTTAGACAGAAAGATGGCAGGGAGACCTGATGAAACAAATATAGAAAAGTACTTGCCTTAAGTAAGTGGCGTACCCAAACAAAGACCTAGACTGGAATAGATTTCTTTAAAACAAGGTACTTCTTTATAGGCCTAATTATTTCTGTAGGCTTAAAAATAAGCTTGGCTAAGAATGCACGTGTCTGAGAATCTAAACCTGTGGGAGTATCATAGGCTTTCTGTTGCAGTTGACTGCAACATTATATCATGCATTTTTCATACATACATTATAAAGCATCTTTAAAGTTAGAATTTTTATCCCCATTGGAGTCAGCCAAAACTCTTTCCACAGATGAGCTGCTTGTTCTTCTCATCATGCTTTTTCACTGGTTGCTGCAATTTGAATTCACCTATCTTGTACAATTTTTCTTTTTAATATGTTAAGGATAGTATACATAGTCTGGTTTTAGCTGAGGTACCATTGAACATCATTTGACCTGTGTTAAGGCTGTGTAGGTCTTTCTCTTGGTTCAGTCAATTCACTACCTTGTAGACTGGCAAATACTAGTGGGACATGAGTTATTATTCATCAGTCTTTTCTGAAGAGACTTCTAAAGTCTCTTCTTTCTTACAACAGAAGTCTCTTATTAAGACTAAGTCCACAGACTTGTACTTTTAATTTCATCATCCACCTATTAGACTGGACTGCAAAGTCATAAAGTCAGATAATTCTGTATTCCTTTGCATTCTTGATCCTTCATAATGCTTATGTATGGTTTTTTACTCGTGATGTGCTGATTAAGGATGTAAACATGGCATTTTTAAACAAGTTTACTTTTGTGGAGTTTTTATTGGTTTGGGTTGTTTTGGTTTTGTTTGGGTTTTTTTTTTTTTCCTTTTTCCCCCTTTTCCCCTGAGGGCTTATTCTGAAGAAATTCCAGTAGTAATATTCAGTCTGGCTTCTGTTTCTTCTTTCATTGCTAGCCTTTGACACCCCCTTTTGAATTCCTAACTAATTTACTAATTCCAGTCTCTCTGACTTAATTAAGGAGATTCTGTTTTCCCATGTTATGCCTTAAGTGCTTTACCAAAGTTAGTATCAGTCATGTCTTGTTTCCAAAAAATCTTTTTTTGTTACATATGAATATTACTGTAATAAATGCATGCAGCATTTATCCTGTTTTTCATTTATCTACATATCCTTAATATAACTCCTTAAAAGAAATGTTTTTGCATAGGTTTGTGTCAGTGTTCTGGAATGGAGATTATTTGGCCTCTTTGATTTATAGCAGAGAATTTAATGTGCTACAAATGAGCAAGAATTTATGCAGCATGCCAGGAACATCTTTACTCCGTCAGTCCTTCAGTAACTGGATCAGTTTGGAAAAAAATCTTAAAAACAGATAGAAAAATCTGAATAACTGACAAGTGTGTTACAAACACATGTATATGTATATATATATAAAACATGTATTACAAATATTATACAAGGATTCTATAGACATATTTAAATATTTACTTTGAACTGTTGTAGGAAGTTTTGATAGTAAGCAGGCTTTCTGTTATAACATAAAAAGCAATGCCTTGAATAGTTTGCATTTGTCATGCATAAGTGTAATGTTATTTTTCTCATTATCCCCTCCCTAATTCCCCTTTCCTCTCTTGCATTCTCTCTTCTTCCCGTTGCCCTCCCTCCTGCCACTAGGTGCTGTTTTATATTTCTCCTGTAAATAGATTGGTGGGAGCTCTGATGACTGTCCTGTCACTCTTTCCTGGTAAGAAGAGAAGTTTGGACTTCTTTTTATATGCTTTCTGGTGATAACTGAGACTGGTTGTGCTGTCACTTGGAAATCAACTCATGAGATAGTAAAGTTAGGTTGATACGTTGCCTGAAAAATGGGTGACTTGTATGCATGTCCATGTACTATGTACACACCTCCAAACACTTAGGACTTGCACTTTATGGGTTATTTCTTGTGCTTAATTGGAGCCACTGGATTTTCTGTATTTCCTGTGGGTGACATAGATGGGGCCCCTGAATAAGTCACACATTTGTGTTGAGTTCCTTAGAACCCCAGCATACAAACTTTTCCTTCCACATGTGCTCTTAAAAAACAAAGAAACAAACATAACCCCTAACCTTGCTAATCCATAGCTTCTAACCAGTCTTCTTAAAGCAAAACTGTTAGGGCAGATTCTTTAGGAGAGAAAGTGTGGGGTGTGGGTTTGGTTTTTTTAACACACCCCTCCCTTCCCAAAGTAGTGTTTTAAAATACATTATTTCCTCTATGTACACAAGAGCACTTCCCCCCCCCCCACAGAAGTCCCCTAAATTTCTATTGAGATGCTGATATTTGTGTGTGTTGTTACTTTCCAGGTATGATTGAACATGGTCTTAGTGACTGCTCACAATACAGACCAAGAAAGAGCATATCAGAGGATGCTGGCTTGCAGGAAAACACACCACGGTTAGATGACTATGCTTCTGTGTCTGCGGCTGATGCTTCAGATGCAAACTTAGGAATGGGAAAGGGAGACAGGAAGCTGGCAGGAGATAATTCACAGGAAGGTCAAAAAGCAAATGTGCCTTTCTGCCAGCCCGAGAAGACTTGCAATGGAGCTCAGTCCTCCAACGGTACTGTGCAGCGCTTGAAAGTTCCTTCCCGTGCTTCTCCAGCATCCTCAGAAAGTGACTGGGAGACTCTAGATCCCAGCATTTTGGAGGAGTCTAATTTGAAAGAAGGAGAACATGAGAATCCAGCATCAGAACAGGCGGAAAATCTTCGGAGCAAAGGCGTGAGCTCTGAAGGCCTTCCCATCACCGTGCAGCCCCAGGCAAACACAGGGCACACAGTGCTTGTTCAGGGACTGGTGTCTGGGTTGGAGGAGGACCAGTATGGGATGCCACTGGCTATTTTTACAAAGGTAAGCATGTTCTTTGTGGTACCTGGTAACTCATAAAGACTTTTTTTTTTCTCAGAAGTGGCTAATAATTTTGCTTACTGAATCCAGGTGGACAGTAGGGTACTACAAAACAGGTAAGTGTGGTCTCTCCTAAGGTGGAAAGGCCTGAGAGGATTGTGCCCATGCATATTTGCATTCCACTTTCATACCTTTATACTTTATACCTTTCATACTTTAATACTATTTGCAATTTTTTGCAATTTTACGTGGGGATAACCTGCAGCCCCACTGTGGTTAATAAATTGTATGTAGCAGAAACTACAGTTTCCTTTTACTCTGAATAATTGGTGATCTAACCTATGTAGGGCAAGATCAGAGTACTTCAGAAGCCTTTAGATACCTTAATCTAAACAAAGGTTCTGAAAGCTCTAGCTTTGCTGACACCTAAGCCTATGTTTTCCTCTTTTAATTTATATCTATATATGTATTTTTAAATGTATATATGCACAAATTTTGTATATAATGTATATACACACACACACACAGAAAAAAAAGATTAAATTTCACCCTTCTGTCCATGATAACTCTTTCTGTTTGTCTGTGTCTCTTTCTCTGTGCATGGTGCTGAGCTGCTGAATTTTAAGCTTGCACTGATACCTAAATGAACTCCAGGTATTCCAGAATCTCTAAGGACTCTGATAGGCATAGTCAGATAACAAGCAATAGGTCTGGTAAGTAGGTCTGGTTAGTAGAGCTAGTTTCCCGTAAAGATAAGGTAAAATGCATCCCTTTTGAAGGTACTGCTGTCAATAAAAAAGTTATGTAGTACATTTCATTGTTTTGTTTTTAATGTAATAAACTTTGAAGTGAACATTTGGCCATAGTAAGAAGAGAGAAGATTCAGATTTATTTCCTCAAGCTGGTAATGTTCAAAGTGTTTTTTCTTCCTTTGCAGGGGTTTATTTGCATTTCCTTGCAGAATACTGTCTTTTATGTTTGTATTTAAGCTTCTCACTGTAGCTTTAATTGGAAATAGTACACTGTGTGGGCCCAAGTGAGCAGCTCAAATGTCATTGCCCTGTATTGCCTCATGTCACCATTAGAAATGCTGTTTCAACAAAGATCTGCATCTGGTGTTTGTCCTTATGATCTGTCTAATGTTAGCTATAGCCTGTAAATTGTATTTACTTTTGTTCTTTGAAAATACTAGATGGAAAGCAAGAATAAAGTAATTGATTAAGGAGACCTCCAAGTGCAAACTTTTGTTTTCTGCTAAGCTCACCAAATGGAAAAGAATTTTAAGGAAGCTGACAGTTTCTACGTGTTTACCTTCTGTTCCACAAAGGCACTTTTCACTTGAGTTCATCCAATCTAATTAAAGCAAAAAAGGCTTTATATGTCTGAGTTAGCAGAAAAATCTGATTCAAAGTTAGTTTTAACCACTTACTGGGAAGTTTACATCTCTTTTAGAGCTCTTAACTCAGGATTGTTTTATGCCATGCCATGGAAAGACTAATAACTCTGACAAATTTGAATGAGAGGATGTTTTGCCAGATGGCATAACACATTATCCAAGTACACCTGAGCATAAGGGAAAATAGCTTGCGGTACTTGTTTCTTTAGTACCAGTTCTGTAAGCTCTAACAGTCATTTCATTTGCACTCTTAAGAAAGGATGGAACATGTTCATGGAAATAAAAGTTGTTGTACTTACAAATATGCATTTGGAAACTGACATTTGATACTTTAGGTAGTGAAAGATTTCCCAGACTTTGCTACTTTAGATACAGTAATTAAACCTTCCTTTTCCCACTTCTTAAGCTGTATTTTTTGAAAACTTTCCATTTTAGGTTTGTGATTCCTTTCAAAGCACTGTTGTTCCTTTGACACAGGCTGTTTGTTTTCAGCTGATAAGTGCTTGTCATCTCTAAGGCCATCCCTGTGTCTAATATAACAAAAGGGAGTAGTTATGCTCCTTTCTTCCATATGTTTCCGATTACCATGTACTGGGTGATAAAGTGTGTGTGATCTTTGTTTCTGTCCAGTGTACCATTAGCCCTAGTGAATAAATTCCTTTGGGCTTTATGCAGCTGAACAGCTGGAATTAGATGTCAGGGGTATTTGATGATCCTATATTTAAAATTATCCTATATTTAAAAAGAAATTTACCTGCATCTGCCTCTCAGTAATCCCTCAATGACTAACTCAAAGCCTTTTTCAAAATGTTTCAGGGTTTTTTTTAAATTGGAATGTAGGATACTAGATTGACTTACAGCCCTGAAGTGGCTAAAAGGCACAGTGTGTTGCTTTCTGTCCTGCTCCTTCTTAAAGCAGGCTTGCATATGCTTATCAGAAGTTGATTGCTCTCTCTGGTGTCTGGAAGTCTCCACCCACAAAATGAGGATAGCTGTCTGTAGCTTTCCTGCATTATGTGCCTTGCAACTACTGGAAGACATCATGAGCACAACTGGAGAGATGAATCCTTACCTCCATTGGCTTCTTGTCTCTGAACTGACCTGAGGCCTCACTCTTGTTGCTTATTAATGCTCTTATGCTGCTTATTCTGTCGCCTGCTAAACACATTTCACTCTTGTCCTTTGCTTTGGATTTCAGTTTCAGTCCTGAGATGGAAAGGCAACATAATCTCCTGAAAAATTTAATTCCTGTGGAATCTGGTGGCTTCACTTTGCAAATGTCATGTAGCAAAACAACAGATGATTGTGGCTGAAACTGTAATAACCAAGGTTCATTCTGGGTGAAATGTACTGGCTTTTATTAGGAAAACCTCTGAATGCAGACCCTTTTTTTTAATGTTATTTCTCTAAATGTCTCTTGCTGCAGGGGTACCTTTGTTTGCCGTACATGGCGCTGCAGCAGCATCATCTCCTGTCGGATGTGACAGTCCGTGGCTTTGTTGCTGGAGCTACCAATATCCTGTTCCGTCAGCAGAAACACCTGAGTGATGCAATTGTGGAAGTATGGATCTTTGCATCCCAGCTGGGGGGAGAGCAGGGGGAAGCTGAGGTTCCGTTTTAAACATAGCTTTACAGTTTCACATGCATGCCTGAATTCTGAACTCTTTCCGTATGAAATAAATTCTCAGCTGCACAAGTTGATTAAATTTCTATGACTTGAGAGGACAGGGTTAGATAAGCTGTGCAAAACTATTGGCAGTGTTTTTATATGTATCCGATATTTGAATTTGCAGGACACTTTTTAAATTTTTTTGTGTTGGTGGTATAATTTTATTTTTCACGTCATGGGCTTTTTCATGGCTTTGTAGTGAGGTCTTCAAAAATAACTGCTTGCAGATGAGAATCAGATGCAGGTACTGGTTTGATTCCCTTCCTATTTAATCAAGAGGGTAAAAACACTGTATCTAAAACACCCTTCTAGCAAATAGGCACAACTATATAATCAGCATCTGGTAACCTAAGATGGTTCCATATAGATAATCAGCTTAATAAATAGAGGTGATAATCAAAGAGCACCATACTTCCCCTGCCAAACTTTCTGCCAAATCCTGTCAAATAAGCAGCTTTTACTGTGTGCCAGGGAATTTTGGATATATCAGAGTAGTATCTGACTTTCTGAGAACAGTTAGTTCATTGTTTCTTTGGCTATTTGTTTCTTCTTGGTATTTTGGGGGAATGAGGGTTTAGATTTAGGTAGCAATATGTAGTAGTCTGAGTTTGTATAAGCAGTTTTGTTTAGATAAATGTTTATTCTTGGAATTATTTCAAACAGATAGAAGATGCTCATGTACAAATCCACGATCCAGAACTCCGTAAGATCCTGAACCCAACAACTGCTGACCTAAGATTTTCAGATTACTTGGTGAAGCATGTAACTGAGAACAGAGATGATGTGTTCCTTGATGGCACTGGATGGGAAGGAGGAGATGAGTGGATCAGGGCTCAGTTCAGTGCTTATCTTCATGCACTGCTTGCTGCTGTGCTGCAACCAGGTAGAACAGATACCCTGTCAGGGGATGGAGATGAGGGTGGACATGTCAAGCATTTGCTCTGTTGCTGTCACTGTGTGGTCTGTCAGTGGATCTTCCCCTGCCTAAAGTTTCATTTTAGGCTGCTTTTTCAGTTGTCTTTGTCTGTTCTTGTTATTTCTTGACAAGCTTGTCATTAATCCTTAGTTCACTGCCTTACAGATGCTTTCTTATTAGACTGTCTTCTTGATTTAATTAAATTTTCCTCATAAGTAGAAGTACCTGAAACCTGTATATGATGAGACTGTTACAAATCTGAGTGTCTTCTAGACTGTATTGCAACCTGAAGTTAATTTTGGGAAACTACTTGGATTCAAGGAGACATGAAGTTAGGCATCTGTCTTCAGGAAGTTTTGCTAGACTGTTCCAGCTCTTTTCCCTTCTTGCCATGGTCCTAAGTAGGGATTCACATAACTGAAAAGTGTCACCTACAGGCTTTATAAGCTTTCTTTTCCTGGAGCTCAACATTTTTTGCTTTACCTCAGAAGGAATTCTCTATGTTCCAGCCTTTTGTGCAAATGTAAATAAAAGAATCAGTGTTTTTTATTTGTGGAAAATGTTTCGTTTGCCCTGCACTCACCCTTTTAACTTCATTCTCATGATGATTTTTATCTATTCACACCAATTAAATTCAAATTTTGTTTTGTGGTATTTGAGAGAAAACATGGGATTGAGAACCTGATTTTAAAGTCTGGAAGATGCGAAGTTCTTGGTCTGACAAAATTAATATTTTAAGAGGATTACCAGATTGATATGAAATATCAGGGTTTTCTGGGAACTCATACTACTTCACTGGCTGGCTGTTAAATTACTTCCTATACTCTTCAGTATTTTAAAGGGGTTGTTGTTACGATAAGTTTATTCCACAGTATTTCCTACTGCAGTTTTGGAGTGGATTTGGGAGTTACTAAATTTGTATGAGTAATAACAGTACAGCAAAGCCCAAGGTATCTGACCAAGACCAATGCAAATGGTGTTTTTGTTCTTGGTTGCTATGTGGCCATTCTCTTCCCTTTCCTGCCATGGCCCAGAGAAACAGTCAAGAGACACATGTTTGGATGAATTTTTTTTCCCTCTTAGAGCTCTTAGAGATTTTTAAATGAACTAAAAATAAGAAAAGTAGTTTTTAACTTTTTTTTCCCCCTCTTATCCTGGTATTGTATATTTTTGACACTTTTTAAAATAAAAATAAACCATTTTTGAAGTACCCAGGTTTTAATACTGGAGTTCTAATTGTTATTGACTTGATAAGAGCCTGGAAAAATGAAATTTTTCTTTACAAGAAAAAGGTAATTATCTTGTAATTATTACATCTCTAATGAATTTCTGCAAATTCTCATCTTTATTTTAATTTATCAGACAATGAAAAGATTTTGTCAGACTTCGGGACGGCATTTGTAACAGCCTGGAAAAATACCCACAACTACAGAGTATGGAATAGCAACAAGCATCCAGCTCTTGCAGAGGTAAATTCTAGGTAAGGAAACTTTTTTCTATTTACTCTAATTCTGGGCTGTAGTTTTATGAAGAAAAACATATCCAGAGTCAGGAGAAGTGAAACTTATTCAAGTTGATTGTCAACTATCCCCAGCTACAGAAAGTTTGTCATTCCTCAGAAACTGTCCTCAGATGGTTCTGCTTTTTATTAATTACTCCAGGTGTGCAGGGAGTAGCTGTGTCCAGGGTTGTCACTGGTGGGGATAGAGGGGAGCTGGCTGTTTTATGTGTATTTTCACTGAAAGATTTGGCAGTGCCAGGCTTGGTACCACTGCTGGCTGTGCATGTGTTTTGTTTAGTGTTACTTTAGCATTTGTTTAGTTTTGTTTAGTATTACTGTACTGCAGGGAGTTTTGTTTGCTTTTACTTTGTCAGTTGCTGTAGTCTGAAAAAGGTTTTTAATTAGACCAACAAAGCTCTTTTGGTCTGCTTGGGAAATGTTTTTTATTTGCTCTGTGTTGCTGGAAGGGAGTGCTTTTGACTTAGTGTGAAAAGGTTGTTAGTATCTTGTCTGTAAATAGAAGTCATCTTACAGGTAGTTCATAAGAAATCTGTTGCTGAATAGTCACTGCAACCCAGACTTCTGTGAAGTGGTAGAGTAGTATATCTGCAAAATATTTTTTAAACTTTTTTTTGGTAAGGCACAGAGGGGAGTACAGCTGATAATTACATGATACAGATTCATCATGAAAAATAAATTAATGTTTTCTTGGGTTTTTTGTCCTCTTCTAGCCATCCATTCCAGGGACAGTACTCTGTATCAGATGTTAAGTTAAGATTGTCACAGTAAGTACATAGTACCTCCATTTGTATTTTTTAAAAGTGTGGTCAAATATCAATAACTGTATAACTTGCTATCATGAACTAGATAAGATTCAAATTGGCCTTCTTCATTGAAACGATACTCAATATTCTCTTGAAACATCACCACATCTAAAGATGAAACATTTGCCTGAAATAAATAATAATTTTTTTAAAAAAGGCTAATGCACTGTTTTGTGTTGGACTTTACATAATAGAGCCTTGATTTTTTTGCATTGCAATTATAAGGCTTTTGTACATGTATTTTTAATTTGTCAGCTAAAGCTGTTAAAACTTTTGTCAGTGATTTGACTTTAGGTCTCATTATTAGGAGACAACAGCTTTTTTTTCTTCTTTCTAATTAGCTGTTTTTTAACAATGCTAATACAGTATTGTTCTAAAACTCAAAGTTCACTGTATGAATACTGAGATGTGGTTCAGTTCCTTCAATTTACAAGTTACAGTGAGTTTTGCATAGTTTCTTATTGAACCAGACTCAGCTGAACTTTAGGTGGATCTCAACTGCTGCCTTTAGAATTCAAGTCTAAAATTCAGTGGTGCTTGTATTTTCTGTAGTTGTTCAGCTCTAACTGAAGCCAGAATTAGCCTGGGGTTTATGCACGAGGCAAAAAGGATTCTTTTCTCACTTAGCAGTGCTGATCATAGAACAACAGTCTCTCTCTCTCTCTCTCTCTTACTAATGGATGATCTTTCTACCAAGACTTAATTTGAAAGCTCTGAAGGTGTCTCTAATGCTGTCCTGTTTTTGTCCCATGGTGTGAAGGGGGAGTTATTAACTCCTCTGGGTAGTGGGAGATCAATGTGAAAGGACCAGTAGTTCTTAGTGTGCTGCTAATAATAAGTATTTTTACAACAGTGCCTTTATTCTGCAGGTGGGACTTTGCTACTACATCCTCATCAAAATTACTTGCCTTTGCAAACTGAGCCTAAACTTGGTTTTGGTGTATTCTGTTTTTTCTGCTTTTTCTATCTACACTGAAGATTTTTGAAAGTGGGAAAAGAATGTGGCATGATATGTTTCACATTAATGGCTTTGCAAAGCCTGAAATGTGAACTTTTTCAGTTACAATTTAAAACTAAATGAGATTGTTTTCAAGTGATTGTACTTGTGCAGTAGAACTGATTGCTTTTGTGCTTTTCTTTCCAAATGATGGTAATGTCTGTCATTTTCTTGCATTTCTTTAACAAAAGCATGAGTATAAACTGTCCTTGATCAAAAAGTTAGACAAAGATACAAAGTAAACTCTTTTTAGAAAAAAAAGGACTGATGAGTTACACTTGCTGTTCTGTTTAAAGGCCCTATGTTAGGGCTAAGAATTCCCAAAGCTACTGCAAACGTGACTTTGTAATTTAGATCATAAATGCATTTTGGTAAATGCTTAGGAAAGATTGATTGAGCATCGGAATGGGCTGCCCAGGGAGGTGTTGGAGTCACCATCCCTGGAGCTGTTTAAGGAAGGACTGAATGTGGCACTCAGTGCCATGGTCTGGTTGACAGGGTGGTGTTTAGTCGTGGGTTGGAGTGGATCTCAAAGGTCTTTTCTAGCCCAGTGGAATCTGTGAAAGGTTTAAAGCATGCTGTACCAGAATGAACCGTTGGGTGTTTTGATTTCCTGTCCTGCTGGCAGTATCTTTTCATCCTCTGAGAAGCTTACCTAACCGATCTCTGCAGATGAGTGCAAGAATTGGGCTTGACCATATATATGAACTATGTATATATGTGTGCTCTGTAAATCTGTGTGTAATTATATATACTTTAACTAGTTTATTTACACGTGGGAGTAATAAGAAGTCAGTCAACTAACAGTCTTCAGTATCTCTCTTGTTTAGCTCAGTGCAAAACAGTGAACGTGGAAAGAAGATTGGAAATGTGATGGTTTCTACCAGCCGGAATGTGGTACAAACAGGAAAAGCTGTAGGTAAGAAATCTATTTAAAATCATTTTACATCTAAGCTGGATCTTTTTTGAAGAAGCATCCCATTTCTCAGTTATATTTTGTTTTATTCCAAGTGTATGTCATAGCACGCTCAAATCAGAGCAACATTTTGAAGGGCAGAGCTGCAGAATGACGCCCCATATATTGTGTAATAGTGGAAAGAGAAGCAGCTAGACAAAGAAATTAGTGTACATTCCTTTTCCAGTGTGGCCTGGAGATACATATGGGAAGAGAGATGTTCGGGTAAGAGATCCCATGTAATCTGGTAAATACTTCGACCACACCACCATCTGCATTGCATTATTCTCAACTTTTATTCTCAACTTCTCTTCACTTTGAGTGAAATTATCCGAAGCTGATTGAGATCAGAAAAAGTCCCTGTGTCAGTTTCTGCAGATTTTACAGCAGTCTGTAATTTTCTGGAAAAGCACTTGTTGCACTTGAACAGGGGCATCATCACCTTGTTATACTGAAGTGTAACATAATGGGAGTTCACCCGTTTAAGGGTCAGATAGTTGTTTGGCAGTAGCTGTGCCAAAAATTGTTCAACTTTCTCTTTTATTCCATTGGAGTCTGTCTTTTCTTGTTGCTGTGGTGCACTCTGTACAGGAGTGCCTTTCAGCTCAGAGTCTACCAAGCCTTCCCAGCCAAAGGAGATCGTAGTCTGTTTCTGCTGAGCTACTGTGTTCAAGTTCTTTGAATATTTCCTGGCACAGAATCTGGAATTAGATTTTTAAATCCCAAATTGGACAACTGATTGAATAATTGTTAAATTTAAAAAAAAAAATTGTTTTTAGCAACTCAGTCAAGATAACACTTCACTACTGATCTTTGTTTTATATTGCAGGTCAGTCTGTTGGAGGAGCCTTCACAAGTGCAAAATCAGCTATGTCATCATGGTTCTCCACTTTCACACAGTCAACCCAAAGCCTTGGGGACTAAATGCTGGTTTGGCAGAATGCTGCTGACTATTTCAGGTGCAATCTTTCTCTGAGCTGTAAAAAAACCACTCCAAAATGTAGGAGTGGAGATTAACTATCCAGGACCAAAATAAGGTATATGTTGCTTGCAAGCAGATGTGGAATGTTATTATTTGCTTTCCCTAGAAGTATAGAAGAATGGTGTCACCATACAATGGGATGGCATTTGCAGTATATTGGTTATATTTAAAATGACTACTTCTCTTTAAAACTGAGCCTTTATAAAGACATTAGCAAACGGGGCTTGTTGCAAGCCAAATGTGTTTGACTTTAGATTTGTACATTTTCTTGGATGTTGAAGATATTTATGTAAAGTAGTTCTATTTTTCAATCCAGATAGCCAAATGTTTGTGAATTCTTGTTAGAAATAAGCAGAATATAAATAATAATTCCTCTTTTAGGTTGGATTTGAGAGAATGTCTGCAACCCTTAAAGGGTGGAACTTTCACGCTTTTACCTGCAAATTAATATCAACAAGATGCAGAGTAAGACTGTGGCTGACAAGGGTTTTTTTTTCCTCTCTCCTCTGTATCCATGTAGAGTTGTTTGAGTGAATCCATCTCTCGGCTCTCTTTGTGTCTCGAAATCTGTGTGACAGTTGCAAAATCAGTAGCTTTTTTCATGTTATCCAGTAAGCCTTCATACCTTTGCATATGTTTTGGCTGAGTTTTTCCCCTGGGACGTGAGTGGGATTCCAGTTGGAGAGATCTCTTCAGGGAAAGTATTACAAAGCATTTCTCCCAAATTGGGATTGGATCATAGACAGTTTTGTGAGGTCTTGCTCTATCCTAATAGAATTACTCCTAAAGTAATTACAACATTAATGTAGTTGCATACATAAAAAGTACTAAACCTACCCAAAACTAGCACAGCAGCAAACTCTGCATGTTTTGGGGGTTTTTTTCCCAATAAAGTTACGAGGACTCCTCCAAATGATAATCAGCTATGTGGATTTTCTGTGTCGACTCAGGGAATGTGCTGTTTGGATAATTGCTTTTTTCATAAGGAAAGTAACACTAGAATTGAGAGTAACTAGAACAGCTCAGTTCGTATCCTTGTGTGAAGAAATATAATAGTTTATTTGAGATGTGGCATAATGCTGTATTTCCTATGTAACATGTGTGTGGTGTCTTCTGTACACAAGCGTATTGCACTTCCTACATTTCTTGATTCCAAGAGAGATTATTTCCTGTTTTCTTGCAATGTGTGTGCCTCTATATGCCTTCTGACATCCCCACGTGTTGCTTTTAACATTTTCTGCATTACAAGTGTTCCAGCTTTTCTGTACCAAAAGGCTCTTAGTTTATTGCCTCATCAGTGTCTGTCAGCATTTTGCCATGTTCTTTTCTGGGGCCAAGATTTGTAGTCATGGTTCTGTCTCCTATTCCTCAAGTAAATTGCAGCAGCTGTACAAGAGATAAACAAGAAGGCTTGAATGTTTTTAAGAAATGATGTTTTAATTCCTTATGTGCATTTGTAAAGCTAATAGAAAAGCCACACTTGCATCACATTGTCACTGTCCAGCTACTTGGTTGTCAGGTTTTTTTGCTTCAGTGATTTGAAAATATGGGATCTGGTTTAAAGCCTTCTTTAATTTTTTTTTCTGGGACAGACTAGATAGAATGACTCTGGAAAACCTGCAAGTAAACAGCTAGTTTGGGTAGTTTGATTTGAGAAGGGCAAAAAAGGCCCCTAAAGCTCTACTAATTTACTGCTTGTGACACACAAGTAAGATGTATCTATCAAACTGCAGCTATTGCTCCTGGTCTCTGTTTGACTTTGTATATCTCCTAAAACTTCGGATGCTCTTTTCTGTTTTATTCAACAACTCTGTAATAGACACTTATATCTTTTCAAAGACTACATATTACTGTATATGCAGTGAAGTAAGAGTAGAGCTGTTTATTCGTGGTGTGTTTAGAGCTTTCTGATTCAGCATGCAGATAAGAAAATAACCCAAAATAATTACTTGCTTTTGTGAAATGACTAACATATTATCTGCTGTCTGGGATTTCAGTGGTCAGGGTCCATGTTGTAATGAAGACTGAAGAAAGGTCCAGAAGGGATTTAAGCACCTATAAAACTAACTTCAGCAATTTAAGGCATACCTAGGAAGATTTAGGCTTAGGAGCTCACAATGGTGAGTTCCAGAAGCCAGGCAAGTGGTTGGTATTTATGTGTACGAGCTGTAGAAACAGGACCTTCAAGGATCCCTTTTCAATATCCTTGTCTTTGTCACCTCCTCACCTGAGTTTTCTCTGTTGAATTCTCAAATGTTCCATTTATATGGCAGATATATTAGCTCTCTGCATTCCCCTTATTCCCACAGATTCCCTCGTTAGCCTAGGGGTTTTAGAAAGCTGACCTTTGTTTGTTTGTTTTTTTTTCTGGTGGATTAGTCTGAGGAAAGACAGAACGAGGTGGCCTCATTGGCTGCTTGTTGTTTTGTACAGTGACTCTGTTGTGATACTTCACAATTTTTCTCTTGTGGGCAAGAAGAACAGACAGATCTTTCTCTGCAGCCTTTTTCTCACTGTCCCAGCTGTCTCTGTTGTGGAACCAAATATTCAACCTGATTAAGAGTATTTTTCCTTTCTTTACAAATGACAGAATAAAAACCTTACTTTTCAATCTTTTTAAGAACTGGCACCCTGCTAGCAAGTTGGACTCAGATTTAAACAGTGATTAGACTCACGGAGAGTGGGTGGAGATGAAGTAATCTTCATAATTAGTTGTCTTCATTAACATCTATGTTTGCTCTCCAACATTTGCTTAAGCTTACTTTTGGGCTGTAGGAAGGCATGCAGCCACTGAGGTTCATCTAAGCTCATGTAGTTCTCTTCTTAATTTAATGCTTGTAACCTCTTTAGTTAAATCCAATGCAAATGCAAGTTATTTTCTTCTCCTCTGTTTTAAAATTTCCAGTGCAGGCATTATTAATTATTCAGAAAGATTTAGGCAGTCGACTTCCATTTCAAAAGCCCTGACATGTATTTCTGCACCCTAAGAAACAATGGGTCCTAAGTGAATTGGTGATAGTGCCTCTAATCAGTCAGCTGTGAAGGTGTTGTTACAGCTCTGTCGTGATCTGATGTTGCAAAGGTATTTCTGGCTGTCAACATGCAGCACACACTGACTTACAGGTAACACAATAGCACACCTCTCAACTTTCTGTCATCACAGGCATCAACCTCAGCTTTTTGTATGTGCCAGCATTTGAGGAACAGCCTCTTGAGCTTAGATATGAAATGGAAGCCCCCAAAACCCCGCAAGACTTAAGTATTGCTGACCTTATATTTCGTTTGACTAAAGTGTTCAGCATCTTTCATCAGTCATTTTCATGTCATAACCTTAATTCCTGTACACATCTCACATCAGTTTCCTCAAATGTCACAATTTAATTAGAATTTTTAGGTCATTGTGGTACATTGCACTTGTTTGACTTTGTACTTCTGTTTTAAGTACCTTTGTAATTAAATATAATATTTTGCCTAAACAAGCTTCTGATTTCCATACAAAATATTACTAAGCAGAGAAACTAATGTGGCAGTATTTAATTGTAATAGTGAAGGTGTGAATGCAGTTTTTACACATAGAAACTGTTGCTTGATAATTGAACATACAAGTAATGTATTTGATTTTTCTTGTGCTGCTCAAAAAATAAAACACATCCAGCCTGTTTAAAGTTCTGTCTCCTCAAAAAGCTATATTATTTTAATAAATTAATTCCACCAGAAGACACTTGTTGGCACCTGGTTTTGATATTGGTAGCTGCTTGTAATTCACTGGCAGTCTTTTTTAAAATTTGTCTTCCATTCAAACTGATTATGGATGCTGCTTTTTGCAAATTTAGGACAAGAGGATCCTCTGGTGTGGCTTTTTATTCCCTTTGGGGTGCTGCTTATTGTGAATTGATTGAAGTCCTCAGTCACAGACCGTTCTTCTATCCATACGAATTTCAAGTATAGCTAAAATTTTGATGTAGATTTAGCTTCAAAGTAACTTGTAGTTTGTGTGGATTGTGACATCTGGTCAAAATCAAGATGCTGTGTAAATTAATTGCTGCACATCCAGTTCTCTGCCACAGTGAGCTGTCAGAAAACTTCAGAACTTCTCCTGCAGCTGTCACTATACCTGTCTGAGAACAATGTGGTAAATGGGTGCTTCCAGAAGGAGGAAATGGTCTGCCTTGGCTAACATTTACATGTGAATTAGACAAAGGTTATGTCTAGAGAATGGCTGCAATTCCCTAAACTTTGTTAAGGTTTTTAACAACTGTGTGTAAGTAGTTGTGCAAAGACGCTGAAAGATAAATTTACATCATGTTTTTTATGCACTGCAATTTCACTTTCTTCGCAGCTATTTGGTTTTCATCAGAAAGGGTAACATGGAGAGTATTCATTAAAGGGAGAAACACTACATTATTGTATTATGATTAAAGATGTATGACAATTGCTGCATGTTTTTTTGAGTCTTTAATGCTATGTTAGAGAAGGGACTGACTTAATAAAGCAGGCACAGAGCTTTACTTACTTCTCTGATGTTCTGGTCTTGACCCCATTCTTTAATAAACATCTGAAGCAGTGTTTGGATTCATAAAAAAATAGGGAAATGGATTGCTTCTGTCAGTTAAATAGTGACCTTTACTCAGATTACCTTATTCCCTGTAAATTGGCATAATATGTGCATAACATCTGTACACAGGTAGCTTAATCTCAATTGGAATGGAACTTGGAAATCTAGCTGTCTTGAGTCAAAATTGCTTAATCCATACATTGCTCCTCTTGTAATAATACCTCAAAATCAACTAATAAAGTAAGGTGTTGGTTTTTTTTTTTGCTTCTCCACCTGAATTTATTGACCAATATTGATGAAAGCACAATCACTGTTTACCTTAATAGTAGCAGAGAACATCTAAGAAATTTTTTTTTGTCTGAATCCAGATCACCAATAATGTGGCACTGCTTTCTGGATCAGGTGAGCATAATCAAGTAAGAATGTTTAGACTGAAGGAAGAATAGATATTTGAAGTGAAGGCAGATGTACAGCTATCATCTTGTCTTAAAAACAATATGGGAAATAATATCACTTGCAAACTATATGGAATAGATGGAAAATACTTCCATGTCAAAGGCTCTATGGCTCAGTACTGACCCAGGTCTTGCTCTCACCTGCTGGTTCAGGCTGTTCACTGACCTCTTCCATCCTGGAACCCGGCAGATGTGCGAAGATGTGCAGATGCCATATAGGCTGGCTCCTGGCATCAGGAGCCATCCCTACATTTTATGGGGTATCGGTATCAGTTTGCTGAAACTCCTCCTCTGGGTATATAGGCTCTATAAGAACTCTGCCTTGTTGAACTGTACTCATGAGAAATATGTTGGGAGGGAGGTATTTTAAATACTTCTGAAAGTGGAACTAAACAGAACTTTGTGTGGCTAATGTTAAGCATTAAGTAGAAAGAAACTGGTTTTAAGGGTTCTGCTTCACAGTCTTCCTAATTTATAGCTCCTTTCGTGTAGGAATCTTGAGCAAAAACCAGGAAATAACTTGAAGGTAGCTGGAAATGAGAAACAAAGGAGGAAAAACACTAGCCTGCCTATTCAGTGGTCTGCAGGTTTGTCCACAGGTGTCCCTTAGCTGTACTGCAAGGTGGCAGGTGCTTGTGCATCTTAACTGAGGCATTGAGAAGTGAAATGAATACTGTGAAAAACAGTAGTGCCTTAAAAATAGTATTTAGAATGTTATCAAATTATTTTCCCCCCAAATTTAACTATGTGTCTGATCCTGTTCTCTGTAAAGCTTGGCACAATTCACTGTCCCAGATCTGACTGATTGTTTACAACAAAAATTAAACTTGCAAGTGCGTATGTATTTAAACAACTGCAAAAAATTAGCAGAGGCCAGATCACTTTTTTGTTACTTTAGGTAAGGGAAACTGAAACTATGTAGGACTGACTTAAATTAGCTTTACCAGAACAGAGGAAGACTTTATTGAAAATGTAGCAGAGCTTGAGGAACTGAGCTGATTCATTGAAACTTGTATGTAAATATACTTCAAAGGCAAGTAGGGGTTGAATAGTCTAAGATTAGGCTGAATCTTTGTAGTAAGACACTAGTTAGATCTCTGTGAAGGCTTTAATCATATTTGTTCTATTTATGAAATGAGAACTGCATTTTTTCAGCTGTTGTCTTTGTTCCTGCAAAAGTCTTTCTCCATTTCTACCACTACTGTCCAGGCAGATGACAATGCTTTGCCTGCACAGTTTCCTTCTTGAATTACGCAAGGAAAGAATTTAGACTGGAGAATAGCATTTACCAGCTGTTTTCCTTTGAGGATGAATACTGGCTCAGCAACTAGTTCTGTAAGTGAACTAATAATAAGTGTATCTTTAGCAGTGACTAGAGAACTGTTGACCACTTGACTACTCTTGTTCCTAAAGCCTTATTCAGCCTGATAAAGTAGGGTGAAGTGAGAACAAGCCACAGAACTGAGCAGCCCATCCAGGCTGGAGTTACTTGGATACAGGTCATGTTTTTGCCTGAGGTATGTGATTCTCCAAATTGCATTATAAAGGAGTATCTCTGGCTTTCTTTTTATGTATGCTCCCTTGCACAGGCTTGCAACATGAAAGCAGTATAAACAGACCTATCAGCAGGAGCTCCTGAGTCACCTCACACCTCTTATCTAAAAAATGTAGGTGTTAAAAAAAAAAGTTTATGCAATGGTAAATGCAAACATGTTATGTCACCTTCATAAAAAAAATTGGTAGCTTGCCATTGTTACTCTGAGTCCCATAAATCCTCACATTGCACAAAATGCCAAAGCATCAGCAAGAGTTTTACATAAGGCAGCTTTCTTATTCAAAGTCCCTTTCCTAGTCAAAACCTTTAATAATTGTACAGGACAAAACTTTGTAAAGCCCCTTGGGACCTAGCCCAAACAATGTGTAGGTGTTGTCTTTATTGAAGGCTGAAGTTGTACTTACTGCAATAAGAAACAACTAAGGAAAAGCCAGCAAGAGTCTGGATAATGGAGTAAGTAAATTTGCTCTTGATTATTGAAGACTGAAAATTGGTCTGCAATGTTCTGAACTTAGAGAAAACATTCCTCCTTAATGCCTGCTGTTCTTTGCTTTCAGTAGGGCAGAATTTGTACCATGAGCAGAGAAGTGCTGATCTACAAAAATGGTAGCAGGGGATTCCAGTCCTATGTAATCCTCAGTTTGACTTCAATAGCTAATTTCCAGCTTTTGCTGAGTAGTAGTGAGCACAGTCAACTTAACATACTCTTCTCCAGGCTTTTTGCAGCTTAACTATTTCTAGCTGCCTTCAATAAACTACTCGCTACAAGTGTGCATGTGGTGGGAGTGTGGCAGAGCTCTATTTATTTCAACCAAAAAGCACACTCAGGGAGTTGGATTCAGTCTTTTTTAATAAATTAATGTCATTCAAAATACAGTGCCAGAACATGATGCAGCTGAACATGCTAGTAACGTTTGTCATGAAGCACCTGTGTTCATGTTAGGTTGGCGGCACCCCGCTACTGCTAGTGGTTCCTGGGATTAATGCCAGAGCAGCACTAGGCATCTGCTCTCCTGCACACACAGCACAGGATATTCCTGAAGTTTGCTCCCCCCCCAAAGTAAAAAACCTGACAGCTAAGGGATATCTATACACAATCACACTACAGTAATGCTTGTTATTAAATTAACAGAAAATAAAGACCTGGTTAATCCACACTAAAACTTTGTTTTACAATGGAAAAATACATCAGCAGCAGGAAGTAATATACATGAGCCAATGTTACTGTAATACAGAATGTGGAGGCATTTACTGATTAAAGCCCCACATAGACCCGCACTATGAGGGCTGGCAATTCCTATTGCAAGCCCAGCAACTTAAGTCCACACCTGGTAATCTACCAGCTGCTTGGAAGACCTGTATTCTAAATAGACAGGTATAAGTTAGTGAAAATAGAATACATGCACCTCATCATACAGCTTGACTGAACCTGCAGTCATTTTGCCCAGCACGTTACCATACAATGGAAGATCTACCCTTCCTACCACAGGTAGATCCATGGGATTTGTTTCTTTTTCTTTTAATGGCATTACTATACCAACATAGATATTAGTATTTAGTAAGTGCAGCACAGTTCTTTAATTAGGCCACACTGACAATTATGTAACTAGCACTTAAGTAGAATATCCAGAAGTAGTTAAAATGTAACTGGAAGATACTTTCAAAAGAGTTGTGACATCATCCTAGAAACAATAACTACTTTTTTTCTGAAGCTAATTTTCCTGAACTGAGACTTTATAGAACTAGAATTAATTCTTTAGACAAGTCAGATGCTTAAGCTCATGATATACATATATTTTTCTCAATTATCAGATAATAGTATTTGAGATTATGGAAGCATATCTGCTCATTTCACTAATTCATACTGCATGGCGGCAAGTGTTAGGTAGGGCATAAAAATACAACTCATGAAAGACGGCTCTGAGGTTTCCATCCCCAGACCTGCTCTTTCACAGCCATTTATTTATTATTTTATAACTGAGAACAGACTCAGTTGTGCAGTCTAATTTGCGAGCTATACAGGTGGTAAAGTAACCATCTCCCCATCCAGCTCGAATTCATCAGCTCCGTCTGGGGAGAAGAGATACGTTGGAGGTTTCCACGGGGACTCTTCAAGGCAAGATGGATACAGCTTTCCTACAGTGCACCGGAAGTCTTTCCCCAAGTCCCACAGCACACGTTCCGATATGTGCTGCCTCAGGAACCAGCGGTCGAGTTCCAGGTCATACTGATAGGTGGCATACTTGGCTCTCTCGTTCATGTGGGTCTCCCGTATAAAGACACATAAGGAATTGGAGATGACAACGGCCCTGACACACGGGTCGGAATAGCGCTTGGCAGGGATATTGGCTGCCATCCTCCATTCGTTTTTATTCACGTCATAGATCTCCACTGTTACAGAAGACCCATCCACAGTACTGCTGGGGAGCCTTATGCCAGAATTGCTGGCAATGTGCAGTCCTCCGATATAGAATATCTTATCGCCAAAAGCAGCAGCTGAAGCGAAACATCTGCTTGTTTGTCGCATCGCCATCTCCACCCAGGCATCTGAGCGGGGGAAGTAGCAGTACATCAAGTTGTGTGCCATGACGTAGATGCAGTTGTGAACCGCCACGGCCGTGCTCCACTGCCACGCGCAAGGCAGAGGGCTCACCATGGTCCACTCGTCCTTCTCGGTATCGTACCTCTCCACAGTCCTCCTGTTGAGCTCCCCGCCGACGCTGTCTCCCCCGATTGCATAGATGTAGCCTTCACAGCACACCAGCGACGGCTTGATGCGCACAAAGAGCATCGGCGTCTTGGGGAACCAAGTGTTCTGCTGCGCATCAAACCAGTAAAAGCAATTCACAGTTCTGAAGGCAGCCTGGAGTTTGCTGCTTTTACTGTGATTGGTTTTTGTGTTCTTTAGAGGAACCTGCCCACCTGCTATATAGATGTCATTATCGGGAGTTACCAGAGTCCCAACCTTATGCAAGTCAGCGGGAGGGTTGCAGAGTTTGTAAACTTTCTCTGCCTGTGGGCTGTAACAGACAGAGGAGTAAAGACTACCAGGGTTTTCAGCAGCGGCTTCAATGAATATCATCATCTCCTCTTTTGTCATGCCAAGTCTGGGCTTGAAAAATTTGGGCATCGATTTGTACAGTCCTTGCACCACCACTGATTTATCATTAGGTGGCAAGCCTTGAAACCAGGCTCTCTGTGTTACTTCTGAAAGTGCATCGATCCGGATTTGGCTAAGAACAGAGGACAAATACTGCGAGCGTGATTCCGTGTTGTACTCCAGCCATAACATAGCAGCCTCACGCACTGTCTCCTCCTTTTCCACATTTAAATTGTCACTGCTTAAAATATCTATCAGTAGATCATGTGACAGTTGCATGAAAGCCTCCTGGTGGTACACAGCTGTGAACTTGTGCTCCACCATTCTTTTAGCACTCTGTTTTAACTCTTCACAGCTGAAGAGATCAGCAAAACTTAAGAGACGCACACAATTTTCTGCATTAATTTTTTTGATTAAGTATTCTCTACATCGTTGTAACACATCATCTACCTGTAATGCAAAGAAGAAACACACAAAGTATTACACATACAGTCTATGCTTTCATGTAGCACCAGCACATAAAAGTACCTGCATTTGGTGTTGAACAACACAGTTCAGGCCTGGAATACTATACATACACAAAAATACAGCAGTGACTCACTCAACTGCTTCATACAGATCAAGTACACAACGTGATTATGTCTGCTGGCAAAACTAATTTTCTAAATGTGCACTGGTTTACTTCCAACCTTCCAAAGGGACTGTCATGCAAGGAGGGATGGCTACACGAAGCAAATTTGGCAAGCAACTGCTGTCTATACTGAGTGAACTGAACAAAAGTATGTTGAAATGATTAAAGAGGAAAGATCTTTTAGAAGGGTACAGAATAAAACAGTTCAGAGATGAGAAGCTGTTATTTCATCCTCTAAACATTCCTACCTGTAAGAAGCAGGCAGTTTCATAGAGCTGCTCTACTGTGCTGTCGCTTATTGCCAGGTTACCCGTGTATGCGTAAGTGATGATGATCTGCAGAGTGGCTGCATCCACATTCCTCAGGTGAACGTGTGTTTGTTTGCTCTCGCTCAGCCCGCTCATGAACATTGCTCTGAGGGGAAACACACATATTAAGACAAGGATCAGCAGTGAGTAAAGTAATCTTAAATAGTCACCTGTAAGCCTTTGGTGATTACACTCCTAAAGGTGAACAGTCCTTTTGCTGGCCTGTTTATAGGTGTTTAGTATTTACCTTAGGCTAACTTCTACTATTTAAGATAAAATATTTGAACAGAACGAAAGTACCATCAGTGCCTTCTGCAGAAATACTTCATATTCATGCAAACTCTTCTGTGTTAATTTGCAGACAGCTCTAATGATTTTGGAGTTTTAATGATGCACTTTAAATCTTTTTCCATGATAGGTGCTAAGAGGGAAGAAACATCCTCCAGAAAATACTGTTGAAACATACACAGCTAGATTTTAGATTGTAAAACAAAAGTAGATTTATGTAATGGACTGAGCTAAGTCATATCAGAAAAGATGCTCCTCTGAGAGGAGAAGAAATGGAGCAAGGACTAGCACTGTATGAATTATTTCTTATATAGAATTTTTCATAACATGAAGTAAACTTCAAATTTGCAGGTGAAAATCAATAACAGAAAAACCTATCAGATGTAGTCTGGGGGAAAAAAAAGAGCAAGTATTTCCATTACATCTTCCTGAAAAAGATTAGAAAGGCAATTTAAAACATGGTTATTGTTTCCTTAATGCTTTACACACCTCTTCCCATTCTGGTATTTTAACTGTGGTAACACAGTTAAGAACTAACTGGAATCTGATAGTATATGCCAGGTACTTGTCAATTTTCTTAAAATAGGGAACATTGGTTTCAAGAGCTTTTTATTGATTCAGGTTTGGTATGTGTTAAAAATTAAGTTCAAGTCTCTTTATATTTATTTGGGCTTTTTTTTTAAGGAAACCAGACATGAGAGAAGTTAGAAGAGACAGTGGGTGCACCTTTTAGTCCTGCGTCTGGCTGCAGAGGTGAAAGAGACATGGATTTACACTCCCTAAGCAAAGCCATTCCAGAAAGCAGCTGATACAAAGACAGTATCCCATCCCCATTTCTCTGTCTTCTTCTAAGTTCCTTAACTCAGGGCAACTTGCATTTTAGGAGGAATCAATGGCTAAGTTTAGAGTATCAGCTTGCTATGCAGTGATTTAAAGGTAAGCAAGAGAGTACAAGAGGGTAGAGACTCCTCTTCATGGAAAGGAAGAGGGAGCTGTTGGAGACTCTGGCTCTTGCTCACACACTGCTGAGCAGCCTGTGCTGGAGCAGGGCTGCACATCATTCAGACACAAAGATGGAAGGTAAGCTAGCTGCAATCACACACAGTGGCTGGATCACACTAAAAGATGCTTTGCTTTTCTTCCCCCTCCTTCAGGGCTATCAATTTTTCATAATAAATCTAAATTTAGGAAGCTGAGCATCTTTTTGTAAACCAAAGTAGAAAAGAAAAACAGAACATGACAAAACCAGAAAAGAAGTTTAATACTTCTTTTAACCAGTGCCAAAACCTCATTCCATAAATAATAAAAAAACACATATGAATAAGAGATTTGACTGCACATTCTGATGCAGCACACTGGGTGGATTCATGACAGCTTTCCAACCTTATGATCAACCACCCAGATTAAATCTGGCTACATTTCCAGTGGCTGTTATTTTACAAATTGTTGGAACTATGTCATCTGCACAGGGCCAGTGGTAATAATTGTTATCTAGTGATCACACAATACTCATTGCAAAAAATGGACACAAATAAACACAAAACCCAGCAGGGACAAAAAATTCTGTGAAAGTAATAAATTAATCTTTATATAGTTTTCGGCAAGAAAGGAGACAAACTACAGAAAACATCTCAGATGTGTTGTGTATAGTGAGCCTATCTCAGGAAAAGCAAATTTGTAAACCTTCCTGTGATTAAACAGGAAAGAAAAGTTATCCTCCACAATGCATCAGGAAGGTAAAACATGCATGGATGTCACTCTAACTAGTTTCAAGCTTCAAAATTCCTTCCAGGCAGGCGGATTAATTATACTATGTTGCCAACAAAAAATGATTAATCTCTGTAGAAAATTCATGGTGCCTCATCATCCAGGTCTTACTATAAAGGTATTTGCAAAAAGTGGTAGCACTCAATGTATCTTATTAATAAAATGTTTCAAAAGAACAAAGCAGGACATTGGGAAAACAAGAGATACTGAACTAAAATTTCAACTGTATCTTGGAGGGGGCATGAAACAAAAAAAAGAACCCAAACCACACACAGAATAACTCCTCTTGCATTGCCACAACACTCAAGCAAGGGAAGAGTTTCTGGCTTTGCTGAGCAGAGAAAACAACAGATGATTCCAAAAGAAAGAGATGAACTTGCATGGCAATCCCTACTTTTAGCAGATGCTTCTACTAAGAAACTACAGTTAAACATGACAATGGACTTCCCACAGCCAAGTCTCAATAATCCATTGTTATCCTACCTTGGGAAATAAAATCAGATTAAGTAATTTAAAGATTAAGTGTGAAGAATAAGAAATTTACTAATTATTCAGACTCAATTAACTCCCTAAAGAAAATGAACCATCACAAGTGTGATTTTTTTTCCCCCCACACGTACTGTATAAACTACAATAACTATCTAGAATGAGTCCCAGGATGCTAGAAATTTTATTTTACTTTGTGTTGGAAAGTAAAGATATTTAGGGTTTTTTACTTACTTCACTGATCTTTAAGTCTCTGTAACACATTGTTAATCAATTATTATTACACTCAAAACCAGGTACCACAGATTTTATAGCATTTGAATACTTACCTGAAATACGAACTGCACGTTGCAAGAACCATCTTATGGCAGGGAAATTCAGTGCCCTCAACAATCAACACTATGTCAGTTAGCAACTGCTGTTCATAAAAGAATTTTAACTGCTCCAGCAAGGATACAGCATACTCTGTATTTATCTGCCTCTCGTCCTGGGTAGACATGACTGCATTCCATCAATATTTCCAGGACCAGAGAGAAAAGTCAAGATCTCTTCACCAAAGAAAGGTCAGTTGAGTGTTTCTGAAGTAGCCAGGAAAGAAATGGCAGGAGGTCTGTAGCCTTCAGAAGTGATACTGATAAAAAGGGCAGTGTTATCTTGAACTGCTCAATCAATGTTTGAGACTTTGACCTCCTATTAGGTCATCATACTTTGACTTGATGTCCCAATCTGTTCAGAGACTTTCAAGAGTGTCTGCAGAGCTCCCGTTGAGATCTATGACGCAGCAAATGAATGAACAAAAGTGAAGTCTGAGGTAGATTTTGTGGTAACATCTCGTGATCAAGGGCTGCACTTGACTGACTGAAAGCAGGAAAATAGAATTAATTTACACATTAGCATGTTTTGAAAAACATTTCATAGTTACCCCTTAGAAGTAATTGTCTAATAAACATTTCTAAATTAGTACTTCATTACTTGCAATAAAACCCTTCTAAGAAAAATATTTAAACAACAAAGGTATCAAAGAGAAATGAAAAGCAAAGGAGTTTGTATATTAATTCTCATATGACCTGGACTCACAAATTAAAATTATTTATTTTGTCAACATATCTCCTAAGGCTGGAGAGTTAAAATATTCAGACTTTATTCCTCCTCAAAGAATTACTCACATTTCCCATTGAGTACACCTGTGAATTTCATTCAACCATTGATAAGGTAGCCTTTTTTTTTCCATTTCTACATTAAACAGCAATTTTTCTGCTTCTTTGTTTTTGTCTACTTAAAGCTTATCAATACCAGGCCACTAAAAATATAAATGCAGTAATTTCAACATTTCATCACTTTCCAACTAAACTCTCAACATCATCATCAGCCTGTTTATTTCACCTTTGGCATTCTAGTACAGAAGAAGCAGAACTAGCACTAAGAATTAAAAAAAAAAAAAAAATACCCTAAAAGTCTATATTTCCAAAGCTTATTAAATTCATCTGCTCCATGCAGAAGGACTGCACCTATTAATATTTCACATTCCCTTTTTTTTCCTTCCAAGAAATTTCCATACAGCCAGGTAAGCCTCACTGCTGCAGACAGAAGAAAAGAAAAACAAGGAAATAATAGAAGCAAAGGGATGCTGGAATAGCAAGGCTTAAAATACCTACAGTGGCTACCAAGGTCTCTTATCTTGTTTGGACATTTCTCCTCCTTTTAATAATGGGGTCATGTTTTATTTCATCTTCCACGTGAACACAAAAATCTAATTAAGAATGGGATAGTTGGGGACAGTACAATTGCCATCATAATGGGCACCAGACTACCACAGCTATCAAATGCTTCCAGATTTATTTAATCTTGCACCGTTGTTCTGCATTCCAAAACTGAGGAATAACCAGGACATGTTTGTCTTATGTCTAAGATGTTGCTATCACTATAGTTCATGATGAACAGGGAATGCAGAAACAACTTGCATGAAATGACATTCCTTAAATTCCATACAAAAATACAAGATTTAGTGTAAGACAAAGGCTGTAGAAATACCTGCCAGCCACATCGAACATCTACTATTTCAACACAGCCCTGCCTGTAATACAATTCAGAAAGAGCTGTCTTTCAACATTCACTCACCTGAAACAGATATGCTTAATTAATGCCACTTTAATTACTACTAATTTAGTGTCCCTGATCTTTTTCTTTTTCAGTGATAAATATACCCAAACAGGAATCTCAAACTCTTTGTTTTCTCTGGTTGTTTAACTGGAAAGCAGTCCAAATAGTCAAACCAAGTGCTCACTGTTAAGTGAAAGCAGTTAATTAAGGAAAACAGAAAAGGCTTTGATACATGGGGGAAGGAGTAGATACTACTGTGTGTCACAATAACAGATACTAGCACAAGTCTCACTGAAGACCTGCAAGTTCCAGGTAACCTCTGAAGTCACGAAACCATAAATATATCGGATATGGAGATACTGGTCCTCTAAAGCAATGACCTTCTGCCTCAGGTCACAGCTTCTTTCCACCAAGTTAGGGTGCATCCCATCTTTGTACCACTGCCCATTCTCTCAGTGCCCTGAGAACAGCTCACCTTGCAACCCAACCCATTGACAGATTCTGCACTGAACTTTAAACGGCTATAGAGACACACAGACTTCCGAAGTGTGTTAGGCCCACAGAAATAAATAGCTTGTGGCTCTACTGGTATCCCGAGTCTCTCTACAGCATTGTTTTTCCTGGCTTAGGAGTAAAGTTTCAAGAACAATACAAGCCTGTGGATTAAGCTCTGTTTGGGCAGAGCATCAGTAATACTAAGCTTTAGCAAAAGAACTCACTGATACCCTAACTTCCTTTTCTGATGTAATTGTAAAGAGTATAAATATTTATCTGAAACAGGAGAAAAAGAAGAAAATTAATATGCACTGGTTCAGTCATTAGGTACCAGAACAAGTCAAGGATGCCATGGAGAAATTGATATACACCTGCTAGTAAGATTAAAGACAGATTTGGCAGCTAGTTGCTGACAGTCAATAACTGAAAAAGCAGACCTGTTCAGCAGAAGACAAGTTGAAACTGTGAAATTAATTACTATAAATAACTGGAACACTTGAGTACGACCCTCAGTAGCAGAAAAGATTGAGGAGATGACAGGAGTCCTGTTGCAGAACGTTTATGTATGTGGATCACCTTTGAACCGTACATTTACAAAGCTGGAGTCTTTGGTTTACAGGAAACCATCTGTTGTGTACTCCAGGGAAGTGCACATGGTAGGAACATGCTACGTACATGATTCCTGTTTTCCACGTCCCTAGTGTGTTTTGCTGCCAACAATAACCATTTGCTAAAAAATGAAGTTTTGTATTTGTCACTAAGTCAGGAGTCACATCCCATTCCTTTGTAATGGAAATAAATACATCAAAGATCTCTGAACTTCTGGTCCAAAATTGCCATAATTTATATTGCCATTTGCCCAAGAGAAGTGAATCTGTTCAAAACATTAGGATAAGTGGTAGGAACATAATTTAGTGCCTGGAAAACCATCCAAGATTACCTACCTCTCTCACACCTCTTTGGAGAGTTCAAGACAATTCTAAAGGAGATACTCTCCTCACTTTAGAGGCTGAAAAATGGAGGCATTGAAATAAAAAGCAGCTTGTCCAAAGCCATTACTTCCAAAGGGGCAAGAGGCTTGGCTCTTCCCAGTCCCAACCCAACATCTCTCTCACTGCACTGTGCCTGGTTGGCATACAGTTACTGGATCTGAGATAAATGAAAAACTATGGACTTGAGAAAATGTCTGCATATGTACTACTGTCTGCTGTAGTCCCAGTAACTATGCATCAGTGGACATTTCTCATTTATGGATGAAAAGATCTATGGCTAAAGTTAGCTTAATATCCTGAACTGAAATTCTGATAGAATAAAAATAATCCCTGAATACAAGTTCTAGGAATGAGTCTTGCCCCTTCAACGATGTCACCGGAGTGACCATTTTGTTCTGGGTAATTTCTTGGAAGCCAGCTATCCGAAACAGGACTGGCAGGTAGGTGCTGGAAGGCCACAGGGTGCTACATTGCAAATGAAACCAAGTAATCACCGGGTGATACAAAGTACCTCCCTATCAAGCTGGAGAGCAACATTAAGTAACACGTTGATAAGAGGGTTTGTTTTTAAGTAATTATTCATTTTTGCTTAAGTAACTTAATGAGGTGGCTTGTTAACACTTGTTCATGCACTTCAAATCTGAATGAGACCATTCAAAAAATTAGTCATCAAATGTTAATGAGTTATGGGATAGGCTATTAATTGCCTTCCTTGAATCTGTTTATTTTCTGAGGTCAGGCAAAGATTGATAAACAGAGATATATACAGCACTACATTCATGGCAGTGTTAGCACTATACTTCAGTGTGTAACATGGAATAGGTATATTGACTATTTCCAATCTGATAGGGAAAAATATAAGAAATATAGATACAATACTCTTCAACTGGACTTATTCAAAAAAATAATTTATTTTCCCCCCAAATTATAAGAATTGCAAAAGATATATAGGCATCTTTTGTTCTGGGAATTTTTAGAGATTATGATATTCTGAAAAGTCCTTCTGAAAATCCCATTAATTAGTCTGTCAGATTAGATGCCTAACTTCCCACAAAATGCTGGGAAAGACCTAAAAGATCTATGAAAGTGTCACAGGTTCCTATGTGCATCTCCAGCCATCTAAATACCTCTTGAATTCTTACTTCACTGACTACAATTCACACTTTATGAAACACACTTCATTGTCCATATGTCTGGAAGAAAAACTAAAAAAACTCAAACAACCAAATCTTATCTCCCTGGACATTCAATTTACTTAATCTAGTTTTAACTAATTAAAAAAAACCAACCAACCAAAAAAAACCCCAAAAACTACTTTTGTGCACTTTAAATCAAATTCCTATTTCCATCCAAGAGTAGCTTCATACAAATCACAAGTAAAAACACGTCTAAAGAAGTGAGTCATTCACTATTTTTAACATAATAAAAGGTCAGAATTTAGACCTGAACAACCATAAGCCAAACTACACAAGCCTTGGTGTGTGTGGAGATAGCAATCCTCCCAGCTAGCAACATAGTAGCCAGCTCAGGCACTTCAATACTTGGTTACTAGCAGGGATATTCTGAGTTACAAACCCCAGTTTCAAACTTACTATAGGAGCTAATAGCAAGGGGGAATGTGAGTACTAAAACTGATTAGAATCAATTATGTAAATCGACACACCTAGCCAACAGATCTCAAAGACAGGAAAGAAAGGAAGAAATGAGAAAAAGGAGTTGGAAGCTCTAGATTCTTGAGTAATGTATCAAATTCGCATCCTTGGCAGTGAGAAAGAAATAGGTAATTGATGAAGCAGTTCCAGACTTGGATGTTTTCCTCTCTTCTAAAGCCATCAAAGGTGTCTTTGATAGCACTGTAGTCCAGAAAACAGAGGACATCAAGGAGATTCTAATAAGGCAACAATGTGAAATTTCACTAAAAACAGGGACAGATTTAGTCCTACAACGTTATCTTGAAAATGACTATTCACTTGGAAACTACTACTATTTTCCATACATATTATGCTTGGGAGGTGAGTTACAACTTTGAGGTAGGTGAGTTTTCTGAAACTACACAGAAGCTGGAGATTAGAAGTGTCAAACTCCATGCAAACAACATGTTTGGTCACAATGCACTCCTGTTTTTCTGCTTCTAAAGGAAGTTATACACTAAAGGAAATACCTGCTCAGAAAGAAAATTAGCAGATGATAAACCAACAACTTAAATTGTCAATTGGACTTCTGTGCTGAGCACATGTAGTTTCCAACCCCAAAGGTGTTTCTGTTTTGTGGAAAGACTTGACCTGTTTTGGAAAATTAACCTTTGAAAAAAAGTGGGCCATGAATGTCTCCAGTAAGATCCAGCCATGTATCCTGTATATACAAAGTTATTTTTTTACTCTGAACTCTAGTACATTAAGGAATCTAGTCTGTTTTATTTAACAACTTAAATTCCAGTTTAAAATAATGTGTAATTTTCTTAAATTTTCGCTGTATGACACTTAACTATAAATTCAAGCCTTTCTACATTAAGAAATTAATTAGTCATTAATGTGGCTTAATTAATTGTAAGTTAGTTCCTGAAAGGTTACGTCTTATAATGGATATCATACTCATGCATATAAAATTTATTCTCAAAGCACAACAGTCACTAAACTAAGAAAGAGAAATTTTAGGATTTGCACCAATTCTGGTCTGTTTCATAATCACATGATCAAAACAAAAATGCCTGCTCCAGCAAAGAAAAAAACAACAACAACCATCTGTCTATAACATAGTCAAAAATATTAAATAAGCAGCAACATCTTTTCTTCCTCTTTGGTTGTTCCAGAGAGATGCTTCTTACACATCTTTGAGCATAAACGGCCCTTTCTACTCGACACACAAAAACAATTAGGAAAAAGGTGTGACACCTATACTCAAATCATGAGAATACTTGATGTATGCATCGGAGGACATTAAATTCTGAAAATTACCTATTTCTCCAGATACCTCTCTGAGAAACTGAACTACACGGAGTGTGCATTTTAATAATCTCTTAAATACATCATCTGAACAAAATTCATGTAGCTACAGCCCTAGGTGAGCTCACAACAGCACACGGCCTTTCAGGCCCACTATGATCACAAAGCAGATATACACGACACAGAAAAGCCAAGCTGGGGCTTTACAATAAAACCTCTAAAAATGCATATGCTAAGTACAGCACAAATCCATTTCTAAATCATAATTAAAGTTATTTCAAAAGCACCAGGTATTTATCCCGTTCATAGCAGAAATAATGGTAAACGCCGGAAAAATCTTAGGCATGCAGATGTACTAACTTCAAAGCTATACCATGTGTTTATTTAGTCCAAAAAAGCTTACTAAGAATTATGTGACTCTTCAAAGACATATGACCACAGAAGCCCACCCTCGGTCACTGCAGGTACCCACAGCGTATTTATGCACACAACTAGATAGATTAGTAGGGAACCTAGGGGCAGGGACAAGGAACGGCAACGCCACTACACTGCTGTTGTCCTCCAAGACTTCACGGTGTGTGTCGCTCCGAGCGCTGCCAACACAAACACGGAGGTTTCGGACATCCCCAGCTGCTCAGCCCAAGGGGAGCCCCGCTGCCCCCCGGCCCCCATCACAGCCCCGCCGTCGCACCCCCTCCCGCCTGCGGGACGCGGCGATGCGGGACTAGGGGCGAGGAAACACATTTCTTCCCTTTCCCTGATGCTCAGGTGCGCCGTCCCGTCCCTTCACCGCATTAATCCCCTTCCTGCTTCCCCCAGAAGGAAGGGGGCACCTTCCCGCTCCTCCAGCACCACGCACTCGGGGCTTAGGGATGATCCCGATGGTCTCTCCTGCTCCTCCCGG